>VXAD01003137.1:726674-983914 GCA_013399195.1 Dicrurus megarhynchus
TGTTTTTGTTTTTGTTTTTATTTACATCTGTTTCTTGTGCCAAAGGTGAAAGCCCTGGCGGGAGGCTCCACGTTTCCTCCAGCTTTACTTCTGAAGCCCCTTTCCTTGGGGTGCCACTGACTCTGCCCAGGGAGAGACACAGGAGAAGGGAAGACGTGGCAGGCAAGAGACAGCCTTCAGAAGTTTGTGATGATCTGGGAAGATGTGTCCTGAGGAGCAGGCAGTCAAACCTCAGAGAGGAGAGGAACAACTTCCTAGAGATGAGAAGGGGCTGGTGCAATTCATAAAGTCCCTGACTAAGCCTAACCTTCAAGAAAGAGCTGCATTTTTTTGCCCAAAGTTCTGGCTGACTCAGGGTCCTGTCCTTCACAAGCCTTTTCCCCTCAATTTCCAATAGGGACTTAAAGCCCTGCTGACATTAAAATATTTAACCATGAAAGGTGGGATGCTCTGCATGTCAAAATGACGCCGTAGATGATTCTGTCACCTACGCATGCCAATGTGATGTTACTATTCCGTGGAGTTAGTTCTTGCCAAAAATATGTACAAGCCCCCTCACTGCTCTCTCCTCATTAAGAAGCAGATGTTACTTATGGTTCTATTTCAGAGGGAGGCCAAATGTTCTGTATGCATTTGGAAAGAAAAAAAAAACATATTAAAACCTTATCAAATGACTAAAGCTACAGATCCCAGTGTGTTTCTTTCAAGAAGAGTGTAGCAGATCTACTAAACAATGTATGAGCACAACAGTTTCATTAACTTTTGGCAGCTCCCATTTAGAAAAGGCTGAAAAGAAAGTCTGCACGCACACTATGCATTCATTTCACTGAATAATTTACAGTGTACTGTGGTGTGGGGTTTTCTCCCCTTTATTCTATAAACTGAATGAATTTCAAAAGAAATACTATGCAATGAAATAGATTCCTTTTGTTAGTCACAGCTGTTAGGTGTATCTTTCTATTTGCTCTCTTTTTTCTTTACCTGCTTTTATTGTGACATTGCTGTACCATGAAAAATACCAGACAATTTGATCAAGACACTAAAGGAATCTCAAAAGGTTTTTCAATCTTTCTGATAAAAAACAACAAAAAAAACCAAACCCAAAACAAAACAAAAAAACCCCCACAAAACAAAAAAGAAAACAAATGCCTAGTCCAGGAAAGCTATTGCTCACAAGAAATAATCCACTTATATGGTATAAAGCATGCCTTCCTGTTTTAGTGGAAATACCCAGCACCAGCATGTCTCCAACACTAAGGAACAAGGTGCAGAGATGAGCTTTTGAGAAGCAAACAGGCAAATCCACAAGGCCAGACGCACTACAAAAACACGAGCAGAAATGCTGTTGACTTACTCTAGTGCAAGCTGCAAGAGAGAGCCAAGAGTTATTCAGATTAGCACACAGAATAAAGTCCCAGTTTAACCAGGCAATTCAGTGCCTATCTCTGATCCTAAAGCCAAGGGAAACTGGTACTCCTGCTTTCTTTCCTATCCAGAAGAGTTTGCTATAGGAATATCTTTTACATGATGTATTAAACTGGAAATTCTGTAAAACAAAATTTTAAGGCTACACGGTTGAGCACACAAAAATTAATAAAGACAGAATTAAATGTTTGTAGTTACAGAGTGTTAATTAGAGATGCTGGAATAGGGATCCTTGACTTGCCTGGATGATTTTTAGGGTGGTCTATTGACTTCCTCCCCTTGTTCCAACTCCAAATGTTTACTGAGTAAATCTAGACCAGTATATGACATATTCTTTTAATTTAGAACAATACAACTGAATCATTGTTACTCAAGACAGATACACACAAGCTCTCTCTACTTCTGGGAATACATTTTCATCCCTAATCAGCATCTGCACATTTGAAAAGTATCCTGAGTAAACCACAGCCCCAGCACAGGAGCTGTTTACTTTTAAAAGACATTTGAATTACTTCACTCCTGTAATGAACTATACTGAACTTATTAGGAAAAGATTAGTCAGAGAGCTGTTTCTGAGAAAATTATATCAAAAATTAGACCAAGGGAACAAAGACCAAATTAAACTTTATATCAAGAATATTTACTTAAAGATGTTGTTGAATACATTATTTGGCAACTTGAATTAATTATTCTAGCTTGAGAAAAGGCTGAAGAGAGTCTCTTCATGTTAGGTACTTTTATGAAGCCAAAGATTTCATTAATAATTTGCTGAAAACTCAATGATCGATTCAGAGAAAAGTGTTTTAAATAAGTGCATTAAGTGTAATACAAAAGTGACACTACAGTGATTGTGCAAGGCTTATTCATTGATACAGAATGAAACCAGGGCCAGACTGATGGATGTTCCATGCTTCTCCAGGAAAAAAATTACTATGAACACAGTTTCTGCCTACATATTTAACCAACACTACTGCTCCTGTAATTTTGGGAGTGTGTCAGCACTGAAAAGCCTCTCTGTGTTTAATAATAAAATGAATTAATCTACAACCGTGACATTGCTAAAGAGGATGAAATAAGAGGAATGGCTAAGTGAGGTGGCTGACTTGCAGGGTTTGGGCACGAAATTAATATTTTCTTGGAGTTCACTGCGTGTGTTATAATGATGAATTAAAGGAAGGCTGTGTAAAGAGAGGCAAATATTTTATAATTGTTCCCAGCTTCCTCATTTTGGAGAAATGGTTCTAGCATGTTTTTCTTAGGCTACAACTGGTTTTTTACCAAGTGTTCTTCAGTATTGGCTGTGACAGCTAAGTGGGAGAAAGAGCTGACACTCTCAAGGTAATTGTTCATGCTGGATAACACCTTAACCACGTCGAGGAGTATTTATTTCAGGAGAAGCTCTGAAGATTTGGGAGTTATTCAGCCTGAGTAAGGATAAGCAAGCTTCTAAGGAGATGTGCAACACATTTATGATGAGATTTACCCTAGAGCTTTTTTTTTAAAATAAAGAGTAGGGTGACTGCATTTTTATTCAAAAGGGTTTGTAGTAAACCCTCAGATGTGGATCTTCAAGAGGGAATTTAAATGAAAAGCAGAGTGCCTGATGGAAAAAAAAAAAGGGATAATTGCAGTTCCAGAGAGTCTGATATAAAACAAGATACAATGAAAAGAGGAAACAGAGGAAGCCCTAATAGGTAATGCAGCGAGAATGAAGACAGAGGCAGATAGAAATTAGAGTAGAAATGAAAGCACAGTCAGTGATGTGGTGTTATGGGGGAGGATGAGAAGTCTCATCTCAAAATGCACTTCAGTTAATTTTAGAAAAATGATGCAAAATCATAACATTAAGCATGGTCACATTATTAAGAAGAAAAGTAGAGCTTCCATGTGGGTTGAAGTCTTTATATATCCTTCTTTATATCCAAATACCACACAATTCTTTGTGAGGGCAGTTAAGCACGTTCATCTAATGCCTTACTTGCAAATAAAACTATTCTGAGATAGTGGTGAATTTGAGTTTATTAATAACTCGGTTTGCCTCATCTATTACCCCACAAAACTAACCCTGGTCCTCACTGAATGAATTTCTGATGTTTGAAGCGTGAATCAAAAGCCTTGTGTGGGACAGGCAGTGATATGAACATGCAAAATATTTTATAGGAGACAACAAAAAGCCATGAGATTTCTTAAAAGATTCTTTCCCCCCCCTCAAGCCTCCACAACTGAAAACAAAAATCTGCAGCTCTAGAGTAGAAAAAAGTGAAACAAGGAATCTAGAATACAAAATAACATTTCCTTTTCATGCAGTAATGCACACAGTTACCGCACACAGATTTTGGAATTACTTTAAATATAATAAATAAGAAGCCGTGTAGTTTCATTTTTTCAATGTTCTGTTGATGAAGAGATGCTTAATGTTGGGAGGCACAAGATTCTGCAACCTTTTAAGCTGATGAGGATACAGCCACAGTGGGGCAGTCAAGGACAAGATCCAAGATTTGCCTGTGGAGCACTTCCAAAAGCACAAAGAACAGATCAAATATTTTAGATACTAAGGGCAAAATCCCACAGTGCTTAGTCAGGCAAAACTCCCATTGGCCTCAACAGGAGTTTTGCCTGAGTAAGTACTGAGCAAAGACTGTGATGTCTGACCTAGATTTATCAGAGTCACACCAATCCAACATGTTTTTCAGACAGGCGAGCACCGTGCTGCAATATTCCTGCGACATTCTGCTTAAAGGAATAAACAGACACCGCAAACTCTGAATCATCCTCCCCTCACAAGCCCCCCTTATAATGAAGGGAAGAACTCAGAGCTGGGCAAGAAGCTGCTATCCTGAAAGTCTGCCAAAGAGCAAGACTAAAAAAGAATCCAAGGAACTAAAAGTATACCATTGCAAAGGTTTGAAAATCTGATAGAAAAGGAAAGTGCACAGGCGAGATTCCCAAGGGCTTGTGTATGACAAGATAATCTGGATTTCATTCTGGTAAGCAAAGGGGCAACAGGGAGGAACTTCTTAGTGTAGTTATCTTTTTGATTTAGGGCAAATCACAACTCCTACATGGTCAGTGGAAATTCCTCTGGTTGATTTCACCGGGGATTAATTTAGGTGAGTAACTAGGTCAGTCTTGTTCCCAAGTTAATCTACTTTCATATTTCTGTAATAGAAATGTTAAGTTTAACACGTGTCTACCTTGCTTCAGAAACTTCCTTTTGTAATTACAGAATCCCATTTACAACAACTTTGATATCATGTACAGGAGAAATATTAGAATTAGTATCAAAGTGAGCAGAAAAATTCATCAGCATGTGAAATGCACATTTTTTTGACTTCTTTCTTCTAGCTGAAGTGAATACCAAAACCTTGACACAGCAGCAATCAGACCACAGGTTCCCCCAGGAGAGCAAAGGAGAGATTATGAAACATCAGTACTGCACATCTAAACACAAAAGCAAAAATCATACCAAGCTAGAAATGCCCCCTTTCATATTTCACTGGATCTACCCTTTGCCAGATTCTTTTTATAAAGAGTAGTTAAGCAATATAAAAAGATATACTCATTTTTTATCTGTGAACTCTTCCATCATGATTGTATCCTAAACCTCCCTAGATGTGCAATATTACCCAGAGAAGCAGGCAGAACCATAGAATCATTTAGTTTGGAAAACATCTCTAAGATCGAGTCTCCTTGTTATCCCATCATCACCATGTTCATCCCTAAAACACAGGCCTAAGTACCACATCCACACATCTTTTATACACCTCCAGGGATAGTGACTCAGCATCTCCCTAATGCTGATATTTGCCCCCGAAAAGTCCCTCCCCACTTGCTCTCTTCACATAAGTAAAAGAAGAAAAGGAATCTTGGTTTTCCCCAGATTTGGGTTTTGAAGACCGGATATCAGAATTCCAGGCTAAAATCAATTAGGGTCAAGTCCTTTGCTAAATTAAGAGAATTTGTTTTCTGTGTTACCATTTATTTTCATGGAACATGAACATAAACAGCGTCTCTGAAATTTTAATGCCTCTTTCTCATTTGATAAATTTCAAATTGATGACAGTCATTAAGAAACACAGGTCTAGCCATTCACATGCAAATACAATGTAGGGTAATTCCTCAGGAACCAGTCAGAAAACTCTCCACCCCATAAAAAAACAGTGCAACCATATGCCAGATCTTTAGCACACAGGAATTCCCAATTCTGAAAAATAAACAGGATTGTATTACAATCTAGCAGCGCTGCTGAGAATTTTCCATCTCTTCCAGGGTCATAACTCTTTGCTCTCCAGTTGGCACAGCCAGCTCAGTGCCACACACAACACAGCAGGGGAAAATGAGACACAAACATAAATGATCTACAGCAGCTGAAGACACTGAATGAGTCTCCTCTCCAAGCTCCTTCCACGTGAGCTTTGAAATATGCACCTGACTGTGCCTGAACAACTGATTGCTTTTAAATAACCAAGTCCAACAGGTATTTGGGGTTTTTTTTTGACTAGAGTAAAGAATTCATTTCATTATACTCATGGACATAACACATCCTGCTGTTGAATATGTCAAGATTTAATTATGAAGCTTTACAAAAGCCTGGTGAAGCCAAGTGCTTCAGATTTTCAACCCAGAAGTTTTATGTGGCTATATGCAGAGTAGTTACTTTTTACAGCGGTATTTAATGTGGATCATAAATTCCCATGAAGAGTGGTACAACAAATGAAAACAAAAAATCATCCAGATCTTATTTCCTTTCACCTATCAATAGCTAAATAAAGGAGTTAGAGCTGAGCTGTTTGGCTCACTGGAGCTGAATGGTTTTCTTTTCCCAGCGAATTACTTACCTCCTGTAAGCACACAGTAAACAAATTTTGTAATAGTTTCTTAACTCATCTTCAAAAGGTACCAGTAGTTTTTAATAAGAAAAAAAATTAACACATACATGAACAAGCTGCATTCTTTTTCAAGGCTTTCAAGCGACTGTTCTCCTTGTTCTATATATCAAAATAGCATAACCTATGGGAATTACTGTCAGCTGACATGCTACTGAAAGCAACTGCTTTGACCTTAATGGACTGCCTTGAAGCTCATTAAGCAGTATATCAGGAGCTATGCATAGTGCAGGTGTGTTCCAGCACGGGAAAGATATTTCATGATTCACTGCACCTTGGTCAATATATTGAATACTAAAATCCTATGTGAACTGTCATCCTTCATTTGCAATAAACAAAACGGGCATTCAAGATTACATTCATTCACAGAATTAGCAACAGAGCAGTAACTTTGGGTTTATGTCAGTACACTTACTTTTTCAGTCTTAAGTGTGGATAGTATTGTTCTGAGTGAATAAAGGTCTCACTAAAATGTATAAGCATTTTCTGCATGTTTACAATATCATCTTCAATCGAAGTTTGAAAATGGTAATTCTCATTAAAAATTACAAATGCATGCAATCAAATCCATGTGGGGCTAAAACCCCAGCTGTGTCTGAAATTAGATTAATATTCTGGTAATTGTTAGCTTTAAAAAAAAAAAATCTATTAACAGTATGAGGAACTAACAATAAAATGATTGCTCACAGTATGCAGTGCATGTATACACATACATATTAGTGTACTGCTTATATTTACTGGTTTCCAAGGAGAAGAGTGTGCACAGACAGAATTTTCCAAAGTTCTCATGTCCAACTGAGAGGTCAATAACTTTGATGCCTTGGTCAGCCCCTAGTCTTTCCAAAAACACTGCCTGTAGCCTTCTGAGATTCATAATCCTCATTTAACTCTTACTTCAGAAATTATTTGCAAGTGCATTGACTTTTTCCACCTCCTCTATCCTTGCACAGCAACTTAAGACTTGCTCAGAGATGTAACACTGCCTCTTAATGTGGATTCAATACTGGCAAGTTTTGAATCTAACACCAAAGACAGACTTGACACTTGTGACGCTCTGTGAGGGGAAAAAATACAATCACTTTCAGGGTTAAATGTCACAAACAGAATCATCAGTTATCTCCTACGATGCAAAGATCTCCAAGAGCACCAGCACTGTAGATTTATAAATAGTTCATTCTCAATCCTATCCTATAAAACATTTGTAAATAACACCACTTGGACATGTACAGAGAGCCAACCTGAGAAATAGCAAAAGCATATAGAGTTCAAAACTCAAATATGTCAATATGAAAATGGGAGGAGCCAGAGAGACAAAAAGCTGAAAGAAAGGCAGAGCTTGCAAATCTTTAAAGGCAGCATCCTTTAGATTGATTACACTACAATATATTCTTCTAATTTGAAATTAAATTGGATTACAATGAACGATGGGATGATGCTTTGAAAGCCACATTAGGAATGAAGTGCAAAATACCACCTTTCTTACAGCCAAAATATTAGGGCAAACTAGTGTTGAATTCATCAACGTAATAATTTTGCAAATGAAAAAGTGAAATGCAAATTTCCAACTGTGTTTCTCTGCCAAATCCATATTTGGAGGTCCTACTTGGAGGGGTGTGGAAGAAAAAAGCAGGGATGAGATTAAGTTTTATAATTAAATTCAACCATTAAGCTCCTTTTTAATTTCTGCACATCTAAATGCAAATTTGTATGCTTTTTCCTATGCATTCTCAGAACTCAAATGACTGCGGAAGTGAGTACTCACAGAAGTACAAAGTTTGACAAAACATGGAGAGAGTTTAATTTTATATTTATGTTTCATTCCTGTCCTTGGACCTTCCTCCTAAGAGTCTGCCTTTGTTGTGGTCTTTCATAGCCTGTTTACATTTCTGTTACTAAATTTAAGGAGGGTTAAATAAACCAGAAAACCTCTTAGATGAACTTGGCATCACGGCTGGATGAAAACTGAAGAGAGAATTTAAAAATGAATATTTTCAAATGTTTAAATTTTGTCACAGACATATTTTCATCTTCAGGAGCCACTAACAGCCCCAGTAAATAGGAAGCACCATGTCTTGCACTGAATGACTCAGTCTGGGATTTCTGTTCCTTTTAAACACACAGCTACTAACTAAAAGTCATCGCACCTCACACTGGTAGAGCCCAAAAGGCAAAAAGTCTTTTCCCAAGACACTCCTTCCTTTGGCTACTCCTTTATCTGTTGGCTACTTGTCCTTGGGCACAAGTTGAACATGCTCTTTGTCCAGGTCACCACAACAGATGAGAGGCTTGAAGAAGGCACATGCAGGGTCTCCAACCCCAGGCATCCTCTGAGAGCAGGGAATGGATCCAGCTGAAGCTGGAACTCATGGGAAGGTGGCTCATACCACCACCACTGGACACGAATCCCATCACCCACTTTAAATCCAGTTACTGCAATTCTCACACCTGGTGCGGGCTGAGCACATCAGCACAGCTCTTATGAACTTGCTTCTCGCCCGCATTCCGAGATATTAACTCACTACTTCAAAATATTTCTGTTAGTGCCAGAGTCCCACTAGAGTAATTCCTACTGTCCTACTGCCGTTAAAAGCAAACCTTTGCCCTCAGCAGGGTGGTGCCCAGCTAAGAGGAGGGACATGCAGTATCTGGGGACTGGCAGCACCTGCCAGCAGCTGGATCTGTGCACAAGAGCACAATAATCCTGATGAAGCAGGATGGTACGGAGTGACTTATCCAAAGACAACCCCTTTGGGATCCCATTGAGGTCTGTAGCTCTAGCCAGGAGAATAATATTATAATCACACACTGGGGCCTTGAAAGGATAATTTTTTTTCCAATATCGAATCTAAACCTCCCCTGGAGCAACTTGAGGATGTGTCCTCTCAATCTGTCATTCATTACCAGGAGAAGAGGCTGAACCCCACCTGGCTCCTCTCAGGCAGTTGTAGAGAGTGATAAGGTCCCCCCTGAGCCTCCTTTTCTCCAAGCTGAGCCCCCTCAGCCCCTCCTCATCAGACTGGTGCTCCAGACCCTTCATGTCGTGTCACACACAGAGTTAAAGAGTTGACAACATTTGTGCTCAACCTTATGTCACCAATGAGTTTTCAAGAAAACAGGTTAATGCAGACCTTTGCAGGACACAGCTTTTTCTCCATGGCTGCCAATAACCATTTTAATCTATGGTCCATGATTTATTTGAACCTTAAAGTAAATACCAAGGCAATATGCTTGCAATAGCACAGAGCTTGTTCAGAAACTATTGCTTAACATCCCAAATTAATTGGAAAATCATTTGCATCTGGTTTTACCTTTTAGCAAATTGAACCTTCTCTGGCCAAACCTGTGACTTGTGTACCAGTCAGGGAAAACTGAAAGTGTCTTGCAATGTGGAAATTACATAACAAAGTAAAAAATTATGAAGGTATCATCCTGATCCCCCCCCAACATTCTGCTACTTGCTAGTATTTGTAAACATTACTGGCATCAATCTTTGCTCCTCTAATGAGTCTGAAATCTTCCTGGATGGGTTATTTAATCCAACTGGCTTGAGAATAATCAGACCCATAAAGTCTACAAAGTGATTCAGGAAATGCAGTGCAATAAATCAGTTCGCTAACTACCATTATGGAAACAAGAAAACATTTCATATATTAAGGCTGAATTTGAGAATTAAAGCTGATAAAAAATCTAGAATACATTTCTTTATCTATCATATAATTCCATTTGTAGCAGCTTTTCGTTTCACTAAAAATCAGATTTAATGCAGACTATTAAGGTGTCACCACTAAGAGAAATACAGGTTTAGTCCTTCTTGCAGTAGTGCCACAGATTCTGTTCTGATTATAAATATTTTGCTACATGTAAAGACTTTTTCTGGGGCCATGTGCTTCCTTTTGAAATACGTGTGAACCCTGACTATGTTTTAAACTAAATGAATCTACAACATCTAACACAGTTTATCTAAAAGCAGGGATGCAAGAGTCTGGATGTCCTCTGTATTGACAGAAGTGCTTGTTTATATACTAGAAATGTCTTTTTGTGACTAACTGTTGCCTTGGAAACCACTACTAAAAATAGAAGTTTTGTCTCCACTAGCAAAACCCACATAGTACTGAGTTATCCCAAAGTTTGCCTCATCTTTTCCTGATCAATCTGGAACACAAAGATTTGCAGTCAAATGTTCCTGGCTTTTAATTCCTCCTTTCTATTCTAAAATTGTATTTTGCTGTAAATTTTGTGATTCCAGCTAACAAACAGGAATCTCAATATTTTATTTCTGAAAAACCCTTTCAAAGACATATTTACATCCTTGTCTCAACAGGCTGGAAGACAAAAAAAATACATTCACACAATATTGATCACTGCATCATAGATATAAAAGTCTATTTTTGGCTTACATTGTATTGTAGATAATTTCCAAAGAAAACATCCAATTGTACCATTCAATTTCTGGCACCAGGACTAAGACAAAAAGGGGAAGATAAAATAATCAGTTTCCTCTGAGCACTGACAGTGCTGTACTGGGAGATGTGAGGCTAAAAATACCACTATTCAACATGCAGACCCACTCTGTGGATTTCTTGCAGTTACAGGTACTGGGCTATTATCAATAAAAATCTCTGTGGAGAGGAAACATGAATTCTAAAAACACCAAAATCTTTGAGAGAACACTGAGGGTGTAACCTTCACATGGCAAAAGCACCATATGAAACTAAAGAGAGGATATAAAATCCTCTAGTAATACACATGGCCTGCTGTTGGGAAGATGTTCACGAGGGGGGACAAAGGTCAATGCCAAAATGATGGCCTGTGATAGCTGCAAGAGGATTTGGCATCCAGTGTGGGGTTCTAGTCCCTCCTGTTACCATGAAAGCCTTCCCTGAGTCTTCCACAGCCATTGTGACAAATCTTTCCTTCTTTCAGTCCTCACCCCACTTTGGTCATAGCTGTACTGAGTCCTTTTAAAAACTGACAGGGCTTTTTGACTTCCTGCTGAGCATTCCTACAGAGAAATCTCCTGGACTTGCTCGAGGGGAGCAGGACCCTGAGAATGGAGCCAATGGAAGGCAAGAGCATGCCACAGAAACCTGGCTATCCCCAGTTCATAGAGAGTGAGTGTAACACGGAACGTGGACTGCAGCTGTGAGTCTGCCCTCAGGAATGAGGGAAGGACACTTCCCAAGGACCAGAGGTGACAGAAGGAACTGGGCAGGCTCTGTCACAATGATTAACATAGCCTGTGTGTGAGGACCCACGTGCAAGGACAGGAAAGCTGGAGTTGAAGGAATGAGTGATTTGAAATACTTTTCATTTCCCTTATACCTGACTCTGTTGCTCTGAATTCTTCCCATTTACAAAGTTTCTAGTTCATATCATAATGGTACATAGCATTTTCCCACCTTAGTCTCAAAGATTTTTTGTTCTTCTTTGGTGGGGGGGGAGGGGGGGTTCATGGTCAAAACAGATTCACCTTGGATGTCTGGTTGACACAGGGACCTGCCACTGGCCATCAGCCTCTGTGATATCCCCTCCTGCTGGACATGCTCTAGGTACCTGCTCAGCAGGATTTGGTAGTTCAGCACCTGGCTGCAGCCTTGGCACGTTGCAGCAGTGGCTCTGAGGCACTTCTGAGGTTCTGCACCTACAACAGGCTCTCATGTTAAGCAGCTGGGTGAACCAACAGGAAAACAGGGAGCATTTCACCAAAGCCTGGCCTATATTTCAAGGAAGTCCTTCAGCACAGATAAAGGAAAAAAGGAACATGTCATGGCACTGTTTGGTTTTTTTTACAGCATAGCATTTCCTGATTAAAAGCAGCTCTAGCCATGATAAACAGGACAGGCACTAACTACTCTATAAAACTAATTGTTCCTTGTCGGGATGCAGCAGAAAATTACAGGATAAATAACAGCTGAAAGCCTGTCTTTATCATTTGGGATCTTTCCTGCACTTCGCTGGGAGAGAGGCCGCCTGGCCACTCCCAGTGCCTCGCACCAGCTGGGCCCATTAGCCCAGGCTCAGAGCTGAGACTGCCACTGGACTCCTGGCACCTGGTGCCAGCCAAGCTCACACGGGCGATTAGCAAGGCTCAGCCCTCACGTGAGAACGTGTTAAGCTGCAGTGATGTTTATTTTCCCTTTCAAGCCTCATACTAAGAAGCAGTGTGTAGCAAAAGAGGTTTTGAGAACCAAATGAAGGAAATCTCTGCTATAAAGTAAAATCTGGGGTCTTTTTCGCCCAGCTTGCGTATTAAAACCAATAGAAAACCTTGCAAAGTGACTTGTTTTCCTCTAAGTCAGCTTGCAGTTCTGTATAGAACTTCTAAGAAATGGAAGTTGCAGCAAAACTATCAGAACACCTCCATTTTAGGCCTAAACTAAAAGTAAACATATATTCTACATATATAAATATATAAGCTCTATAGTCTCATTACAATATCTACATTAAATTCAGTAGATGCACCCCGGTACTTACTGCAGTACAGAGAAATTAGATGAGTTCCTTATTTTGGCCATACATCACTTTTTGAAGTGAAATAGAAAAAAAAAGGGTGAAATAAATTATTTAATGCTCATTTATCTTCTCTATTAGAATTCTGTCACTGTGCCCTATCATGGGAATATACAAATTCTGCACATTTTGTGAGAGTAATAATGAGAATGCACTCTGGCTCTGAAATAGTTTTAGTTTCAATGATAGATATGAAAGTCACTCAAAAATCAGCTTACAATTAGCTAAAATTCTTAAAGTTGTGATGAAAATTGGAACTGAAATGTAGTTGAACATTTTGGTATCAGGAGAAAATGCTATATTGGGACTCATCATTGGAACAGTGGTCACATTTGAACAAGCCTTTTCATGTTCAAGAAGTTTGCACTTCACTGGAATCCCCCTACAACACCACAAACCCAAAAAAACCCATCCCCAAACCTCTCACCCAAACCCCATTTGCCATTACAACAATTTACTTGCATCACATAAGGAATTAAGCATTAATGAACTGAGACTTAAGCCATGCAAGGAAGGTGCTACATGTCCAGCTAGAAGGTAAACTTCAGTGAAACAAAATTTAAAATTTAATGTATGAATGCAAGGCTTAACAGCATGCTTCCAGCAGTGAAGCTGGCAAGGTTCTCTCCTCTCCCATCTCTGTCTTTTACAAACATATCCTTGTAAATGAGCACAAATTACCAGAAGAGGAAACTACATGGGAAAAGACCCTCCACAGCCAACAAAACCAAACACAAAATGCAAAGAAGAATGAAAAAGGTCTCCCACTTATGCTTAATATAAACTTTTCCAAAGTTTATTACACATCCCTTAGCCCAAAATGAAAACAACCTCGCTCAGCACTGCCAGTGTGTTTACTTGAATCACGTGACTGAGACAGAAGGGAACAAAGCCAATTCCGACTGTTCTTCCTACGGCACAGACAAATCTGCAGCTGGAATAAAAGAGGCACCAGGCAATCAGCTGTTCAAATGAGATAAGACAAACTCACACTTGTAGTGTAGGCAGCTTCGGGGTCGTCCTCCAGCACCCGTGACAAGCCAAAATCCGAGACTTTGCACATGAGGTTGCTGTTGACCAGGATGTTCCGCGCTGCCAGGTCCCGGTGGACGTAGCCCATGTCCGACAGGTACTTCATGCCAGAGGCAATCCCCCGCAGCATTCCAACCAGCTGGATCACTGTGAAGTGCCCATCGTGCTTCTGCAAGGGAAGAAACATCACAGCTACTTCCCATTTGTTTCATTCTAGCGATCTTAACCACAGCTCTTATTTAAAATACTTTTGTCACCCATCCAGCCAAGCTGCCCACTGCAAGTTTGTTTTTTCAACTACTTCAATTGGATGGCAGTGCATCCCATCTCATCTCTCGTCGTGCAGCTTATCCCCCTTTCCTCCACATTTTCACACATTTCACAATCTTCCCACTGACAACATTTAATTTCTTTCATACTTGGTTCCTATAAATGCCTTCCCCCAACACTATTCTTAGTACAGGAATGAGAAAGGACACAAAAATCTTCACCTATTACTCCAAGGCCTCGGGAAACAAAGAACCCTCTTTTTATTGTCTCAGCCTTGATTGTCTTGAGGTACTGCTGTTACCGCACCTTTATGGGGTTTTTTTGGGGAGAGTTTGTTTGTTTAAAAAAAAAAAAATCCCAAAATAACCTGAAAAAAGTTTGGGGCTTTAGCTCATGCTTGTTGTGCACCTAAAACCTAATCTCTGAATGCTAGATTAAAAAGGAGATTTGGGGTGCAATTCAGGGGTTATGTAGCTTTCCCAAAATCTTCCTAGCTGATTAATGTTATGCTCAGACCCATGAATGCAGTAAACTGCTTAACACCTTCTGAAGTCTCTTGGAATTGAACATGTAAATCAGAGTTACATCACTAACTGTGCTTGTCCCACTGGGCAGCCTTGCTGGGCCTCAGTTTCTCCATCTGCAGCATGAAAGTGAACACTTCTTTTTGTCCTGCATCAGATAGCTCCTGAATTATGTGGCAGTGGGGACCAAGGGAGTGCATGCACAGAATTACAGGCTCTTTGCCTTGTTTAGGCCTGCCCTATCTACCATTCACAGCAGACTGCTTTCAGGAGTATTTTTGTGACCTCAACTGGCAGACATTTAGCTTCTCATGGATTATTCAGTGAGCCAGGCTTTTTATGTCAGCAGGAACAGCCAAACAAACACCAATAACTCCTGCAAACAAGTTAACTTTCCATTTTCTCTTTCAACACTTTCAGCACTGGGCTACAGACAAATAGCAAATTCTGATCAGCATTCAGGACATTTCCATTGCTTAGCTCATGCATTTAAACAAGATGATTTTTATAGGAGAGAAGCTTACCGGAAGTTCAGCAAGTTCTTTAGATTCACCAAAGCAACAGGCTGAACTGTACAGATATGCTTAGCTTTATCCCTTGTCAGCAAAGTATTTCAGGATTTCCATAATGATTCAATGATTTGGGGCCTATATCCAGCTAGTCAGGATATGAACATTTAAAGACTAAGACAAAAACCAGAAAGAAAATGGTAAAAGGAAGATACCAACACACCTTGTCAGCTAGAAGACCTCAGAGCCTTATTATACTTCTCAGCAAGATTTGTATTTAAGGAGCTATGCTTCCATCAGTGGCCAAACACCACAGCCACGTCCCAATAAAGCACATTTAATGACACTTCTCTGAAACCAGCTATATACAACTGATTTAGAGCAATTTTTCCCTTTGAATTTGTCAGTGTCTTATGTCAGGGCAGAAAAGCCTTTCTGTCTCTAAAATCTCCACACAAAAGTGGAAGCAGCTGTCCCCAAGCAACCAGGCTGCACCCTCCCTCGTTGTCTCCATCAAGGCCACCTGTGAGCAGCTGGTTCTGCACAGAACATTGAGCTGAGGGTCAAGACACAATTGTAATGAGTCCCAAATCACCAGTGACAGGTATTTTAAATAAACTCATTCCTTCCAGCAATTAAGCAAAGAAAGACAAAAGATTATATTCTTAACTACTTTCAGATGCTTCCTGTAAAGGAAGGACATGAACTCTAGCCAATATTTTTGTAATGAAGCCACACAGGATTTGGGTTTTGCCTTTTATTTAGTAATTCTAATTGTTCAATTGATTAAAAAATGACAAAGCTGGTTGCCAACAGTTAATACTCTTCACACTTACCATGTAGGGATTACTTTTTTCAGCTAACTGTAGAATTAGGATTTGGAACAAAGTGTCAGCACCTGACTTTTACAAAATGACCATTCAAGCCCCTCTCTACCCGCACAACAAAGCACCAAGCTAAACCAGCCCCACAAACCTGTAGATTTTACTTCTCTCTTATCCTCCTTAACAGCCCCATTATTTCAACAAACCTCAGAGTCATCTGCAGCACCTCCCTTAACCTTTTGTCCTCTTGGATTGCAAGCATTCATTCCTTCCTTTTTAAATTTCTGCTCTTTCAAATCTAGACCATGCTTGGCTGATTTTCCATAACACATAACCTTTTTTCTGCTCTTTCCAAGTCTCAGTACTTGCCTTACCAGTATAGCAGTAATGCCTGAGTTTAAAACAATCTCATGCTTTTGCCATTCTCTCCCTCTTTCTTTCAAATTTCTCTGGGCTTCTGCCTTGACACATAAAGTTAAAGCTTCTTATCTTCACCTTTAAAGAAATGACAGACCTGCTAACGTACCAGCTGCAATTTTATTCTGTCCTCCTTCTCCCTCTGTGTATTTCTCAGAATCCTCTACTGCATCTGTTCTCCTCTCTTTTTTCTCATGCTTGGTTTTACATTTTTTTCACTTCCAGCCTTGCAGTTGGAACAACTACATTTTTACTGTCAGCAGAACAGTCTTTTCTCAATCAAGTCTCTTTGTAATCACTTCTGCATCGGTTTCCATGCCAGCTGTATCCCCTTACAATCTATAAACTGTTATCTTTCAATGCATCAAAATTTTTTTTGATGTAAGCTGATCTGGATACAGACTATGGGCTATATTTAACCTTTGGAAAATTCAACTAGGTTGATGAAATTATAGCAGTCAGAATCTGGCCTCCTATCTGCAGCATTTTTAAGTCCCCAGGTACAATCCTTTGGCAACTTTCCACTATCTTGTTTCATTCACTTGTCATATGGGGAAATAAAACACTCATCTGACTGATAGGATGGTTGTTACCCAGGGCTTTATTCTGATTCCATAGCTTAGATTTGAAATATGTTTTTGATAGGATTCCCACTGGGCTGTTAAGGGTGTTAATCAATACTGGCAGCAATTCAGACCTCAGTGGACTCACCACATTTATCCTATCATCCCATTAAATTTTAATCAAGCTTTGATGGCTTTGCTAAACAAACTTTTCTCAACAGCTGGGTAGAGATGCAATATCTGAGTGGTTGCTCTTGCATTTTTGAGGCCCTGAAAATGTGATTTTTATTCAGCTACAGTTTGCTTTTGAAAAGCTTATGTAAGTGAAATATTCTCGTACTGTTACAGACCTTTTAAGAGCACTGACATATAATGGGCTGGTGAAGAGGGTCAGTTACAGTAGGGGAGGAAGGAGGATATCCAGAGTTTCTCTCATTGCATTTTGCCCTCCAGTTTTCAGCTCCAGTGTCCAGTTTAGTGCTTTTCTACAAGCCCATGGAATTTTTCTTCTTCAGAAGGTTTTTTCCATTTCACTACCCGCTAACCTTTTGGAGGCATGGCCACTGGATTTTTCTGTATTGCTTCTGGAGTTCCATCTATTCCAAAATCCACTTCTTTGTTTGCCAAATGAGTCAGAACACTTTTAGGCCTTTATCCTCTGTGTAAGATTTGCTACAGGTCTAAATATTTTACTGCAGATTATTTAGATCTCATTTTAGATGGAGAACAGCATTGAACATGGTGTGTCTGTGTCTAATATAGATTGTATTCACCACTGACCATTCTTACCGGTCACTGTGTGAAAGATGCAGTTTTTGCTATGCATTTATTGTTACAATTTTACTGTGCAAGGTAAATGGTAGAACTTTGTCCTGATAAATCTTCCAAAATTCAAGTTGCAGCTTGGTGTTTCTTGGAAGCGTAACTCATACTTCAAACTATCACGTGTATCACACTAAAGTTTATATTTTTGGTACTAAATGAGGTCAACTGATAATTTCTTCTTCATTCAGCTGTTGACAGAGTTCCATGAAGACTTTATTATTATTAATAGATTCCATTAATTAAATTAAATATAATTACTTTAGTTAATTTTAAATGCTAATGAGTGATCCTATGTGAGAATCTAAGTGACTCTTCAACCGTTAAAAATATGAGTAATCTTTTTGTTATTAAAAAGTATTTGCAAGACAAAGCCCTTCCAAAGGTTATTATGAGGTGCAATAACCACCCTCTAATCTGGAGGCACAGCAAGAGCAGCCCTGTGACCTGTGGCCCTGTTTTCTTTCCTTACTCAGCTGCAGCAGGAAAGGGATGACCTGGAATAACCAGGGGTCCTTGCCCACTTTGGTGCACTGGAACACAGCTGTCACAGAATTACAGACCTGCAAGGGTCTTTGAGCAGGGAACAAATCATCTCTCACCCTGGGTCATTCCTTTTATAACCTGCACTTGAAGACCATTAGGGCCATTATTTCTTATCCTGTTCACTTTGTACCATATCTTGTATAAGGTGGCTCCCTTGAGCCTGGCACTTGGACTGGCACAGATTTCAATTCCTCTTTGCAACTGTTTTTTATGCCCGCAAAGACTAAATATCTCTCCTGCCCTTTTCTTTGGGCTTCACACTGGTTCAGTCCACAGATCTCATTTCCTTGGCTACTTTTCTTTTTGATTTTATTGTGGACTCTGCCCAACCACTCCATGCAGTTCCTGAAAACCTGAGGTGCAAATATAACAGTACTCTGAGGCCTCGCCAGTGTGAAGCAGAGGAAAAGTTGCTTCACGGACCTTGCAGGGGAGACTCCTATTTGTAGATTCCATGGTGGTATTTGCTGTTTGCATTTGCCACAGCAATGCAAATGCCCCTGACCTACCCCAAATTCTACAGTAATTTCTTTCAGTAGACTTCTGTCTGAACAGATATTTTCTGTCCTCTACTCTATAGCTGATTATTCCAACCACAGTGGAGAATCATGCCTTTGTCTTTCCTTATTTCTAATTAATTTTAAGCTAATTAGTTACTAAATTATTTCTTAAATTTATTGTGATGATTTTAAATCCTAGCTCTACCCTGCTGTCAGCCTGTGTTCCTTCTCAGCTTTGTATTGCCTGAAAATTTCATAGTTTAGTTGCAGTCTCAGGATCCAGAAGTTTAAAAAAAATATGGGGAAACACAGAGTGCAGAAGAGCCCTACCTCATACATCCTTCCATCCAAATTCCATTCCCTCCACACAGGATGTAGCCAATACAGCAGAAATTTCATGAAGACCATATTTCTCTAGCTGCTCACGAAGATCTCATGTGAGAGAGTTTTAAAGCCTTACTAAAGCCAAAGTTCACGAGATCAACTGCTTCTGCCACAGCCACAAAGCCTGTGCCCTGCTACAAAAGGAAACCAGATCTATTTGACAGAATTAGTTCTTGACAAATCCATGTTGGCTCACACCTATCTCACTGTTATCTTTAAGATGCTTAGACTTTGTTTGATAATTTGTTCCAGAAATCTTACAGCAGTTGACATTAAGCTGACTGGCTTGTAATTTCTTGGCTTCTTTTTTCCTCTCTTTTAAAAGACATTCAAAATCCCTTCATTTAAAAGACACTGGCTCTGTTCTGATCTTCTGATTTCTCATTCTCGACAAATTCACAAAGGTAAAGAGCACACTGAAAGACTCCACATTACCTATCAAATTCTTTTTGCCTTCAAATACAAGACAGTTTGTAATAAATTTCTTGTCGCTCGGTACTAAGAAAACCTATGGTATTTAATGTGCAAATAAGAATATCTACATATTAATAATCCCCAGCATTTCTAAATGAACTTCTCACAGCAGCATCAGAAATGCTGTTTTATGTGTCCTTTTAGCAGGGTAAAACATTGCTTGAGAACAAATGCTGGCTCTGTAGCATCAGTGACAGCTTCTCAGTGCAATCTTAGATCACTTCAATACATGTTGCTTACAATTTCACTGGTAAGGTAATGCAGTCTTTCAAATTCACTTTCTAATTGCTCAATCTGATTTTGGTTAAAAAAAATAAAAAGTATCAGCAGTTTCCAGGTTTCAAGTGCAGGTTTTCTGTTTTACAGATTGATTTCTGAAAGCAAAATGTCACCTTTATCCTGCCAGGAAAGGAAAGTGCCTCCAATAAATTAAAGTGCACATGAATGCTGCATGGGAAAGCAAAAGAGGGAATATTAGTTATGAGCTCCAAGGTTGTTGCCTCTCTGAATGTAGATAAATAATAACAGGAACTATTAAACTTAGAAAAGACCATCTGGCTTCTCTTCCCCACAGCTTACTTTGTCTGGGGAGGCCAAGTTAAATGGATATACAACACATACTTTACAACATTGTTTCCTAGAATTTGCTACAAGTGTTCATTTTTGTCTTCTCTCCCTTTCCCCTGAACTTGGTAAATGTGTCTGCCACAGCATCTAAACTGAAAAAAGGGTGAGTGTGATGGCAAAGCTGCTCTGAGAATAACTTCATAACGATTACTGCAAGAAAGAGCAATATATCATAATATTTTCTCTGTCTAGTATCACTTATCTTAGCCTCTGCTAGGCCAGTCTCGAGGGATTAAAACTTGAAGCTGAATTCCAGGGTTTCATTTGCTGTACAGTCTGCTGCAGTTGGTGCTCTAAGGCAATTAAGCATATTTCTTATGGACTCTCTGAAAGAAAAATATATGTGTGGCAGCATTTTCACTTACTGTGCTTGCCTGTATATAAATCTAACTTTTTTCAACAAGTGTTTTAATTTTCTGAAGCGAATGGAAATATATCAGCACCAGCTTTTGGGTAGGAGGAGGAGGAGAATTACAATGGCAAATAGTAACAATGAAGAAAGCAAGGTGCTGCTGTGATTACCCAAGGTAAATGCATTGCTTCCTTTTACAGCGCTGAGATTCACAAAACTGGGGAAGACTGGAGCATCTTTCAAACCTAAATACCTCTGTCTATTCAGCACACCTTGGACAGTGAGCAGGAACAGAGCTCTGGCAGTCTGTAGCTGCGGGAAAGTATGAAAGAATTCAGTATTTTAGTGATATTTTTGGTCCATTTTACGTGATTCTGTGTAGCCAACCACAAACCTCCTCCAAAAGGCAGCTTCCAGACATGTTCCTTTTCTGTGTTTAAATCCATGCCCACACTGCCTGATGCACGAGGAGGTGAGCACAGACCACAGGCAGCACGGAGCTCTGCAGGTATCATTCTTCCCAAGAAGCCACCTCACCTCCTAATCACCCTGTTCCTGTCCATGTGATGCTAAATCCAATTATTTTATCCGAGAATGACCCCTTAAATGGAGCAGTGAAAACAAAAGGGAGCAGATGAGATTTAAATCTGAACAGCCCCATGAATCTGTGAGGCACAGGCTTAGAGAGTGGGCTGAGTGGGGGACGGTGTGTTGGGGTGAAAAGACCAACCTTGGGGAAAGGACTTTTGTAGGAATTATTGCAATCATCTCACAGGCTTAGGTCCAACAGACATCTCCAAACCATGGTAGTGGCAAACTGCCAGACTGCTTGCTAACAAGGTTTTCTGGGTTTTCGGCTTTTTTTCTGGTTGCTGTTTGTGGTTATTATGCATCTCTCCTGGTTGTCTTTCTTGTCGTATCTTCTGCAGCCTGTATCAACAAGCCTGAGCAAAGACATCTGACTGCAACTAGCCTGTCTAATCACTAACATCTTTCTATCAATACAGAGAGCTGCCCTTTCAACCCTTCTTGCCTTTATAATTCGCCTCATGTGCCTGCAGAGTAAGTGATTGCTGAGATCTCCATGACACAGGCAGGTGCTAAAACATATCGACAATGAGCCCCATCCAAAGTCTGTGTGTGAAGCTTGTAACAGGAAATTTTACCTGGGTCTCCTCAATTCCCAAGGGTTAGCCACTTTCTTTCCAAGCACAGATTTCCTCTGTCTGGAAGTTGTTGGTGTAATGCTGAAAGAGGCTTCTAGCCCCTGAGGAAATACTTAGCTGGAAACCCACAGCCTTTTTCAGAGAAATCTCTCCAAGTGTTACCAGAAATGAAACCACATGAACCTCATTTCTGGGCAGACAACCGCTTCATTGATAGAAAATTTCAGGTATACTTTTGTGGGATGATTAACCAACATGTCTCAATCTTATATGATAAAAAACCCCCAAACAACACTACAAAAAACTAAGTTCCATCTTTTGTAAAGGAGTTTTATATAATTGCGAAAATAATGCAGTATTTCTGAGGAAAACTCAGTGTCAAGTGTATCCAGCAATTTAGGATGTCTGATGATGCACAATCACTGAAATTAATTACCATCATCTTACAAAATTGGTTCTAATTAGCTGATGCCTTCCTACTAGAATATCTCTGAAGTAGCTTCATATTGCAAATCCATGCCAATGTTTTGTACCCAAAAGCTCAGAGTTAGCAGCTGGCATACAGGATATTTTGTGGGGTGGGGAAGACATAAGTCAGCCAAACTTGCTGTTAAATCCATACAAATAGCAGAAAGTGGACACTGCTCTCTGAAAAGCAAGGAAGTAAAGGTTATTAAGATTTTAGGGGTGAGAGATTAAAGGGTGGGGGGAGGCTTCTGATTCATGGCACAACCTGTACTGGCATGAAAGCAAATATCCCACCATGGCTGTGAGGAGGGTGATGGCAAATGGAATTCTTCATCTGGAATACCCTCATATGGTTCACCACAGAACCTCACTTTGAATTTGTAAGACTGACCCATTTTTGCAGGCTTTTGGAGAAAGACAGATAGGAGTGATGTGCTAGGGAATTTTTGCCGGTTGTGGTATGTCGGGAAGTATTTCTTAGGGTGAGAAATGGACTTTTTTTCTCCTCTGAGTAAAAACACTCTGCACTGGAACAATTGATTCCTTTAAATAATAAGAAAGATGGACTATCTTATAAGCCTTTCCAAATCCCACAACATTTGTTATAGTCACTGAACGCCTTTCATTAGGATTGCTAAAGATAAAGCCTCTCTGCTTCTTTGTATCTTCACAAAAGCTTTTAAAAATGTGGACTTATATCTGCAGGAAACAACTATTATTAATGAAGCAGCTGGATTTCTTTTTAAATAGGTTACTTTGCAGCCATTTGCTCTGCTAATTATTAAACAGAAATGCTGACATATATCTACAGTGCTTTGGGATGTTGAATATTATCTAAAGGACATTTAAAAAGCATTTTAGAAGAATAACCCGTATCTGAAGTGTGAATTGAAGCTGTAAAATAATATACATGAAAAACAGCTGCAGAAATTATTAGCTCACATTTCCCCCCAGCAGTTCTGCTTCCAAATACATCCAATGCAATGTGAGAAGCATTGCTCCACAGTAACATCATAATTCTGCTGATGCCACTTTCTATTAAAGTATCCTAATAAGTAGTAACTGTTCTGATAAATGAATGCATGTGTAATAAACCTGGAATATAGATATCACACCAGCGCTGTTCAGAGAAAGGTAATTCTCTCTCATGAATTATTTCAGGACTTGGTTCTATTCTCTTCCATGAAATTCTGCACACACACACAGACACACACACAGAACAGTGTTTCAGGTCCAGACACATCTTCCTGGGGCACTGCTAAAAAATTACAGAGCAGGGGAGCTGCAGGTACTCAAATTAGTGGCAGTCCCTCTGCTGCAGATGGACAGAGAGATGAGCCAGAAAAGAAAGGGGAGTAATTTTAAAAAACTACCCAGCGTCTAAGACATGGATGATATTAAATGTTCCACAAAAATAGCTTGATTTTGAGAAATCAGCAAATTCTCACAGGGAACTGTGGTGCTGGTTTGTTTCTGACAACGTAACAGGTATCTTTTATGTGTCTTGACAATGGAAAATGAAAAATTATTTGGGAAAGTCAGTGAAGAGGACAACAAGAAATGTTAGAGAAAAATGACTATGGAATAATCAAAACCAAAAGGTTGTATCCTTTGTTCCAAATGCTCTTCTCTTGTGGCTCCCCCCCTCTTCCCAACAAGCCTGCAAGACTTTCTCCCCTCTCATGTAAATCTTCTTTCTGAAGTGCTGGGTGTTTTTTCTGCCTCCTTATTTTTCCTCTTTTTTTCCTCTTTTTCATCCTACGGGGTCCTTCTTCCTGCTACCAAAGCACCCTTCAATCACCATCACCAAGATTTTCACACCAGTATTTCCACAGCTCCTTGCTGAACGTCTCTCCTTTGGGATACCCTTTCAAACAAGTTCCCAAACCCACAGGCTTGGGACAGACTTCCCACAACCCCAGATTTACCATTCTGCAGGATGGAAATAGCAAGGCAAGGGGCTACTGAGAGCTGGTGTTTACTTTTAAAGACAGATCTGAAATACTTGACATTAAAATTATTCACACAAGGTCTTAGGTCAGTGGTTCTCTGGAGCATTTCCAGTAGTTCTGTTAAAAAAGAGACTGGTTTAGGGTAAGTTTAGCTCACAGTGGGGGTCATCCTTTCCTTTTACTTGTCTAAGAAGAATTAAATACAATTTGCCAGCATATTACTCACACATTTTCTTTAGCCCTTCCTTAATGTTTACTAAGGACCTTTGGGGGTTAATTAATGCCAGGACATTTCACCCATGAACTGTTTTCTAATTCAATTTGTTAAATGCAAGTAGCCATAAATATTATAAATCAATTACTGAGTATATTCTACGCTTCACCAACCAAAAAAACTGCAACAGAGTATTTTTGAAGGTGATTGAGAAAAATGAACCACTTCCATAAGGCCAGGCATTAATGCTTCAATTTACCTTTTCTTTCACAACAACGCAATTTGAAATATATTTTGCTAAATACAGGAACTACTTTTGTAGAAGAAATCAATTATATTCTCAAGTTTAAATCTTCTTTTTTTCCAGCCATGCTCTAATGTATTACCGTACCTCAGAAATGTACCCTGGGGAAAAGGCTTCTATTCTTCACTAAAAATCCATGAATAACATTATGTAGAAATTAATTTGTGATAAATGATTTAAAATCTTAACCTAGAACGGTGTCTTATTCAAATGTCATCAGAAAATGGCACCTCACCCGCAGGAAGGAGTCAAGGGATCCATTCTCCATGTATTCAACTACAATCATTACTGGTCTGCCTGCAAAACAGCAAAGAAACACATTAGGATTAGAAACATATTATGGGGCTTTTATAATTCTAGATGTTCTGCAGAGGTTATTCACAGTAGCTAAATACGTAAAAAATTTCCAAAATTCTGATTTATATCACAAACACAATTCTCTGTGTTACTCTTTAAGAATTATTTACTATCCCTTTTTATTTTTTAATTTTTACTGGATTAGCTGAATCTACATCATTCTCTTTGGTGTATTCTCCCTTAAAAATGACCAAAGAAGAGCCTGCTATATCCAAATATCAAATCTTGCTGTGCAATATTTTGGAATATATCTGAATTAAGGCAAACCTAAATAATCATAAGCCATGTCCAAGTAATTACAAACTGAGGGTCATAATTTTCCTCTCAAAGAAAAACATCTCAGTGACTTAGGAACATAGGAGACAGATAGAATAGGGTGTCACAAAAAAGCTCTCCTAGACTTGCTGTGTGTATGGGGTGTCCAATCCAGCAAAACTCTGAGTTCAGACGTTCGTAAATACACAAAATATACACAGTGCTACTCAAAGCAAGGTTTTGTTCAACCAGCACAGTCCCAGGGTCGCAGCATATCCAGATTGAAGCAGAACAAGACATTACATTTGTTTCTTAAAAGGATATCCAAATCTGAAGGCACACTTTTAAAGTGTGTACTTAACTTAAACACCAGCTCACTGCTGGTAACCTTTGAAAAACCACCCCTCTACAAGTGTTTGACAGGAGAGGGGCAATCAGGCTGCCAACAAGGCTGCACAGCAATTTTCAGAATTATTAATATCCCGAAGAAGCCATTCTATAAGATAAACTAATGAAGAAGAATGTTAATAAGATTAGGAAGGAGGTGAAAGGTCTCAAAATGGCAGACTTTCCTTTTCCTGGGAATGCCCATCTCTTTTTTGGGGTTTGTGGGAAACCACAGCTATGCCAAGTGGTGACACTGCGAGTCCACCATTTCACCTCCTCAATTCAACACCAGCTGGGCCAAAAATTTTCAAGCCCAAAAGAAGACCCTTCATCACTTTTTTTCCTCTTCTGCTCAAATTATGTTTGTGATTTGTTTGGATGAGGGGATGAGAAACAAACACAGTGCTCAGGCTGATAAAGCGTAGAAGTGCATTTGGATTGTTCCAGCAGAACTGTCCATTTTTGTTCACTTTGGTTAATAGTGAAAGTGTTTATTAAACTGTCCACAGTGTAGAACAGTCCACAGCCAGGTATTTCTCCTGAGCTGGTACAGTTAACCTTCAATTAAAAAAAGTGAATGATCCATTTCTGTGTTTGTCCCAGCGCGCTGACCCAGAGTTTTGGGGTCCTGGTGATGCCCATTCACACAGCTTCGTCTGGTCTGTCTGTAGTTCCTATCAATACGCCCTCATTTTCTCTAACAAAATTTGTGATTATTTCTGTATCAACTCTCATGTTTACATCTTCAATGAATAAAACACTTCATAGTATTGGCACAATACTACAACATTTTTTTGTGTGAAAATTCTCATATGCCTTAATGGATAGGCTTTGGGAGGTGTGAAGCGTTACCAGCTTCTTTCTTTTCAACTGAATGTTTAGTCCCAGCTTCTGATGTGCATCTGCCACCAAATCAATTATATTCATCTGCACCTGTTGGTTGTACCCTGGTTTTGCACTACAAACTTAAAAGATACATCACTTTTAAGCTCCTAGAGATCAGAGTGTTGCAAAAATTTATGTTTCCTTTAGTTCAGTTTGCTAATGATAACTGGTTGTACAGCCCAGCCTCTTTAGTTTCAAGCACATGAATGCCCTAGATTCCCTTACCTTTATAATTTCCTTACTGTCAAGAGGCTGACACCTCCACATGAAAGGAAAATCCTATAATCTAGGGAAATAAACAAACTGCAGCCTGATGCTAGAGAATCTTACACTGTGCAGAACCCTCTCGAGCAAGTAGTAATTTCTGAATTGTTGCAGACAATAGCATTTTTCCATAAATAGGAGTGTAAAGCTGGCTTTCAGATGGCATATTTGGTCAGTTGGAAGTTACTCAGAAATTTCTCTTTCTGGGTAAATCAACAACTAAAATGCCTGTATGGAAAATTTGCATTAGAAGGAAAGGACAAATGGAGCTTTAAAACAGTGCCCATGGTTTCCTGTGGGTAATCCTTGGGCACTCTACACTTTCCAGAAGCTGTAAGGTTCTCTAGAGGTTCACAGGCTGACATTACAGCTTTTATGGTTTTATTCATACCCTTCAACACAAATTATTTTCACACTTTGTAAACAGAACTATTAATTCTTTTACATTCTCTCACAAAATATTCTCTCCAAAAAACTCCCACCTGTACTTTCTTTTACTCAGACCCTATACTCCTAAGTTAAAGTAACTATGAAATGTGTTTATATGCATTTATCTGTGGATTTAAAGAAGAGATTTCAGTATTTTTTCACTGGACAATGAGGTTTTAAACTATTCAGCTTGAATGACTTGAAATGACATGCCTTAACACAAAACCAGCTCTTCCAAGTGACAGCACAGGAATGGCACTAAATACACCAAAAAAGTGCAGCATTTTCCTTCAATCAGGTAGCTGTATATCAGAAAATCAGCATATCATCAATAAATTTAGTCACTTAGGCTGATAACTTCCCACTGACTCAGTCTGTATCACTTGCTATCCTACCTAAATTTATAATGAAATTGAGATTGTGTCAAGACACCACAATGTGTCATGACACCATGAAAATAAACCTGGCTCCATCACTTGATTATCTCACACAAAAATCTTTAATCTGGGCACAAACCTAGATTCTGAAATAATCTGGTTTTTAGTGTCACAGCACTTGATAAAAGCCACCTGATTTTGGCTGCAAGTTTAATGTATCCCTGGAGCTATTTATGTATTCCAAGCTGGACTGTGACAGTGGAATTCTTAGCCAGCACAGTGTTTGTCTTTGGAGCACCTGTGGATCAAAAATGGCTCAGCTATTGTTAGGGTGGCTTGAAGAGTAAAACACTCTGGTACACTGTAGAATCCAATGGGAACTTCTATCATCAAAGTGGTAGCAGTGGCTCTTATTGCCAGCATGTTATCCTTTACCAAGTACTGCAGTCTGAGCCCAGAAAAAGTTTTATGTGCTGGACCCCTGCACAAACACAAAATACTGCTTTTGTTTTAAAGAGAACTACGAAACTGACTTTAAAAATATTACTGGGAGATTTGTAAACTAGTGTAGTGTTTGCATCTAAATAAATAAATAAATAAGGACTATTACTTATCATGAAAAATCATGATGTTCTCATGCTACTAAGAATTCTTCATCCTCAAAACAGGAAAGAATAAATGGGAGTGAAGTCTCTGAGACAGAGAAGCAGTCTGATTATTTTATCAAGGGGTAGGCTCATGCAATGCTGGAAGGCATTGAATTATTTCCCAAGGATTGCTTACAGCACAAAAGATGGAGAAGTTAAACAGGTTTAAGGACAAAGAGCAGTGGGATACAGATGGCAGCAAAGGCTCTCCTGGGAGTGACAACGATCTCTGTCTTGGCTGCATCTCCTGGGATAGGAACACACCCAATCTCCAGTCCAAAGAATCGCCCATTTCAGGGAAGTGTTTCCACACGGATACAGGAACAGGCACAGGAGAAGGATCTGAGGAACTGAGTTAATTTTATAGTCAAGAGCCACACAAGAGAAGGAATGGAAAAAGGACACTGAAAAAGGTGTCAGCTGAGGGCTTGGAACCAAGGAACCAAAAACTGCAGGCATTGCTGGAGGAGAGCACACAGCTTCTTGTTTGAATTGGGGGAGGATGAAATAAAAATGTTTGAAGGCGGATTCAAGGATCAAATCAGTCAAACAAATCAGACTTGCAGCGGTTTTAGATGCTTAGCACTGCTGGACTGGGGAGTACTGTGAGAAAACAGACTTTTAAAGCAGAGGACTTATACAGACAGTGTCCTGAGGCAATAGGTTTGAGCCCCAGATATGGATTTTACATGCTATGTATGTCATATTTATAATTTGCAGCACATTAGAACAGATGTATCATTTTACTACATAGTTAAGATAACAACATGAAATAATGACTGTATTCATACATGACACACACTGATACCATACCCACACTCACTGTTCTCATATTTTTTGTGGAAGTATAAATATTCCCACCCCAGACACATGTGGGATATTGTCTAAAGCAGCTTCCCCTCGTTGCACATGGAGTAACTGTGGCTCTGGGAGATCCATTTCTGAGCTCCAGCATGTCAGAAAGCCACGCTGAACACACAAGAGCAGTACTGGGGCTTGGCACGATGCAGGAAAATTTAATTTATCAGAACTGAGATGAATCTATAGAAGGTGCAGGGGCTGTTCACTGTTTTGAGGCAACTCCTACCTTGTGACAAGAGGCTGACTGGTTTTGACAACTTTCCCTAAGAAAGTTCTTTGCTGGAGCTCTCCCACCCAGCTTTACTGCAATGCCACTCAAACAAAACCAGTGAAAATGACAAACAATCTGTATTGATGTCATGCCACCTCAGAATATGCTGCAATTTTGTATTTTCCATTGATCAATCTGCTTGACATTTTTTTAATAAGCAGGAATGCAAAAAAAAAAGAAAAAAAAAGAAAGCCATACATTGCCGAATAATGTAAAATACCGATTAAATCTAAAATTCACATTGTATATATTTTTAGTTCTCTATTTCTTTTCCACAACATAAGATTTTGATAACATGCAATTTAATTGAATGCCAGAGTGATGAATAAGGAGGAGAATCTGAAGTGTCATATCAATGACAAAATATTCAGCTTGTTGTCTTCTGTTGTCATTTTAAATAATGCAGCAAAGCCTCCTTTAATGAATGTTTTTTGTAAGATTAATCCTCCAAAAAGAATAGTTAGCACATGTTCCTCTTCTACAGACTTATAATGAAATCTCTAATACCAATTATGGGGATAGATTTGTTAACATAAACACATGATATTCATTCTTTCACTTAAAACAGCACAGGTTGGCACCTGTTCCCTGGTTCGTGTTAGAAAATATTGCTCCATCACTTCTGCAGATCAGAATCCACGTGGCTCAGGAAATCATCTCCTTATCAGGCATCTTTTCATTCCAAAGCCATGTTCTGCTGTTGGTTGCCCACTGATTTATCTCCTGCTAAAGCCAGAGAGGTAAGACAGCCCCGAACACCCAGGCACGCCCTCAGTCGGGGCTGTGCCTTCCACACTCCCACAGCCCTGAGAGCACCGCCAGGGAAACGCACGGGAGGCCTTGGGAGGCGCTCCTGGAGCCCACACCTGCTCCATTCATTACACATCCCTTCAAATCAGAGAGCCACTGGCCATGGCACTGCAGCTTCCTCTCTCCTGTCACGATTAAAAATGCACCAGAAAGGAATTAATTTCAGTGAATAAAAAAAAACTTCCATAATACAAAATGGGTGGAGGAAAAAAGAAAGAAAGAAAACTAAAGATTATGAAAAAAAGCAATTAAAAAGCATTCTGCCACTTTGCATTTTTGTCTTTGCATTGTTAGACCACAGCAATTCACATGAAGCCAATGTGAATTTTACTGCAAGCCACCCCACTTGAATTATTGACTCACATTACAGAAGGCCCCTGACTAAGACTTGTGGTCAAAAAATAGAAGCTGCAGTTCCAAACTCCTGCTTGAGAGTTCAGAACCCAGAGTTTGCAAACAGGATAGGGTAACATACATACATCCTAATCACATAGATATAACCCACTTATCTTGCTGCTAGTGCATTTTGGATTTTCTCATGTCTATATACCACTTCTCGTTAGTTAAGTTAGCTTAGTCAGGGGAAGATGCTTCTGCAAAATCAATTAATAACTATACAAAATACCTGAATAACCATAAAGTGCTGGTTAGTTGTTAGTAAAGTATGGCCACATTGCCATAACTGCCAGCTGAAGAAGATTTATTGTATCAACACAATCTGAAAATACTGCTCTCTGAGCTGTTTCCCTGTAATTATACATTAAATGCTTTTCCACTTGCTACCCTGTGAGCCACTGGCAAGAATTTATGCCTGTTGGTGTGTTTTGGAAGCCAGGAAAGGTCTGTATGTATAAAATACCTTCTCAAATCTCCTGGCCCTCCCCTTGTGCTGCAGCCAGCACTGCAAGTGGTTCTCCTGGTTCCTCACAAAGGGAGAATGTGCTTTGGACAACAGAAATTTGAGCATTCCCGCTGCTCCTGCAAGCCCTAATCCACATCAATCCTCCAGTGTGCCTACAGAAGATATTCTGGAAGATACTGAGGAAAGGAAAGTGGAACTGTAAAGAGAAAGCAGCTCTGTTGTTTCCATTATTTATTTTCTGATCCTTATCTTTCCATGAGAGAAGCAAGTGGAATGCAGGAGAGGGTAAAACCAGGAGAAATAGGTATTTTGTCACTACTTGGAGGTTGGGTAGGTGAGAGAGAAATAATGGTTAAAATTATATTATAGAAATACAAAAACTGGCATAAATTTTAATTTTTTTCCTTGCATTTATACTTTCCAGATTCATATCTTTGAAAAACAGGAATTGCATTTCTCCAGGTTTCCATTTGTTGGGTTGTTTATCTGTATCATCTCTTTCTACGTATTTATTAGCATTACAAAGACAATATGGATGAAGAAAGTTCAGTTTCACTCCTGCTGCTTATATTTACATGGATATTATAATCAGAAATTAAAAACCCCAACACCTTTATTAGGGTGAGAGGGATTATCTGAATTCAGCAGTACAGATGGGGGAGAACAAGAAATGGTGTGTTGCAGACCAGTTCTGAAAGCTGTCATTTAGGGTTTAAGGACTGACAAAATCGTGAGTCACAAGAACGAACAGCGCTCAAGGATTGCATTTTTGACCATCCTATCTCTAATCCTAGGTTGTATCATCCCATTTTAAATGAAGAAACCACAGCATTGAAGGCCTTTGTCAGTGTATAAGTAGGTGGGAGAAGGTAGAATAGTTTCTTCACAAGAATAGGCCATTTGCAAAAGACCAGCCACAAAGTATTCTGGCCACTCAGTTTTAAATTAATTATATTCTGGGGGGAAAAAAACCCACCCCAACCTTATGAGAATTGATTCTGGGAAAGATTTATATTGCTTGAAATGTGACTTAAAATCCTAAAAGTTCAGGCACTTTTGCTTTAGCACGGAAGCAAAGAATAAGAAAAAAATAATAACAGATAGCACCTTCTGTTCAGATTCAGTTTAAGAGAGATGCTTTTGGCCAGTTGGATTAACCCAAACAATTCACCTCAGTTATTTTATAACTGAAATTTAGCATATTTCACTTAATCTAATGACCTCACCCTTAGAGTTCCTCAGAGTTCACTGCAATCCACATCCTCTTGTGGAAAGAGCACAGGATGTTCTTTGGTTCAAAATGGGACCACAGAGTCTGACTGCATCAATGATCACTTGCCCTGCTGACCCTGGAGCACGTAAAGGAATTTAAACAATGTGAAATCTGTGCACTGGGGGCTTCTGCTCTTCCATATTCAGCCTGCCACGATTCATAACAAGTTCTTAGGGAACACAAGAAGCAAATCCTACTTAATCTCTGTTGTGAATTTACCTATTATCATAGGGGCATTATATTTAGATGCCGTAAGCTACAATGTGAATTTGAAAAGGAGCAAAATTTTTTAAGAAAGCATACATAAGGTTACAGTGAAACAGGGTTTTGTGCTTTCATAAGCATAATGACATGGTTATGGTACTATTTCAATCCTATTCTAAAATGTTATTTGTTGCTTATTCCATATTATACCTGATTGTGAAGTTTATAAGATTCTGACATAACTTCAAGATATCCTTTGTGTATTTTTCCATTTACTATTTGAGCACGTTTTGCCCATTTCCCTTTAGTCTACACAAAGACTAAACTTCTGAGATACCACTGAGTTATAAAAAACTCATGATCCCTCACTCTTCCTTTATGACAAAGGCATCGTTTCTCATGTGCAGAAGTAGTGGAGGCCACACATCAACACTCCTGAAGGTTCCAAAACCCACAAAGGAAGCTGTGGTTGTAACGTGTGCATTGCTAAATCCAAAACTGAGAAAAAGCATCTTGAGTTAGGACTCCAGCGAATACATGATGCCCTGGACTTAACATTGTGATATTTCTGTCATCTCCTGAGGGTTTTTCCATTTCTCTTTGAGGGTTTGTACCTCCAGGACATGAAGGCACACACTGTCAAGTTTCTCCCTTCAACTCTGATTCTGACCATGAACAAAAGTCAAGAGCTACAATGAAGATGGGCCAAGCAGCCAACTTTGGATGCAGAGGTTTTTAGACAAGCATGTACAACTTGAAGAAAGAAGAAGAATACACCAACTCATTGACACATGAAGAATAAACCCAAAAGCATTCACCTCCCATAACTTAACTCCCGTAGCTGGAGACATCTCCGTAGCTGGCAATAGCTTGATTTTCTTTTTCTGAGAAAGAAAAAGGTGTTTCAAGGGAAAGAGCCTAATTTTCGTAACTGTGTGTCACAGACAGGTCACATAAGTCTGTACAGCATTGTCTAGTCTTCACCAACTGTATAAGCTACCTAAACAAAATCCAGAAAATCCAGATTTAGGCAGATTAATTCCATACTCAGTATTTGGGCCTGGGAATGCTACTTCAGCAAGTTGAATCTGGTAAAGGCACACTGGCTTCCTACCTAAAACAGACCAAAAATATTTAAACACTGTTCAAGTTAACTACTTCTCCTGCTTCCCACCTCACAAAAATGAACCAATTCTGATTCTGCTTTTATATCCAGTGTTTTACCACTGGCAGAAAAGGGAGTTCAGATTTTTTTCCCTTAATCTTGAAACAAAGAGAAGCTGTGTGCAGCTTATTTACAAATACATTTCTGTGTGTATCTGTCAGGCTCCTCTTGTTCTCCTTTTCATATGTTTCTGCTCCTGGTAGTAAGGAACAGCAACTTGCTTCAAATCACATGCTTGTTACAATAAATTTCCACATTTTCTGTAGTCATATTTTAAAAATATGCAATAATAGTGAATATTATGTAAAAATGACCACATATGCAAATACTTTTTCCTGAACTTCTAGGATTTAAATGTTTGGAATTGTTTACAATGACCATCTGAGCATGAAATGAGATATTTAGCAATAGAGTGAAAACCTCATTTTATCACGTCCTACACTCAGAGCTTAATCCCAGTTTTACAGTTCAAGCTTAACCCTACTTGACCAGCACAAAATATGTTTCTTTCAGTATTAATGCTGCTTGCTGCTCCTCCTTATCTAGGTTCTGAAGTATTCCATGCCTGCCTAATGGAAAAGTCCATCTATATTTGAACTTCTGTTCTCAGAAAATACATGCCATTATGTACTCGTTGTAGAGTTTATAGGCTAAACATTCCAGTGGAATAGCACCGAGGCTGGAAAGAATAAACTGGAAGAGCTGTTTGGCTCAGGTATCCCAGGAAATGCATATGCAATAAAAGAATCAATTTGTCAGTCACTGAGAAAGGATCAGCCATTTTCATTTAACAACAAATACAGCAGCGTAGGTGCTGGAATTCAGAGTAGAGAAAAATGCATTAACTGGGGGGAAAAAAAAGTTACTTTTCTCATTATTGGAGTACTATAATCATAGTTGAATTTATATGTACAATTGCTCCTTGATGGTTCTTGTTGAGTAATTTCATTCAATGAGGGTCTGTCAATACAATTTGCTTTCAAATGTCAGTTTATAAAATATCAAGAATAATGGGCTCACTCAGGTGCAATTGGAAATTGTAATAAAATATTAACTTTGGGCAAAAGAAAACTGATAATCATCTAGTTTAGTACTCTACAATTATGCCTGAGCTTTTTGAGGAGCTCTGTGTAGTAATTGTGAACATTGCAATGTGTGTTAGACAAAGAGCCGTAAATAACCAGGCAGTAAAACACTGAAGAGGGAACATCCTATGTAGAATGTACTTTTTGTTGAAGAGGAGTCCAAGGTTGCAGTGAGCAAACCATCCTGTATCACTTCCAAGTTTCTGGAAAGTAAGTGCACCCTCAATTTCTGGCATGTAATATATTTTTTGAGGTTCATAAAGGTGGGTTGTTTCATCAAGCCAGATTTCTTTCCTTCTATTTTTCCTACTATGTCAAGGAGCTGGATAGTTAACCACTGCAAATTAAGTTGTAGGAAATAAGTGATGCTCACACTTCATTGGAAAAGTCACATCAGGATACTTCCACAGAAGCTTCAGAGAGGGGCTCTGTGAGTGGCCCAGCTGCTGAGCATGTGGGGAGATAATGTTCACAGAGAGGTGTTTCTGGCAAGAACAATGCTGACGGTTCTCCCACCTCTCCTGCTAAAGCAGTTTGAATGCTGAACAGTCTGAAGGAGAGGTTTGGCTAACAGGAACTTTTCCATAGTTTCTCAGAGCCCAACACCCATCTCTAGTTCTTGTTGACAGAGAAACTTAGGAAAGGAGTTTAGCTTGAAAGGAACAGTAGGAGAGGTATTTGCTTTCCCTCCTTTCCTCTCCAGCTCAGCAAGCTGAGCAATCTGCCTGGCTCTCAAAGACAGCAGCGCACTGTGAAGCTTCCTGCCTGTAACTTCTGCCAGGCAACACGGGTGGGCACTTACACAACAAACCCTTCACACGTCACTTCAATCAGGGGCTCTGAGCTAAGAGTTTCCCCAAAGTGGAGCAAAGAACAGGGTGTTTAGTTTGGAAGAGCTGGAATTTGAAGGGAGAAATGCAGCTCTGGCCAATTTATAATTTGGGTTTTCACAACATGTGTGTGTTTGTGTGTGTATGTGTCATGAAGGAAGCTTCCACAGCTTGTGCCAGTGTCAGTGTGATGAGGGAGTGGTTTAAGAATCCTATTTAATATATGCAAGGCTATCATTTAAGAAAAAGTACTTATTGCTCATGTGAATCCATCTGTCAGTGCAGACCTACATCAGCTAAGCCACGTCAATTTGTACTGCTAACAGGTGGAATAACAAGAAATGAAGTAATTTGTGACATAAATGATAGCTAAATCAAAAGGAAGCTATTGTCTGCAAATGGGCTTGTTTCTGCAAGAATCTAGGATAGATTCTGGAGGCCTGCCTAAAGTTTTGCTTCTGGTGAAACTGCTGTACAGCAGTGAGAGTTTTGATGTAACTATGAAATATAAGCACTATTGCATTAGAAGTTATGTCTAGGCTTTAAAAATACCTACATTCAAGACAATCTATTTATGGAAAAAGATATAGTGCCTCATCCCAGCAGCATAAATTAATCTTTAAGCCGGCTAAATGAGGATATCTTTCACACAAGAGAATCTCTGCACAGTGTAAAAGCAGACACCAAATTACACAAAACTGAACATCAGCTGTCAGTGCAATGGTAAAAGAAATACACTCAACTACTGAGATTAAAGTAGAAAGGGAAAAAAGGAAACCAACAGCTGCATTGCTCTGCCAAGCTGTTTCCCAGATACTTATATAGTGGGCTTTCTAGTTTATTTCTGTGTTTTGTTAAAACGTCTGTGGTGAATTTTGTAGAAAAAAAAAGACATAAAGAGATATAAAGCATTTTGTGTTTAGTAAGGAATACATTTTCTGAGTATTTGGAAGGGAATCTGCCACTTAGATTGAGTTAAAGGTTTTGGTAAATAAAAAGTATCTCATTATCTTTGTTCCCAATGACCCTTACAGAAGAATAATGCTGGCATTTTAAGTCTCCCATGTAGTTAAATTAACTGAAATCTTACACACAAGCAATATGTGAAACAATTAGGTTATAATTCTACAGTTATTAAATGTTAAGTACCTCTGTTAGGCTTATGAGAGCTGCTGTCCAACATAAGCCCAAACATCTCCACTGAATCATGCACAAGAGAAAGCAAGAGAGTCAGTTCTGAGTCTCTTACATCCCAGATCAGCACTACCTTGTTAAGATTTGGTTTTGTGTCTTCTTTTTTTTTTTTTTTCCCCCAAAAATGCATGGGATTTTTTTTTTGCTCACATGTAAAGCAAAGGGTTCTTATTTGCTCTCATGTAAAGCAAAGCTGCTTTTAGCAATTTAGAAATGGACAGGGCATCCCCTGGTCATCTCGGATACAAAAAGAGGCAATTCAGAAGGAGGACTGTGCTTAATATAAACGTAAATACGATAAAGTAAAAAAGGAAGAGTTAAATAGCATCACTATAGGTAAAATCACCGGGATGCATCTGTTAACAGCAATTTCTGACCTGCACTGCAGTTTCATGCCACATGACCCCCCACATGCATTCTTTCTCAAAGAAACACATCTCAACCATTGGATTTATCACAGTTCTTCACTGGCTTTCAACTACCTGACAATCTTCCCTTTCTGTGGGGTTACTGCTTGGCTAGTTTTTTTTCGTTGCTTTTGACATGATCAAACAATAACATTTATCTCCATTAACTTGCTAGGATATATGCTACACATCATGTAGTTGCATTTCCATTTTTTCAATGTTTCATTAGGTTGAATCAGAATTATTAGTAGAAGACATTTAATAGCAAGGCATTATGAATGAGCTTCATTAAACAAACTACCTTTAACAGTCTTAAGTCCATAAGATCAAAATCTTTACAAGCACTCAGAAAACAATAGTCCTGAGGATCTTACAAAATTAACTTGTAGGTAGGGAGGTAGTTGAGAAGCCAGTTCATGAGTTTGAGGCCATTTGTAATTTAATAGAATCAGTGGGATGTTCTACATAACACTGTGTTCAAAACAGAGAATTTTATGGGGCCTGGAGTATTTCCTCTTTGACAGAGTTGTTTGGTTGCAGATACCTAAGGGCTATCAAATACTCTGAGATATCCCATGGAGAAAAAACACGGAAAGTATTTCACAAACTGTGGATAAAAGAAACCCAAACAGTCATAAGAAAAGACATGAAATCTGCTGAGAAGCTTCTGTTCAAAGAAAGCAAACAAAGAAATAATAGCGCTTGAAATAAAAAGTAAGAATCATCTTGTAATTAGAATTATTGCAGTAGATAAAATGGGGCACAGAGAAGTACAATAGTTTCTTTTGTATAGCAAGTCAATAACATTATGTAATTTTCCAATTTTCTTCCTCTTTTTACCAAAAGAGAGATTTTTTTTTTATTTCAAGAAAAACTTTTAAGTAACACTACAGACCATACAGGATGTCCATAAAAAACACCAGCCTGACATCAGCCCATGCACAGATCCATTTTTTCACAGAAATATGTAGTTTGGAAAGGAACTTTGATTCAGTTTTAACTATAGTTATACGTATTTCTTCATTAATTACTTTTGATGGAAGATGGTGTTTAATGGCTCCAGAAGAGAATGGATAACACACATAGGCCTGACTTGGAAAGGATGCCTCTAACCTGTCCTCACTCATCTAGAGAATTATAGGAGTTCAAATCATGGTAAAAGTTATTTTAAAAAACAAAGGTGGTTTTCATGAGATACAAGTTGCAACTACCAAAGCATACAGAAGATTCAAACACCAAATTAATACATAATTAAGTTTTCCCGTTCCAAATTCATTTTGCTTCCATGTTTTAGCAAGGAAGTATAAATTTTTAGAGAAGAGTCACAGAGTCACACAAATTCCGAGATTTTACAGTGGCATTTTTAAAGCTCTCTTTCTTTGGTGCACATGGACATGCTTCATGAAATGGATGACTAGAAGATACCAGGCCTTCTCTTCCAGTATTTAGGTTGGCCTCTTAATTACAGACCAGTTTCCCTCACAATCTCTCCTATACATTGATCCAGGAAAATGGCTCGTTCCCAAGAAGTTGTTGTCTTTTCTATTTCCTTTTGGTTTGGCTTTTTATTGGAAGGGACATCTGATCTCCCTGTCTGACCAACACCAAATTTTATTTCCCTGAGATGTGTGGTGAGATGGGGCAGAGAGTGAAGGAAAAAAATTGATGTGTGGGAATAGGCTGGAATACCTACCAGAGGAAATGCTGGGGGGTAAAGATCCACCCCCTGCCACTGGATGTGAGGCCAGGATGCTATTTAAAAATCCCGCCCTCAGGAATCTCGAAAGAGACTTCACCCCAATGGTCGGAAAGGATCCTTGCAAAGAAATAAAAATGATCATTAATCAAGTGACTTGTTCTCTGGCTGACAAAAGAAGTTGACTGTTTAAAGAAAGAACAACCAAATCTCTGCAGAGTTAACGGTGGTTTCACGGGAACAGATTTAATAAAAAGCAGTTAAAAGCCTTTGTTTGCCTTTTAACCAAGTCATACAATACACAGCTTTAAACAGAAAAAGATTTTCTGCATAGTCTGCAAATGGAGAATTCCAGCACTTCTAGAAGGAATAGAAAAATTTGGTGTTTCAACAGCAAATTGCACCTGTGGGATACTCATAAAGCATGCCAAATGACTCCACCATAGAGGCATTACAATTTTGTGTTCAAATCAAAGACAGACCAGTAGAGGTGAAGCTATACCAGCAAAGCTGTTTAACACCAGTATTTTAAAGCCACCTGACAAAAGTCACGGCAGGCAGGGGGCAAAGGGGAACCAGAATTTGCAGCTAAAATACTGAATTCAGTGTCAAGGCAGCCACACCAGGCAGAGCTTCTGTCACATCTCCCAACCCCTGTCAATATATTGATACAGGCAAAACCCAGGAGTATGGATAATGCCTAAAGATTTTTATATATTTTTCATATATCTGTAACTTTTTGATTTTAGGCAACATGGATACGGCCCCTTTCTGCTTTGCTCTCACCAGAAGTTCAACACATTTTATGCTTTCAACATAATAAATTGTATATTCTTCTCATTGCCTAAATGTACAATTTTATTCCTCGAAAGAATGATTATCTCATCCACCTCTTTTAAAACAAATACTTGTGACATATCTACTGTAGTGGTGAGAAATGAAGGTGCTTTAGCATTTGATCCACTGTTTCAGCTTTCAGCATTTGTACAGAGACCTGCAGACATCATTTCAACTTCCTCATGTTAGTGCTCAGTGGATGCCAGCATCAAAGATGGATCTGAAATATCTGCACATCTCACTTAAAAACACAGAGTCAAGATTCTTCCACCTGGCAATAAATCTAACCTGACAATCAGAATAATCTGTGTATTTTTTTGCAAGTGCATCAAGTAAGCATCCATCCAAAAATTTAGGCAATGGCAAGTTTGTTTTCCTCATCTTGTAGGTATTTCATATTTGTTCTTTGAAGAGACAGAAAGCATCTTTATACACAATGAGAAAAATAAATGGCCCTCAACAGTTGGGATTTTTTTTTTCCCACTAATAAAAATACAGTGGGGAAAATTTACCCTCAAAACACACATGCACTTGCTGAATTTAAAGTAGCCTAAGAGAGCTTTGAGTTTTTTACTTTTATTTTCAAGCAATTGTTTCTCCTCAGTCTATCTGTCCTTTAAATTTGTTAATTAGACATGATGCACATGATGCAGTCTGTGGAAAAAGAATTAATTTAATTGGTGATCTAGATGCAGTACTTTTATATTTGATGGTTAAAGATAAGTTTTTCCTCTGGACACTCTAGAGAAGTCTTTGGCATTCCTGTAAAAGTGTTTCCAAATTCCATGACTTTCACTTTAAAATATTTGCAGAAGTGATCATGGACAGACAGTACAGAATGCAATACACAGAAATTCAATTTTAAAATGGAAATTTTTTCCATTAACTCCAAGATGTTTGGTACTAAACAGCATCTTAAAACATAAAGGCTAAATAATGAACATATGAAGACCTCCCAAATACAACACTGCTTCTCTGTTTCAAAAGATGAATTATACCAACCTTAAAGTCCAGCCACTGAGTCACACACCATATGTACAGACCTTCAGAAAAGCCAAACAGCTTGAGCTTCACTACTGAAATTCTCCTCTATTTAAATGCTGTTAAATGGCAAATAACTCCAGTTTCCTAGCAGTCTTACAATGTTTGTTATGCAAAGTAATGAAGACAACTCCAAATTTATTTCACTCATTGTATATATTCAGAAATAAGAAACAAGGAGCAGTGAATTTTAGAGCAAGTAAATCTGTGAATGCTAAGAAGAGAGCTAGAGGGCTAAAATTATTGAGGTTTTATAAGCAGCAAATAACTAAAAGAATATGTATAAATAACACTTTTCTCTCACACTCAAAAGTTACGATTCAGTTGCTTAAGTGTAAATGCTTTGTGTCATTTGAGATACTCTAAAAAATCTGAGACATTCTCAACTGAGTGGCAGACATGACACGATCTGCAGGAGATATCCACTCTGAACATGGCAGTGAGAGGCAAAGCAGCAGTTGGATATTTAAGAGCAGGCACTGAGTGTCATTTTAGGCAACTGAATTCCATCCAAACAGTCTCCTGTCACCTCAGAAGTGTCTCTGACTAAGCAGAACACAGAGTTACAAGAACAAGACCTCATTTAATCTCTTCTAGAAATCTACAAACAGCTTCTGAAAAGGACAAAGTTAGTAACATTCAGCCCTGACCAATATCCATCAACAAAAAAATGCAGACAAATGAGAGGTTAAAAGCTCATTCATCTTAAAACATGCATGGTCCTAAATTAAAATACAGCCCCAGAATGAACAGACAGGTGCTTTTTTTTTATCATCTGCACAATGTGAACAGGGTTTGAGACTCGATTACATGACTTTATACCGGGGAGGTGATCATCACTGCAGGTAAAGCAAATTAATTCTTGTTAAGCCACATCAATCACCACCAGATGGACAGAACTTTGATAAGAGCTTTGGGCATTTACAGTAGTTTAGAAGTTTAGTCAAATATTTACTTGTTTGCATAAACATTCATGAAATATTTGAATGAATCACACAGAATCACAGAATGTCTTAGGTTGGAAGGGACCCGTAGAGCTCATGTAGTTAACCAGACTTCTTGAGAAATGCCATTCTGTCAGTGCACATCATACAGAGACTCGTGCTTCCCACCAGCTGTGTTGTTTTCTGCAAAAATTAACAGTCATTTTTGCAGTGGGTGCTCTCACACTACTGGGGAGATCTTTTAGTACAAGATTCTAAACTGGGAAAAGGAGAGAAGAATATTTAGCCACGATTCTTCAGTGCCCTCAAATGCAGTTGTTATTTAGCAGTTAACAGTCATGGATTTATTGAGGAGAAAACCCCAACCTCTCCCCACTCCATACACACTATGATCATTGTGTCACCTTAACATGGGAAACACGTAAGTTACAGTATGAGTTGGAAAAGTGCATTGAAACTGTAGAAATGTACGGCAGTACTCAGAAAAGCTGGCAGTTCCTGAAGTATCCACCACCTTCTGAGTCCTGTGATACCAGTTTGTAACTCAGTGTAAATTCTTCTGTTTCACAATAATTACAGCTAAGTGCCTGAGCTCAGAGGCAGTGGGGGAGTGCTGAATCAATTAGCCTGCCTTCCACCTTCAGCTGTTGTTCCAGGGGGACTATCATCCCACAAATTGCAGAATTTGATAGGGAAATCACTGGTATAGCATCCTGAATTGGCATGGGTTTAGCAGGACATTATCCCACTGAGCAGAAGGGCAGGAGTAGGTGGCTGGGCAAGGGAAATCCATATGCTTAGTTCAGCTCCAGAGCACAGAGATTAATTCACACCCATTTATTGGCACTGCATGGTCACAGCCAGCAGGAACAGCCAGTTCTGCCAGACCACATCCCATGGCCTTGCACCAGGGACAGAACTGTGCCCTGTTCTTTGTCATTGCTGGTTTTCCTTATTTATTGCACTTCAAAAGTTTCTGCAGGTGGAATTGACCACTTGAGGTGCTGTGTACTTCTGAGCATCTAATAGCTACAAATTCCAAAGCAGCTCTTTGGCTGCTTAATTTAATAAACTGGGATGAGAAGTTCTAGAGAGGTCACAATTAACTTCTGCCGTTTGGTTTTACAAGTACCATCTCTTTATTGGTAACATCAAAGAAAGACTTTGGTCTGTTGTTCTTTTCCCATGGATTTTGTTTGGAAAAAAAGAAAAAATGCACAGCTGGTGTATATAATGTACAAAACCCCACTGGTATTTGTTTCTATATAGTCAGTTCTCTTCATGCTTTACATGCAGGGATTGTAAAACCCAGCAAAGAGAAAGTTTTCAAGAACTCTGCAGATGAAGGCTTTGGGGAAGTGAGGGCTATAAGGAGCTTTTGCATTCAGAATGGCAGGAAGCAACTGGCTGCTTTCACTCCAAACTGCATTTTCATGCAGGCTGGGCTGAACATTTAGTAACGAAATACTGGAGGACAGAATGCAGAAAGTGTTTTCTTGCTTCTGCATAAGGGAATTATCCAATTTTATCACTTAATGTCTGAGAGAAGACTGACTTCTGTTATGAGCACTTTCCATTCTAAAATAAAACCTGGTTTTTATTGTTACTGGTGTTTCCTTGGGGAAGTTAGAAGAAGGGTTAGAGCATTTTTTCCAAAATTATTTGAAATATATCCATTATGGAAATTACTGAAAACCAGTCGACTTTTCTCTCACATGATTTTACTGATTTATCCTTCCTAGACCACCAGGAATGGCACATTGCTTCATAATCTTTTATGAGGGAACATATGGAAGGTTTTTATAAGGAATGGCTTTATAAAACTTTGAAATTATGATGTCAGATCACAATTTTTAGAGCACTCAAAAGGTTTGACTTGCAATGGAAAGAAAAAAAAATCAGAATCAGGAAAAAGTTTATCCCTGAAGAATTTGTTGGATCACGTTTTCAGTACATTTAGAAAACATAAACTTTTTTCAGTGCAATAATCTGGAGATTTAGAATATGTTCTTAATTTATTTTAGAGCTTTTTGACACATGAAAGCAAAGCAAAGGGTGGTAGAGAGATATGCCTAAATTTTTACCCTAATAATTCATTTGTCTTAAAAAAATCTAATTTTCAAGATCACTAAATAATATTTTGCAACAGACATCATAAAATATTAGAACATAACAAGAACTGACTGAAATTACTGTGCTTAACCCCTACTGAAATCACAGAACACAGAATGGTTGAGGCTGGAAAGGACCTCTGGAGGCCACCAAGTCCAAGTGAATCACCTGAAGATTTCCCTTACCTTGCAAATAACACAGTGAAACTCCTGAAGGCTGAATTCTGCTCTAGAGTACCTAAACCAGTACAACCAAACCTGCATCATGCAGGGAAATTTATACTCTCATGTTCAGTTGCAGATTTTCAAAGGGATGGTCCCATTTTGTTTCCCCAGATTCCACCAGAGTAGTTGACATCATACCCACAAATAATTGTGTCACTCCTCCATGAACGTTCAAGAACTCAGAGTCCTTTGAGTGCCTTTTCCTGGTGTCTGGATTATGTATTTCCATGTTTTTTGGGTTTACTCTTCAGTTTGATTTTCCTTCAGTCTACTGGTTTGGAAATACTAAAGCATTCCTGTGCTTTGGCCTCATTTCTGAGGAACAGACCATCCTAGCCCAGCTCTTGGGGAACATATTTTCCAAATTCCTGCTTTTCTATATCAATGCCCAATTTCTGCTCCAGATTTAAATTTACAGGGTCTGTCTGGAAACATGAAGAAGACAAACACTGGGCAGGGCAAAGCTGCTGTTCAGGTCTCCAGCCCTGCTGAGTTTAACCTTGAGATCCTTGTGAAAGACAATTCTTCCCTACAAACCTGAACTCTCATTTCTTTACTGGCAGATGGGAATAAATCCAGTGGTAGGAATATTTACACAGAACGAGACTATTTTAGAAAACCCCAATTATAACAACTTTTGGCTTTACTTATGACTTCTCTGGGACAAAAAGCAAATGCTGAAAGAAGCTTACAGTTCCTAAGGAGGAACTGATGTAAGTTACAGAATATTTGGGGAGAATATCAACATCTAATTTAATTTCCCTTGCTGCTTCTAGACAAACAGGTGATTTAGGGGGCAAAAATGAGGGAATTGCTTGAAAAGAGTTCTACAAACACTGCAGGCATTTATTTTGTGATGTGTTAAATGTCAATGCACACTGAAGTTCTGGTTGCTGGGAAGATTGGTGTGACAACATTAATATGATTAAGGCTTTTAACAGCAGTAACAACTGCTGTGTTGAATCATCTTTGTAGTCTTAATGGAATAGTAATTAGAAATACTGAGCTTCTATGGGATAAAACAATGTATGCTTAAGCTGTCTATTAAATATTTTTCAGTCCTGCCAAACTGAAAATAGCTTTAGCACAATGCTAAATAAGAACCTGAAATCTTTATGTATTTATAGGGATGTACAATACCCAGGACACTGCTACAAGCACTGTATGCTGTACATTTGGATTTCATTATCATGCATTCACTATCAGATGGAAACAAAATACTTCAAAATTACAGTTTTTATGATAGAAAAAAAGAAAGCCTGCAATATCAGTGAAAACCTTTGTGATTCATTTTGTATACATCATTATTTCAGGGAACTATGAATCCATTAATAATTAGCCACACGAATTCCATTTCAGTCACCTTTTCATCGTCCAATTTTTTTTATTTTGGAAGAAAAAATCCTGGGTAAAATCTAAGCATTCCTATCATATGAAATTCTTCATCCTTTAAGATAGGAAACTCCCATGTGAAATGTTGATGGGGTAAATGGGATGGCTAAGAAGTTCCAGGGGCTTTTAAATTTTCAGCTGCCTATTTTCATGGTATTTCCATAAAAAGAGAGAGATTAGGTTTTCATTTTGTACTTCATGTTTAGAAATTGTAGTAAGTTTTAATTGAATGAGTGGGAGAGCTTTTCATGGGTGACATCTGAAGATGAATGTGTTCATGCAGCCTGCTGTACATCCTGCAGTTCTGCAGCTAAAGCTCTGATTTTCTCCTCTTTTGGCCTTGCTACCCTGTTACAGTATGAACCAGGGGTAGGAGACAAACACTCCCCACTTTTAGACAATAATCAGTATCACTGAAAAAGCCTCACTGTGTTCAGTTAAAAAAAAAACATTGGTGGCTGAGTGGTTTTCTGTTAAACAAATGTAGGGTATAAATTGAGGATTCCTTTCACTATTCCCATTCATACCATTCACAATTCACACTTCAGTAATATCACTGAAATCAAGTCCACAGGTTTGATTTCCCTCCTTGTTACAAACACCAAGTGACTTCCTCAAGTAAAAGATGCCAGGATTAGAGGTGGAAAGATGGCTGTCATTACCATAACTGTGACTTGGAATGAACTTTTTGATTAGAAGAGCATTAAATGCTGGTTTAGATTTACAAATCTACATGTGAGACAGAAAATCCTCTTTGCCTCTGCTCAGTGAAGGTGTCCCAGCCCACATCTGATAAACCAAGACAGATTGTGGGCAGCTCCTGTATCTCTCTGATGGGCTGGGGCACATGGACAGGAATTCTGTTTTCTTTTTTGAAAAATGCTGCTGACCAAAGAGAATTATCTGTGCTTGTTAATTATCTCCTTGGTGATACCAGTGTATTCAGAGGATTTTCCCTCCAGCTCAAAGATCACTTGGCGTTCAGTAAATGCCATGTGGTAAAGTATCTCTCATCTCATCTTCCTTGTGCTGGTTTTGGCAACAGTGACTCTGGCAGGATGGATGTTGGGCAGTCATTGTTTACTTAGGCCACAAACTCACATTTTTCAATGCTTATAAAGGCATTCATTGAAAATTGGAAGTAAATTGCCAGTCTTACCTAAAACACTTGTATGCTGAAGAATGGGCTCAATTACAGCTGAGAGGAAAAAAGCAGAGAAAGGAAAGAGGGGAGACTCATTTCCAAAGCAGGCAAATTAATTATTGTCAGTCTAGAGAGATATTAACAAGTTTCTGTTGTTTCAGGAAGAGAGGAAATCAATTATGTGAATTCTAGCAACAGTACAGTGGTTTGTTTCAGATTTTTACTATTATAACAATTCTGTACTATGCTTCTCTAGATAAAATATTGAAACGAAGTCATTACTTATTTGCTTTCAAATTTTACTCAGCAGAAATTACCTTGTTAAAGTTCAGTTGAAAAATGACAATATTTACAGATGGATGTTGTCATGAATCTATTTGGGAATGTCTGACTGAATACATTTGCTTCTTAAAATGTGTTTACAGGATTGTCATTAGTGTTTTGTGCTTATATTTAGAACATACTTAAACTGAATACTCCGTAACTTCACACCGTCTATTATGATGTTTTAAAATCATATTCTTTTCTTTCCCATATTGCTTCTCTCTTTGTGTCTCCCTTAACAGCTTTATCATCCACTCCTGATTTATAAGCACTGTTTATCTCTGAAGAAATGTAACATTTGAGAAGCAGTATTTCTTGCAAACTTATTTTCCAACCAGGAGTTTGGAAAGGGTCCCAAACAGTTTGCATCTAAGCGATTTATTCTTCTAGAACCTGAACTATGTATGTATTAACAATCAGAAAGATAATTACAGTCAGTGAAATGGTTTCTTTTCCTCACATCTAACTCTCACGTTTCCATAAAACACAGTACCAGATATTTATATGAGCAAATTACCAATCCATATTTCAATTCTCCTTCTTGGTATGAATCTGCTGTTAAAGATATCTTAAGCTTGCTGCCTTGCATCAGAAATTTGGGTATGAGCCTTTAAGCTGTAGGAAATGTCACAATGCAAACTTTCGTGGCAGAGGTTTGTATGGAGAGACTAGACAGCCAGCTGGAGGGTCTATGGGTAATAATAAACAAAAATATTAATAATTAACACCAAAACCCAATAATGGTTGCTATTGAAAAAACCACATGTATTTAAAGATGAGTAAGGCAGTTTACTTTTAAAACAGTTATTTCCTGCTTGCCAGTGGAAGGTGTAGCAGGATGCTCTGCCTGGGATGGGGTAAAACAACCTGAACAATGCCCTATATATCTGCAGAGTTATCCCATGTCTTTTCCAAAGCCCAACCACATGTGTGTTTTTGCCTCCATACAGAAGAACAAATGAATGTACACTTACCGAAATAAATCAACCAAATACAACTTGTGAATTGGGATTATTGATTGCTTTCTATACACTCTTTAACCCCCTCACTCCTTTAGCTGTCAGATGCAATTGCCATTGTCATTTATAACTGCTCTCATCGTTGCTTTTATGGTTTTCCTGGACAGGCAACAGATCAGCCATGTTGTGCAGCAAATCTGGCAGCACAGCGCAATCTTGTCTCCCCCTGATATTCATTGATCTTCTGGTTGCAGTTGTTAAAAAAGCCCCAACCCTTCATATCTCTCCTACATGCTCTAAATATCTGGCCCTTTAACTTACTGTACCATATTCTTCTCTAGTTTCATGGTGGAGGAAGAAATTGCATATTGTATTCCGATATTTCAGATGGAATTGCAATAATTTGTGGTTAATAATGATGCTAATTATGAAACATGATGACCATGCATTCCCTTCAAAAGAAAAGGAAAAACAAATAGTCTGGCCATAGCTTATCTACAGGACTTTATCTTTCTATGGCTTTTAGTAGGAATGATTTTTGACACCTATTTTTCTCACATCATCTCATGTTAAAGCATCTAAATATCTTTGAAAGTCATGTTCTATGTGTCTGAATACAGACATCTGAAGGCAAAGGATCCCGAAGAAAGTGAAATCCTGTTTCTCTGATGTAACCTATGAAAGCAGAATTATGGAATTTAGTTATGTTAGATAGTGTACCCTGGTCAGATTAAGCTGCTGTTAAAAGGGTGTTACTGCTTGACTGTTTGACAATGTGCTTTTTCTTCACTGCTTATCGCCCTGTGAAAGATGTAGCAGCAGAATTGACAGTCATAATGCATGGCTTGCTAACTGCAAAAAAGGGAAAAGCAGGACACAGAAATGTGCCTGATTTGAGCTGCAGGAAACCAAAACGGCCCCTTGATTTTTGGAACAAAATTCTCAGAATGTAATACATGAAAGACAAATATAAGTTTTCCCAGAGGTTTGTTGGGACTGTCTCTACGGGGGCTTCCTCTATTGGGAACTCATCTAGGTCTCTGTGGGGACCACCCCCTGTCCATCCACCTGCAGCCATCCAATGGGTGGAGGAGCCTGGGTCCGAGAGCAGCCCCATGGGCGAAGCCCAAGTTCAAAAACCACTCTCCCTGGAATAACCACTCCTTTATTCCAGACCCTTCTATCTCTTCTATGTTTAGTGATAGGTGCATGTTGGTCGTCTCCTCCCTAACTGTACCACAACTGGCCCCATGTCTCAGTGTTCCGCCCTGTACCTTCTACCCCATTCGCTATTGTCCCGGGCACCACCCCTCTCTTCCCTCCCTTAAAAACCTCTGCACACCCCGATTTCGGGGTCGATCCGGTGGGATCCGCCCCTGTTAATAAACCTTTTGCGTGGTCCTCGGATTGGCCTCCTCGCAGTTCTTTGCTCCTCGGTGCTATCTGGTCCTGCCACCAGCGCCTCCCTGCCAGGGGAGCGTGCACCGACCGCAAGCGGCGGCTTTGACGCTCCGACGCCGGCACGCGCTGACGCGGCTTTGACGCTCCGACGCCGGCACGCGCTGACGCGGCGCGTGCCTCGTGCCTGTGGGCTGGTCGCGCGGCTGACCGCCCCAGGGACCGACGGGGCTCCGCGGGCCGGGACCACCCCAGCCGGCGCGATAGAGGTTTAAAAGCTAATTTCTTCTAAGTATATGTCATTCAGGAGAACTGAATATTGTGGATTCTTAACTTTTGCCACCAACCTTCAACACGTGGATGCATGGTGGTTTGCATGTGTAATTTGTAATGTCCACACGGATTCGTGCATGTGTAAACATAGCTCAGGACCATCAACGTTAATTACATTTCTTCCAGTACCAGTCAGGAAGGGTAACCTATTTTGCAAGAAGGCTACAGATACTTAGTGCTGTCTGTGTTACGTGCACAGCTCTAACTTTCAGCTCTGTATTTTGGATGATACTTGAATAAATTGAGCTCATAAATTTGGCTAACAGTGCAGGTGGTGGCTGCAGGTTTTGTGTTAATTTAATGGCCACACCAACCCTGGATTCAGTAATGTGTTGCAACATTTATCTATGAATTAGGGTACAAGGCAAAATGAAGGGAGTGAGCCAAATTTCAATTTACAGCTCCACTTACTGAACAATTTATAACACAGCTGAGATCCTGCTGTTTTGTCTGTCGTTTTGTGCACAACCACAATAATCTTTTATCAGAAAAATTCAGCTTTATGCTCAATGCCATGTAAAGTCCACTGGCTAATATGACACACATACAGTCTCACCACCACAGTGGATTGTCCACAAGCAACACTTAAACTTCGCAGAATCACACTTCCTGGGAGTACAATTTCAACATCCATGACCAAGGAAAGAATATTGTCAACATTGCCACAAAATTTCCTCAATCCTTTTGCTTAGCAACCAAATTTACATTATGTGTACAATAAACATATGTACCACAAAATATGTCACCTTCTGAAATGGATTCTGAACTTCAATTAACAAGTGGGACAAAAGGGCAACATTAGGTCATTACAATAAAGGCTCAAAGGCCTAGAGCACAATGTCTGAAAAGAGAAAAATTCATTATGTCCTGAATTTTTGAAAAATAAAAAATGGGTCAGATATTAAGAGTTTCATACTGTAAATTACAGTGGAAAAGGATCATGCTGCTGCTTTGCCTCCCTCATGGACAAGGTAAGGTACACTGATTTTAGGGCTTTTGTTGCACTGAATAGGTCATATGCAGTAATTTGAAAAGAAACTCAATGATTAAAGCTTTAAATTTCATCTGCAAGATAAGTGCCTGAAGATTTCAGAACTGAAATAGTCTTCACAATTTGAAAGCCACTAAATCAGAACAGTGAGGAGACAATAAGGGAGTTGAAAGCATCATTCCAAACCCAGGCTCAGTGTCCGAGGATGTGAGTTTACACAGAGCCAGAGGTCTAGGTGCTGTTTTCATTCATCCTCCTTTTGTGAAGGGACTATTTTGAAAATCCTTCTGGAGAATACAAATGTTCATAATGCTGCCAAAGAAAATGAATGCCTTAAAAAGATTCCTCTGGTACATGTGACGGGTACGAATCCTTCAGCAGTCAAAATTTGGAAATGAAACCAATTCCTTAGAAATAATTTCTAACAACTGAAAGTTATTTAGGGTAAAGCTTGTGGGGCAGGGAAACAAACAGATTAAGAATGTAATAAAGCCCTTGCATGCATTGATATTTTTTACTGACACAGTATTACATAGGACTGATTAGGCTGTGCTGTAAACTATTGTGTTAAGACACCATCAAGCTAAACTAACTAAAGATTCCAGTCTGGGTATCTTCCAGCACAGTTAAAATAGTCAGGGACCATTTTTCATGCCATCTGTAGATACAGTTATGCTGTCTGATGTTTGCTGTAGGCATAGCTTTAATTTAATTTACAGACTTTTCATGGAAGGTCTTCAACGTGACGTAGAAATGAAGACACATCTTTCTTCTCTAGAGTCCAGCTTGTCCATATGTTGGTCACATATGTTTGCACTGGAGAAAGAAGTTATTGTTCTTACACCAGCTTATGAAATAGCAGCAGCTTGGCCACGGACATAAAACTCACCTGAGCATGCCCTGACACACCCAAAAGAGCTCCCAAAATTATTACTGTACTAACATGGCTTGAAAGGAAACATGGATGTTTTTATAAAGTGCCCAAGCATCTAGGATAAATTTGCAAGGCCATCAAGCAGTCTTTTATGGCAAACCATGCAAGGAATGATGTTGTCATAACAAAACCAAACAGGAATAATGTTTCTCTTGTAAGTTCTGATTAGCAATACCAGTGGATCCAGATTCTGTGCCATGGTGTATTTGCCTTGGCCCAGCAAATTGCCCTTGAAATGAACTCCCTGCTAACAGAAAGCTTGTGCTACAGCAACTGTTCTGCCTACTGCTCTCAGTGATTAGGGATTGCAGCTAGGACAAATGAGAAATGAAGCAATAAGAAAAGGGAATTAAAACTCTGTTTCAGACCTACTTTTGAGCAAGCTTAGTTTAGCATTTTTTTTCCTCCTGTACAGTACATATTCCACAGTAATTTTGAAAACAGTATAATTTAAAAGTTATCATTTGCTTAGCTGGTAGCAGCAGATAAAAGCTCTCATTTGTAGTGAACAGGAGAATTTGTTATTGCCCCAGTCAATAGCTATTGACCTGGGACAGCACTTCTGCTTATTACAAACAAATCCTTTTTCTTTTTTGTTCAATAGTCAATGACACTGTAATGGAAGGCACTGCTTACAAACTGATGCAATATAGCAACAGCTAGAAGTCAATGACTAATGGTTACACAGCTGAAAGCATGTGCTAAGAACAGCAGTACACATCTATTAACCAAATTTACTGCATCTGATGTGCCTTTATAGGTTAGTGGAACCGTAATGCACATCAGATAAATAGTTTCTGTTGTTATTAATCTAGGTTTTAGCACAAAACACCTTTTAATCATGCTATCAACACATAAATAATTTGGCTAGGACAAAGTTTAGGCTGACTTTTACAGCACACCTTTCAGTTACAGGAAATTTGGATTCTGCAATCCTAGACTTAGTATTTAGGCAAGGCAACTGCTCTCCTCCAAGCTGAAGCCATATTATTCTCTAAGTACCACAGATGGGGCAGTAAAAATGCAAGGCAACACCCTAAAGTTGAAGGGGGAAGAGCAGAGTGCACGTGTCCATGGTTCAGCCTGCCTTCAGGCTCCCTCCCTGTAGCAGAGCAGTGCTGCACAACCCTGTCCTTTACAATTGATACAACTTGCACTTTCTGTGCCTTGGGGTGAACTTTGTTCATAATTCATGTGGCCTATTTTCATTCTATAATTATGGCTGTATAATTGTTTTATTTTTTTTTAATCCTGCCTGACACCAAAATATTTTCTTTCAAACTTCCACTACTTATTTTATATCTGAGAGGTGCGTATTTTTATATGACAGTGTGCCTAGAACAGTAACACCTATTTTTTTTCATATTGCCTTCAAACAAACATTACAAAACAATAATAAATTTTGTTGACTCCTTGGTGGAAAGCAGAACTGCTAATGACTTTTTGGCTTACAGTTCTCTATAATCTTTGCTGTAGAACACGAACAAATACTCTAATATTGGAGCACTGATTTCTTTGTTTCTCTTTTCTGAATGCCACCTTGATTTCTCTCTAGACTGATGATGAAAAGAGAGAAAATTTACAAATGCGGTAAAGATTAAACAATCATGCCATTGCCAAGGACATCATCCTGTACTCCCTATGCACCATTTAATTGGATTTAAATAATGCTTTTAAACCACAGCCCTTTGCCTTTTTCAGACATGAGGCACACCCTATGAGATGCACCATACAGATCCTAATCAGACCCGTGATAGTAAGTCATAAACCCCCCTGTTGGTGAGGGCTGGTGGAATTTAATTGCTGATGTGCTCGTGGTGAAGCAAGGAGCGAAATTCACTTAAGTTCCTACATATTTACATTTCCTGACAAGATCTCCAGTGCTGCTCAGCCAGCATTAACTTGTGTTCCTGTTTGTTGTCACAGAGCTGTTACTGACAGGAGAGCAGTGGAGAGACTAAGCTGTGTCTTTCCTGCAGTGCAATGGGTTTTGTTAGTCTAGTAACTAAAAATACCTAAATAACAATAAATTTATCCTTGCAATACTGTGTGAAGGAAGAAAAAGATCATCTTAATTTAGAACCACAGAGAGACAGATTTGAATATGGTCAGGCTGCTCCATAAATCTAGTGAAATTCCATTCCAACAACTCAAGTTCAGGAGCTGAACTTTCCTCTTTGTTATTAGTTTTTGTGTTTTCCAAACATAGCTTTGGATGTTGTAACGAGGTGAAAACAGGCAATAATCATAACATATGTATTGTGTTTACTGTGATGGTAAGAGGATATTGCTTTATACACACAACACTTCCCTTTCAAAGAGAATATAAATTCTGCAAATTAGCGAACAGCATGGCTTGGTTGAGACAATGATTAATTTTGAGAAGAATACACCATGAGTTTTTTAATTTATTACTGAAAAAAGTTGGCATTGAGGAAATTATATGCATGTTAGTTAGACTTCTTAGAACTTAAGTGATAACTAGATACTTCAGCCTTTCAGAAAAGTCCATAACACCACTAAACCTGACAGATTTCAGAGGCAAGGGATATCTCTTGTCGGCTACAACAGTTAAAAAGAGTAAAAGATTCCATAGATTATTCTGGAATTTTAGTCAATCACTTTATGTGTACAAGTTACAAAGAGTTTACTTTTTATTTCTTCAAAATAGGAGATTCATCTCTTCTGGTACCAAAATCAGTAAACCTCAACCAAATAAATAAAAGAAGAGTGCAAAAAGAAGAGTGTAGCTGGTATTTTACAAGAGAATTTGACTTCATTGTCAGCTCAGTAACATTTATGGTTTTCTCCAGTTGCCTATAAACAACCTCTTCATTCTATTTAATAAAAACCTGTAAAGACTTCTCTTGAATGAAGATAATTGTTACTAAAAAACAAAAATGAAACATTTCAAATTGAAAACAGACAAGCTGTGCATTTCCTATTATGGCCCCAAACTTTGCAGTATCAACTGTCAATGATTTTGAAGATTTCCGAGAACTGAAATCCACACTGAATGTGGAAATAATGCTTAATTTTGATACTAAATGATATAGAATAGCAAAGCTAGCATAAAACTATTAAGGAAAGGTACTAGTGACTTACTTTTTGTAACAACTCCTTCAAGGCGAATGATATTTGGGTGATCAAACTGTCCCATGATACTCGCCTCCCTCAGGAAATCTCTTCTTTGCCTGTCCATATAGCCACCCTTTAGAGTTTTAATTGCAACAGGGATCTCTCTTTTTCCTGGTGTCTTCAGACGTCCACTGCATACTTCTCCAAACTCCCCTTAAACAGATAAAATATCTGTTAATAAGACACAGTGCCTGTACACAAAAATAGTCAAGGAACTCACACATCCCGTACAAGTGGACAGAGAAGTAACGGATTGAATATTCAAATTTATGAATGTGATCACATCCCAGAAAAGCAAAATATTCAGCAGTACTTCACAAGAAATTATCACCTTTCCTTTGTGCCACAGCAGAGATCATGGGACCTTGTACTGTGCCTGCAAAAGCCAAACATTCAGCTCTCCCTAGTGTGGCTCATCTTGCTTTCCTTTGAGACTCAACATTGGTATCAATATGTTTGTGATACATAACTGAGGAAGGAATGTAATGACACGTGGATTTTTATTCCACTGATGACAAAATATCTGTGTAAAGTATCTATTTACAGCAATATTTATCCCTAGGGGTGAAAAGCACTAAAACCCATATGATAAGAAAAGCCCCGAGACTATCAGAACACTTGACTATCCTGCAGGTGCAGAAAGCATTTAAAAAGTACTTTATGCTGTTATGACCTAGAAGAGCACTTGCACGTGATTTATTTAAATGGACTTCCACACCTACTTGAAAATAATTACATATTTCCCTGTTCAGACAGCCAAAGGCCAACAGTCTCAGCAAATCTGGAATTGTGTAATGAGAGGAATCTCAAAACTTGTTTCCCCTGATGTTTCCTCATGTATGTAGGGCCTGTGAAGGATGTGTGTCTCCCTGCATTCTCCTTACACAATTACTAATTCAGCTTGTATGGAAATCACAACTTTCCTTTGATCTTGAAGTCACCCAGAAGTTATTTAGAGGCCCTACCAAATACATTCTTGGATGCCTGCAGGTCTGTTTTAAATGGGTCCTAATTCAGTAAATGAAAAACAATGTTCACAGAAATATTTCAAAGCTTTTCTCAGTGCAGGTTGCTCTCACAGCAAATCTTAATTTTCTACCCCAGTCATTTTGGAATCAGGACTGCTAAAAACCAAAAAGCAAGTAATGAACAGAAATACATTTAACTGGGGATTTAACACTTCATTGAGAGCTGTCTAAATTAGTTTTCCCTAAATTTTAAGGACAGAAGTAAACAAAAGGAAGGAGCTCTATTCTGTAACAGCGCATCTTCAGATATGAAGCAAATCTAGAAGAGAGGGACCTGAAAGGCACAACCTTCACTTCAGAAAATTATGACTCCCTGATGTTACAGGATTAGAATGGATATTTTCATACAGCTTTTATTTTATTAGGTTCTATCGCTTCCACTAAAACAAAGCAAAGTTTTATTAATCAGTGAGATCCAGGAAGAGCGGAGGGATTAAAAGAACAACTTGATAGCTTGTCTTTCACTTCACTAATAGAGGCATCATCAGGTACAGGAGTACAATTAACAGATGCTGAACAGAACCTCTGAATAAATTAGCAGCTTCCTAAACAGCTAAAAAAAGTCAAGTTGTCCCAGGTCTTCTTTCTACAGTTCCCCCCACCAATTTATTTCTACTTAATTTCAAAAAATAAATAAAGATGTGTGCAAATACAAGATATGTGAAAATAGGTCATTAGAGTAATGCTCTGGGAATCTTTTGACAAAAGGGTAAATTGTGTGAGGATTTTCCCGTATGATTTTGCCCCTTTCACATTTAGAAGGCTCTACTTTAAAGGTTGCTTGCCTGACTACTGCCACTGAAAAAGCAGTAGGTAATTTGGACTTGTAAAGTCCTCCCATAAAAGAAAGCCATGAAACCTAAATGTATTGCAGGAGACATGGTCTACCAATCTTCTATTCTGTGACATATTCAGCAGGACCATAACACACCTCTAAAGCCATGACCTTATTGCATCTTGATGGTTTTTCAAGCTTAAATGCCTAAAATGAGAAAAATTTCCAATTTCTTTCTCTTGGTGGAACACTGAAAAGCAAAAATACTAGAGCATTAATATCCAGATTTTAAAAGAAATTTCATGGTCAATAAATCTGCAGAATTGCAAAATCTTATTGGAAGACTAATTTGGAAAGCATAGGTTATAGAATATTCCATTTTGCTACTACAAGATTATACAAGGCTACTACAGCTTCAGCATTTCATAAATAATGGCATTCATCCCTCAGGGACTGTAAAAGGCTGTTACCGAGTGCTTTAAAATGAATTAAACTGAAGGAGGCAGCTGAATGACTTGCAATTCCAAGATTTATTATCTGTACAACATCCAAAGCAGGGGAAGAACACCTGTTTCTTTCACCTTTTTTTGGATGCATGATTCGGAAAGTGAGAAAGAAAATTCACTCCCCTTGGATATTGGGATTGATAAACTGGTGAACATAAAGACTACCAGCAGGTTTTTTGTGACATGATGTCAAACTTTAGATCATCAGCTCCCAGAAAAGACACTTCCTACATTTAGAAACCTAAGGTGCGTAATAACTTGTAATTCTCTTTTAGACTAGCTGGAGATCAATGATATAATTTAAGCACTGAATTATTTGTACTGAGAGTTTGACGAGATTCCATCCCAGAGTAGCTTTTCTACACTTCTGTTCAGATGAAGAATTTTCAATATTTTTAAAGTCAAAGGGGAATGTGTTCAACAAAAGGGGTTTTTAAAACCTACGAATCTCATTCTCACTGCTCAAGTTTGATGATAAACAGGATAAATGTTGACCCTGCAGCAGCTGAGGTTCATGACTGCATGTGTAATAAGTAGAAGCTAAGAGCCAGATGTCAATGAAGTCAACATTTTTCCTTGCTCCAGGGAAAAGGCTGATCACAACCAGAGAAAAAGATTGAGTTCATTGCCTGTTCAGTTTTAATAAAATGTAAATAATCCCTGGTTTAATGACATAAACCTCATCCATCTTACTGTGTATTATACAAATGGAGCTAATTGAGCAGTCTAGAAATTTAGTCTGTGCAAACCACATGTTCCTTTCCTCATTCAGCAGAGCATATGTGATAGTGAAAGTGAAACAGGAGGAGTCAGTCACTTAAAAGTCTGAATGTGCAGCCTGGTATTACTGCACGGGATCAGAACAAACGTCTTACAGCACAGACAGTGGCTGCTGATAGAAATGGAAAGTCACAGCACCAAATCCAGCTCAACTCACTTCCCCATTTCAGTCATTACACTTGTGGGAGAACTTGCAGGAGATTTAGATCGTGCAAACAATATTGTTCTGCTCTGGGAAAAGCTGAAGAGTTGGTCTCTTCCTTGAGTTTCAACATTTTAACAGAGAAAATAAGAGGATAATTGTACATTTTAAGACAGACTTGACAAAGCACCTCTGGGAATTCATTCCTTGAAGAGGTGCTGAATCCTTAAACTTAATAGCAGGAAGAGATGGGGCAGAAAAAAGTGTCACGGGCAAGATACAATTACCAAATACTTTAAAGTATAACTTGGGTACAGAGTTAGGTTTGAGCTAAGCTGAAAACAGAAATGATACTTGCCTTGAGTGTCACAGCTGTCTGAAGAGCAAATAGCGAATAATCAAGAACTTTTGGACATGATTTTTTCCATTGAAAAAAACAAACTGGAAACTGCTTTCAGGAGAAGATCAGTTTTAAAAATGTCATGACCAGAAATGCTAGAAATTTTTTTTTCCAAATATTTGTGATTTTCCCCTTTGGCAGTTTCAAGATGAAATAATTTGGTTCTTGAATGGAAATTATTTTTGTTTGAAAAATTAAAGTCATAGAAATTAAAAATGAGAATTATTGGCCAAAGTAAAATGTTAAAATGGAAAAAATTAAGAAATGCATCTATTAATTAAATTTTTAAAAGATACTTCATTTTGGAGCAGATGTTGATCTTTGGTTTCACTTAGGTGAAAATTGTAAACCTCTTTTTAAAGTAATTCTCTTGTGATAAGAAATCCATTTTATATCCAGCTGAATGTCTAATACAGAATTAGAGAATGTACAGAAATCTTTAGGACTGCTGTGAATTTTATTGATATGTTATGTCCCTGAACAGCTACTGAAGAATTGTGTGAGAATTTGTACTCTCCCTGCCTCAGCCATGGTGTTAAACCTGTATCTTGAATGCATGGAAATAGGTTTAAATTTCATTGCAACCTGTTTGCAAGTCCTGTTAGGTGAATATTTTTGAAGTTGACAAATTACTCATGTAATTTTGGAAAATAAAAACCATAAAAATAAAACCCATAAAAATAAAATATGTCAAAGCATACTCTTCCATGCATGCAAGACAAAGGAGAGGGAAGCTGAGAGAAAAGTTTTCATAAATGAATTAAACTGAGAATAAGGACACAACTTTAATTTGAACTACAACAAATAACCTCAATCCTTGTCTGTTGTACTCAACTGAAATCAGTAGTTACACAGGTGTGGAATGTAGCTCAATCTGCTTTATAATCTAAGACATCAATATCTATAGTGTGTCTGAAGAAAAGGAAGAAATAAAAGAAAGCAAACTGAATGTTTTCTGCAGAGGTCAGCCCTCTGGCGGCTCTCTCCAGCTCATAATTCCAGTGCTGCCCAGCTCCAGCTCCAGATGATGTGGTTTAAGCAATCAGGTGGAGTACCAGCACTATGGGCTGCAGTGAAACAGAATTTTCTCTTTTACTTTCAGGTTGCTAATTTCTCTCTCCTGTCTGCTACCAGACCTGGTTTTATTTCTGTAGGATTATTGCACAACATTTTCTAAAACACTTTTTAGCAGCACTGGAGATATTTCCATGGTTATCAGTGCAGTAACATCATTAAATGAGGGGTCTAAACTGAAAAATACCCTTCCTTTCTAGAGTGACTAAGATATATGAAACAAATATAAAAAAGAAGGATTACAGGGCATCACCTTTCATACTGTCTACATCTTATCAACAGATCTTCCTCTTTTCCCTCTCTGCCAGTGACCCTTCTCCAAACAGAAAAGCCTGTCCCAAGCCAGCCTCTCCTTTTTTCCCCCTCATACTCCTCCAGTTTTCTATTTGAGAATAATTTTTTCTCAGTCTTCTATATTCTGAACTTATAACCACACAGAAAGAGATTCTGATCTAATTTCACCCCCAGTGACTGAGAATACATGACAATAACTACAGCAAATGCTGAGTGACACAGTGTTTTGAATACGTCTGGGAAAAAAAAAACAAAATTCAAAAAAACCCCAACAAACCAGGCAAAAAATTGATAATGAATTAATTTCCTAATGCTTATGAAAAGCAGTCTTGCCATGCCTAGAGACTTTTTTTACAGTAGGTATAGTTTTACCTGCCCCAATGACTCTTTCAATACGAATTCTTGAGGGATCAATCTCCTTGGCAAACTCATGGACAGCAAGAGATGGGTCTTCATATGTGTCTGGATCTATGTATGTTTTGAGTCCTGGGAAACGTACTGCAAGAAAGAGAGAATAATAGGAATCAAGAAATCCCTGACATTCATGCACTGCAACAATAGTTTTCTTTTATTTTCTTTTTTTTTTTTTTGACTAGACAACTGAAAGAACTGAAAATAACATAATAACATATTAAGTCTTCCAGGTTTAAAATTTCAGAACCCAACAGAAGAGCTGGTCACTTGAAAAAGGGTCTGCAGAGACACCAAGTGAGGGCTCAATGATATGGGGAAAAGCAGGGCCTCAAAACTAACATTGATTATTGTCAAAGCAGTTTATCTTCCCCTTGGCTGCTCCTTGGGCAATTGAGGCATTATGTCCTTTACTTTGAAAACTGTTGTTTCTAGTTCTCTCTTTTCATTTAGGAGTGGATGGCTGAATATCCTGTTTTGCCAAACAGGTCAAATCTTTGAGTTCCTTTTCTCTAAGGATGAAACCTGGAGGACTGTGCTGCTTTGTTCTCTTCTGATCAGCTGCAACAGCCAGAGAGCCAGGTGCAAGATGACAACAAAAATATCCAAATCCATTTTCAGGATAATTTCTGTCTGTTTCCTTGGAGATGGCCATGGCAGTAGTGGGTTGGTGCCAGATTGCTTTGGCAGGCTCCAGCAAGCCATCATTTCCTGGCATGGCTAATATCCCTTGTGCTCCTGAGTACAGCACATTCAAGAACTTGTGCTCTTCATTCTGGACTATCTGCATGGGAATTCTTTTAGGCTGCTGCCATATCATGATTAAGTTCTGGAAAACTTTCAATCCATTATCAGAAGTTGATGTTAATAATGCATCAATTTATCAGAATAAAAAGAGGCTTCTGCAGCTGGGTCCAGAGAATTCCTTGAAAAAGAATGAAGCATTTCTCAGCCTTCTTTCTCTTGTCACTTAATAGCTGAGTCTGAAACCATAATTCCTCTTTATTCTTGGTTCTACAGAGCACATATATGAGTAGAGACTTGCCCCCTCCAGTGTGATGCTGAGATCACTACAAATGAATGGGAAGGCTCTGAGATGAAGCTTTGTGTCAACATGAAATAGAGTCATCATTTACCCTGGCCTGAAAGTCACTGAGTGAGGCTTTTTTCAAATCCACTCACGGTCTGAGAGGCCTATATCAAACTCTCCAGCAGGAGGGTTTTTGTCTTCTTTCATTTCTGGCCATGTTTGGAAACAAATGACAAAAACACCTTCCTAGGCAGTATACTTTATGGGCAAACATGCCCTTTCCCTTGACAGAAAGAGACATTGGCTTGATACAGTGGTGCCACCTGAGAAAGATTTTACTTCTGGTGACTTCTGTGTTGATCATAGTAATTCCAGAGATGTTATCAAAATGATGAAAGAACAAAATTTGATACCCTTTGTATAATACCCTTTGACTAAAAAGAAATAAAAATTAAATTGGTAACTCAAACAGAAACATTTTGATAACTCCAACAGAAAACAATAAGGCAACTAATTTAAAGTAGGTAGCTAAACTAAACTACATAGACTAATTACTGCCCATGAGAGATCACCAGGATTTTCTCTCACTGTACTGATCAGTGAGCAGGAACATGAGGGAAGACAACCCATTCCACTACTTATTTCTTGGGTGGCTGGAAGTGTAGATCCCTAAATCCAAAGAGAACTAGATACAAATAAGTCATACAGTCACCCAAGAGAGGAGTTTTGAGGCAGAAATTCAGTACCCAGAACAAATGAGAATTCAAAGAAATGTACCTGAAAAATTGCTAAATATTATTAGCTGAATACAAAAAAACCCTTTAATAACTAGAATGCATTTAGTGAAATGGTTCAAGAGAACAAGCAAACAAAAATAAAGACCTTTGATGATGCAGACAGTAAGTAAATACTCAAATAATCAGATTAAAACATCAAGGGCAAAAGCAGTTCAGGAAACAGTGGACATTCTTCATTTAAAACATGATATAGATATTATGTAGCACAGTGCTGAACTACTTACAGTGTCCATTTTGCAAATGAGCCCTTCTTTTCTCCTCAGATTTCATTTTGGCCTTTATGTACCACTGGCATCTTTCAAGAAAAACAAGTGAGGTTTTAAATAAAATACTTGCCGTGAATAACACAGATGTACATTAAGTTTTATCTGCACTTTTATGAAAGCCAAAATCTTCTCATTTGGAATATATATATATTTCCTTATGATACTAAAGAGGGAAATATGCATGATGAGCTACAAACAGACTAAGTACAAAGAAAAACAGATCGTGGCTGAATGATTAGCATGACAATGACTACCTCAATTTAAATTTGTTACAATACTTTATTTTCAAGTTTGACTCCTCCAAAGAATTCTGATACTTAAAAAAATTATTACTTTCCTGCATTCTTGTTTGCATACATGGGCCTGTGGTAACTAAACCTTATTCCCTTAACTTTCATATATCATGGGTAAAAAAACCCTCTCATTTTCTTCATAATAGAATAATAATGACTTCACCATGTTTCATGAAAAACGAAATTTTTTTTTCACATCAGGACCCCTTTTTTGTCTTTTTGTCGAATGGCTCTGTGCAGTCTGAGCTTCTGAACACTGCCTACCTGCAGGACTGATAATGCTCATTTAGAGGGTCACATGGCAGGAACAACAGTTTCAGTCAAGAAAAAACCAAAATATTTGCTCATGGTCTTAAAGCTCTTTCTCACTCAGTGAACAGCCTAAAAATTACTATTTAGAGGGAAATCTTTTGGTTTAAGGAATGGCAAAGGGCTGTTGAGGCACTGATGGCAGTGGAGAACAGCAGTGCCTGTGGATATGTGCTTTGGAGTACAGACATGCAGTTCCCAGACCAGCTTGAAAAAAAATTCCTGTCCTCTGTGTGAACATTAACAGCATTATAAAATTAAATAAAAATAACTACAGTCAGTATATCCATATTAACAGTGGAGAGAGATGAGGAATAGGTGAACACACCCACCTCATTTTAGTGGTTTGTTTAAACTGCTGAAACACAGTAGGAACAGTCTCAAATTCATTCACTGCTACACAGGTGTTGATGAGCAAATGAAGGGCAGAAACTCCTGAAGCTGATGTACCATTGTGGAGGGAATGCAAACCAGTGGATTCTCAGATTCTGTGGAAACCCTGAGATTGAACACCAGTTGCTGGGACTCACTAAGGATGCCAGTGCCATTTTTAGGATAACTGAACAACTGCTCTGTAGGGTGCCACCTGCCAAGAGCCCTAAACAAAAGTTCTTACACTCCCAAGTGTTTGCCCAAGGGAACAGTCAAAGAAACAAGACTTTAACCTCACCCAACCCTCCTAAACATCCATGGGGCCCCAAAGTTTGACTACAGAAGCCAGTGATTAATCACCAGCAGAGGATGGTAGCTTGAGGTTGGCTACAGAACAATCAGAGATAAGACTAAATCAGACAGCTTTATCATCCCATTTCCTAGAACTGAGCCAAGACCCCAGTCCTGTGTCTTGAAGTCTCTGTTGCTTTCATATTCCTATCTGCAATTGACAGCCATGCTTCCTGCTTGCTCCTGGTGGATAATCACTCAGCAAAGTGCAGAGGCAGGTGCTCATATAACCCGGCCTCTCCACTCTGAATAGGCTCATCAGCAGCCCTGACTCAACAGCTCATCAAATTGTTAATTCTAAACAGTGGAGCAGAGCACATCTGTAGGGTACCAGTCCCATTTTTCATGCTGAAATTTGCCTCCAGTCCTAGAGTAAATTGAGTATTTATTCAAAATTTTCTTGCTCTGTCTTCTGTGGAACATGCTCTTATCACTGCATTTAAGCAGCACTTCAAAATGAATTCATATCTTACATAATTGAAATGGTCCTATTGAGGAAGGCAGTAGAACGCTAAGAGAATCTCTGATATCCTTAACGTTAGAAAACAGGAGGAAGAAACACAGAAAAAAATTTTTTTCATTTTTTTTTTTCCATTCCTACATTTAGTGATTTTTTTTCTAAAGGAAGTGTTTGAGTTATATTTCAGGATTTCACATTAGGATTCAATCATTTTCTATGGAAATTTGTCTCTGTCTAAATAATTCCTCTCTCTTCTAAAAGACCCTACTGTTTGTCACCTTCTGTAGTAATTGTAGGAATATTTACTTAGCCTCTACGATTATCTAAGGCCACAATATGTTCCAAGGTTAACTGCTCTCATTACCTTCACCAGAACGTTAGATTTACCTGGTTTTATTATTTAGCAGAGAGAACATTAATTCATGTGATGGCAGCTACTGCAGTGCCATATTTAGTTGCTGGGGTACTGCAAATAAAACCTCAGGCCTACACTGATACAACTTCACTTTCTTTTCAAATCAGAGGTAATGCTGTATCAACAAAACAGATGTGTAATTACAAATCTAAAAGTGCAGCACCCTCTATTGATAACAGACCTGCCAGTGATGACCATTTTCACATTCAGAAGAGTGAGTGTCACATCTTTGAGCATAAACAGGATCCAAACCAGGAGAGGAGCAGTGCAGAATCCCACCCCAGCTCTGGATTTTTTCTGTCCCCAAACCAGGTAAGAAGGAAACTCATGGACAAACTGACCCACATGGAGGCTCTTCCAGCATCTGACTTCTGTGTCTGAGGAGGGAGAGGGGGAAAGGGTTGAAAGGGCCCAGAGCCCACACAAGCCCTGCTACAGATGCTGCTGCAGGAGCTCTGAGCCCAGTTCCTCTGCCTGAAGACCCTTATCCATACAGAGCAACAGTGTGGGTTTAGGTTTCCTTGATCCATGGCACCACCGTGTGCCACTGATGTCTCACAGAGGACATGGGGACACAACGGGTCCTTTTAAATGTTGCTTTGCTTCCTGGTGGTGAAAGGAGGTGAAGTCTGGAAATCATGTAGGAAACACCTGAGGCTCAGGGAGAAAGGAAACAAGGCACCCTGGAAGGAGCTGGGCCTGTGGGAATCTGAGCTTCAGCCAGGACTGATGGTCCAACCTACACGTGTCTTTTTTAGCATGTCCAGTTAGAATTTGTGAGTTCCCTAAAAGCCTTCAGTGTGCAACTCAGCATCTGCCAAAGCAAACTCAGCATCATCACTCAAAGCAAAACACCTTCTCATCTAATTTGCATAATATCATTATTTGATCCTGTTCAGCACAGAAGAAAGGTGGACAAACAGCACAGCACTAAAAGAATTTTAAGTACAAGAATGAGGCTGGTAATAAAAAAACCCTACATTGTCCAAACTGGTAAATTCCCCTGCCAATGCAACAGTAGTGCTGCAAAATAGATTTAACTGGGATACCTTCAATTAAAAAAAAAAGTCAAAAAGCCATAAAACAGAACCTTTAGGAAGGTATTTTCTGTCCACCAGTGATATCACAGGCAGTAGAACCATTTTAGTGTTTCAGAGTATAGTTTTCCTTAGTTTACTTTCATTACATAATTCCTGCATTCTATCTTAATAGACGCAGGAATGTGCATAGAAAATAAATATACATATATATAAAATATAAAAAATATAGAATATATATATATAATTGTGTGTGGCTTTTCCTACAAGTTGAATATAGTGGAAGTAATAAAAAATGGTCCATTCAAGTGCCTTTAGCAAGGTACAGTGTCAACCCCAAGACATCAAAAATCCCATGGTTACACCCTCTAAAGCTTTGCAATTGACAGTTATGAAATTTTGTAAAATACAATGTGGGGATTTTTTTTTCATTTTTCCCTTGTAATGTCAGAGCCTTGAGGGTGCAGCAGGTATATTGTATTTTAAAATTATCATTCTATAGGCAAGAGGTCCATAAACCTATTTTTTAAATATCCAAACCATTTCCTGATTTCACATAATTTCTTACCTCCCCAAACTGTGTCTTTATGAAAAACAACACCCACAAAAGAACTGTATGAACAGTGCTGAACAAAGAGGATATTCCAGTATGTCTAACCCTAATTTTAGCACTGGAAATGTGGTTTAATGACTTAAATATTATTCTTAATTTTAGGTGGGACTATATGAGAACAGTGTTTTAATTACCTGCCAGTGATGAGGAAGAACAAAGTGAGGATGACCAGGAGAGTGAATCCACCAACAGCAGCAGTGGCAATTACAAGAATCTGTCCCTGCTCCGCAGCCATATCAGAAGCTGAAAGAGAAGCACAGAGAAAAGAGGTTGATGCTCCATCCATCCATCACCCAGGGATTTTGCAGAATGGCTGAAATCATTTCAATGGTCAAATGTTGCAATTTGTTTGTAATAGTTTCCTCGGTGCTTAGCAAGGACATCAGATACAAATGTGTCTGTGAAGTGAGAATAAGCTATGTCCCAACTAGGATGGAGGGGAGAAAATGTTTGCAAGTTTATACAGTGAGGATTTGTCACTATCAGATGCTTGCAATTTACTGAAGTTTGAATATGACAGGATTTTGGACACAAACCTGTATTTTCTTCCTAAGCTTTATCTTAATCCTGCATCTAATTCAGAAGTTCTCTCCATCCCCCTGTCCCAGTGAAGTCAGCAGCAGTGCTGGGTATGTGAGAGACACTAAACTGGACTCAGGAGGAAGCAAAGCAAAAAACCCACACCTAATGTACAGCTTCATACACTCTTCAGCATGCCTGGTGATCAGTTCTATTGTCACAAAACACACACAGCTCACCATAATATGTCTCAGGCCTCTTGCTTTTCTCTCTGCTTTTTGTAGAATGTTTAGGATTTAAAAAAGATCACCTGAAATTATCCAGTCACTGGACACTTCCTCTTTTTGTTAATTTATTGTGTGTAATATGAAATCTTTACATTGACAGTTTACCTACTTAAGGTCCAGGTGGTCCTCACTGTCCAAATACCACATGAGCAGAAAAAGAATTAGGCTCATATTTTCTCTGTCTCCTGTCTTGGGACTCCGAAGTTTTATTTGTTGAAATCTGCTACACTTGAACATTTACACCACATGACATTTACCCAATCCTTACTTTCTATTTCCATGGGAAATAAAACATTGTTTTGAAAGGAGAATAAATAATTCTATTCAATGACTTCTGAAAACAGGAGTAAATACAGAAAAGAATATAATTTTTACATCAGGGAAGCAACTTTGATTTGGTGAACTTGCAAATTGCTCAATAAGCAAAATCTTCAGCTTTCTTCAGGCACCAGGTGATTAAAGCTTAGGGAAATCACCTAGGCTTCTGTCTAGAAAGCTCAGCAGGCTATTTTCCCTCACTTTGCAGCTCATGAAGCTCAATGCACACATTGCTATCCAACGCTTCATAAAATGCTGTTTCCAAGAAAATCATTTGGCTTCTGAATAATATTTGTGTGTGACTTAAAAACTCGTGGTGTAAACTGGCTTTGTAAGAGTAGCAAAGCAAATAAAAACAATAGTAGCTTATGTCTAATTTTCAGCAAAAACAACTTGTTACATTTCTGCCATTAGGTTTCTGTCCATATAATTTTATGGAAGCATGCACAGGCAGTAAATTACAAGGCATTCAGTACCTGTGGTCAGACAAGTTAAATATACACATCTTCCAATAAACGATGGAGCAAATATTGACTGAATAGTTAAATGATATCTAGTGATGTTACAGGAGTGGAGTCCAGCTCTGTGTTATCTTCCACAGGCTCTGGTTTATTTGGAAAAATACGACATAACAAATATCATGCCACAAAAGTAACAATGCAAATAATAAGAGGTTCTCCAAAGCAAATGCTGAATACCATTTTTCAGACTACTGGGAGCTGTGCTAAATGTGGCAAAGATTGTTACAGTCAGGCATGGCTTGAAGTTGTACACAGAGAAAGAAGGGTTCAGAGGGGTCTTTCTTGCCCATCTCTGCAGTGGAAAGGAGAGGACAAACTGCAGCTCTCCTTTTGTTTTTAATAGGAAAAAGGTGTGTGCAAAAATAGTGAATTTGGCAGGAGGAGAGCAAAACACAAGCTCAAAATTAACAGAAAAATTAATTTGTCAAAAGACAAATTAACGGTGATTTTTTTCAACAGACATTCACTGCCAAGGGAACAACCCAGGAACTTTCCTGATGCAAATCTAGGGACTGACTCTGTGGTCCAAAGAAGAACCTGCAGCTATGGAGATGAAGATGTGTCCTGGATAATTTCTGCTGGATGAAGCTGCTATTTTTTGGTGTTCTAGCTAAAACAGAAACCAATCTAGCCATTTAATAACATATATTTTCTATCAGGAACCAAAGTCACATTAATGAAAGGGAGAAATTCCAGACTGATTTAAGTTCTTTCTGCCTGCAAACAGTATGATTTTTAGCTGAAATGGTACCTACTTAAAAAGTGGTAATACTGTTTCTCTTGTTTGTATTTTACTGTGTTGGCAGAGGTGCCAGATTCAAATACATTAGGGTTTTGTTTTTCATCTCGTTAAATCACTACAAGGAGCTTTCAAGCCTGAAACTTCCAGATGACCTTAATTTACTTGTCAGATAAAAATGTCAAATGACAGACAAGTATAATTGGAAAATGTGGATTTGTTAAAAACTGACAGAGAGGCAGGTAAGGCAAAATGATGGAAATACTTATTTTTGCTTGAAGTGATCCCTCAATAAAATCAATAAAGGCACAGTGCAGTGAACAACACATATATAAGCACACAAGTATGCACATACACAGATTTATCACATGCAGGTAGAAAGTTCCACAAAATACTATTTAGGCAGTGAGAAGACAGTAATCAGGGACCCTCCATACCTAGAATTTTTACAGCATTTTGCCATTCTAAATTAAATTCTATGTGTCTGTCAACCTCTCTGCTCCTTTCTCATTTCTCCAGCTTTCTATCAGGTAAAGTTCAAGTTGTAAATACTAAGAACTTTAATTGTTTCTGTTGTGCATGTTCTTGAATATTTTTTGTCACTTCCTGGTTTTCCTTTCTTATGTTTCCTGTGCATATTGGTATGTGACCCTGTGTTTCTCCTCAAAACTTCTTGATAATATAAGACAGAAAAACTCAGTTTAGAAAACAACTATGACAGGTTGCAAAGTCAAGCAAGTGCCTGCAACTACAGTACATATGAGAGTGCTGCATTTAATCACAGAGGTACACACTGTTTTTTTCCAGAATCTCATTTGTTGGACAACATGGCCAGCATTCCTATAGCTAAAATCAGTATTTTGTTGCCCCTACACTGTCCAGGGCACCTCAACTTTATGATAAACCATGAGCAGAACTAAGGGAGCTTAGCACTCCTCTAAATGGGCTGACTGTTTAGCCTGGTACTATGTCTCATTCTCTCTACCTGTCTGCTCAATAAGTTCATTTCGGTAGAAAACATACTTAAAAAAATGAGTAGCTAAAACAAGGAAAAGGGAGAATTTATGACATATCCCAGTTGTTTCAGTAGTATAATGTTTGGGTGGCAAAACCCTTCAAGCACATTTTACCTGAAACTGATGTGATTAGTTAAAGTGATGACTTGATTTTAGAACTGCAGCATGGATCATACATGCACCCAGGAGCTTATTATCCAGATAAACTCCTTGCTGCCATTGCTCTTCATGCTTAACTCATGTTATATGCCTGAAATGATATTTAAAGTTTCTAGTTGCATCGTTCCAGCTTCCTTGCTTAACACCATGCCCAGAAATCCCTTCTGCATCCAGCCTGGCGTCAGTTCCACCCCTACAATCCACTCTCTATATCCACACCCAGTCTCAGCTTCTCTCTGGGTTCTTCACCCAAATGTATGGAGGAGGAGCTGCACTTTCCCTCCTCTCTGGGCTGGAGGGAAATATCCTGAGGCTTCATTTCCTCACTCGGCAGACTGGAAGAAATGGTGCAGATGTTTCAGTCACAGTGCAAAAGGCTGAAAGACAGAGAGAATCTTTCAGCTCTGCTGTTCCTTTTTCTTTGAACAAATTTCTTCTAAACATTTTACAAATTTGTGTATTTGGTGTAAAAGAGCTGGAAGCCCTAATGACAGCTCACTTCTGTCTCTCAGCTCCATCCTTTCATTACTTCAATTTGACATCTATCAGGCAGCAGACCCTCCAGCAGACTGAAAGATCAAATAGTGACAGAAAGACAGCTAGACTGATAACAGTGAGTAGCTGTAAGACAGATAAGTGTGGACAGTGAGCACTGGAGCTCTAATAGACAGGAACAGGCTGTCAGGTGGATTTACAAGGCATTGTAAACAACAGTGCTTAAGAACAACAGGTAAGAAAAACACAAAGTCTCATTAGGGCAACCTTTACATTTTCACAAATGAAAATGTAGTTCCTGTGCAGTTCTGTGCTGCAGTGAGCTGATGGGCTCCAATCCAAGGGGAAATGAGAAGGCAAAGGAAAGGTGATCTTAAAAACGACTTTTACAATGAAAAAACAGTGCTGTCACTAGCATACAAATATAAACTTTTTGGTTTTATTCACTTGAAAAGCTTTCTTCCAAGTGTTTCCCTTAACATTCACTTCCTGGCCAGTGGATAAATGGAAAGCCTGTGCAAGCAGTTCGAGATCTGAATAAGGATGTAGCTCTTGTTCAGGAAATGCAGAGGAAAAGTGAAGTCTCTGGGTTTTCTGGACACATACAGTAGTGCAATCAGATAGACCAAAATCAAATGTGAAGAACAAATGGCTGCAAATATTAAACACAGTAAGGAAAGAGACTAAAATGAGACATTCTTTGGTATCCATTGCTGACTAATATTGAATGAACAGTAGGACAAGGGAGAGGTGGGGAGAGATCCAACAATGCAGTTTCTAAATATATGTGTCATCTGATTTGTTTGTTTCAACAAATAATTCAATTAGCTATTTTAGAAATTAAAAACATTGTAAAAAAAAAACCAACTCAATTTTGAATTGGTTATTCAGTTTATTTCTAAAAATCCTAGGGATGGCTTCTCTGTCATGGCAGCCTTGCTGCATGATTTGAGGATGAAAAGTTAAAGGTAGATTTTGTGGATGTGGGAAGAGGGAGAAGAATGTGAAAATTCAGAAGAATTTTCTGGCAACAGACTGAAAATCACCATCTAAGACTATGGTAAAGAAATTGAACTTATAGATTCATCAAGATCAGGGCTTCAGCTAATTATTTTTTCACAGTCTTCAACTGTATAAAACACCTAATCAGGTATTTCATTACTATTTCTGAAATGTTTAAGTTTTTATTGTTAATAATTTAAAGTATATGAAGTCTGCCTTGCTTTTGGATTAAGTATCATCATGTGCTCACATTTATCATTCTGTTCAGCCCAAGTCCACACTGCATAAATGCTACTTTGTCCCTTAGGTCCCTTCCAGAACGTTTCACTTTCAGATTATTTTTTCCTAATGATGGGAAGGCTGACAAGGAAAATATCCTTGGTTTTAGAACAAGCTCTGCTTTGGCACGAAAACTGCCTAAAAGCTGTAAATTATTCAATATTTCACAAATTCCTCTAGGCAGAAGGGCCTCTGAGGTACTGTTGTAAAAAAACCACTTCTCTAGGAAAAAAAAAAAAGCTTTGAATCATTAATTAAAAAACAAAACAAAACACACCAAAACAAACCCCTACAAAACCAACCAAACCGAAAAAATCTTACAAAACCAGCTAGTTAGAAGAGAGGGGAAAAAAACCCAGAGAGGGTAACAGTCAGAGATTAAAGCATATTTGCCCTAGGACAAATGTTTTTTAGTGTCAGAACACATTGTATTCGCTGTTAAGAAGGACCAGAGTGTTTTTGTGGTGACTCAGATAGCTGGTAATTCTGACAGATAAAAGCAGGAACTACAAGTGAGGTTTGTGCTCCAATTTACAGCCCCAGCAGTGGCACCTGTGTGTGTGCTGGAGTGTATGAAAACCTGCCAGCTCTGCTACGAGTGTTTTGCCTGTAAGGTGCTGAAACAGAGACTGAATAAAATGGCAACAAGAAACACAGTCACAAGTGGTGGTTGCTGTGCTTTGGAAAGGTTTCACATTTCCCAGCTGCAGCCTCTGAGCTTTAACAGAGGGAGAAATGCCTGTCAGCATCCATTCATCCCTCCCCGCTTCCTTGAAGAGAATTTTTCTGACTACCCTAGGTAACTCCATTCCCTATCACAAAGAAAATACAAATTTTACTCTTTTGGATGCTCCACTTGCTTGTCTTTGCAGCAGGGAGAAGAGTTCAACAACAGAGCTCCCCAAGCCTCAGTCTGTGGGTCAGTAAGTGAGGGTGCTTCCCAAAAAACACATCAGCGCTGCTAACTAACTTTTTCCATTGCTGCTGTAGATTTGGTCTTCTCTCTCCCTCAGGCACCCCCTTTAGCAATCACACCAAAATGTTTTAGTGTTCCTGGTAATGATGCATCTATTTTATCCTTTATAACTGAAGTGACACAGGTAGTGTTTCACCAGCACAGCAGAGAAGGCAGGACACTGTCCTGCCAAGGGCAGTGTGTTTCAGGACATTGATATACACATCTCACAGCTTAATTTTCTATAATTAGTCTATTGAAGAAAAACCCTCATTTCTGATCACTTGCTTTACTGCTATCTATCAACAAATTCTCAATATTCGAGCAGGGTAAATGGAATAACCTTGGATGTTTACCTGCAACTGATCTGGGAGTTCTTTTCTTCTATAACATGTACAGTTGGCAGAGAGCTGAAGGATGTTACAAGCTAATGCCAATTGAGGAGGATTTTTTATCAAACACATGACTTAAATTTTTTTTTGTTATTTTCATGAAAGTGTTGGTTGATAAATTTTCTGTTGACAACACAGACTTTAAAAACATTCTATTCTTCCCAGCTTTCTCATGAAAATGTTAATTTTGAGTTAATTAAAATCTAACTGAAAGTCCACAAAAAGTAATTGCAAAAGTGGAAGTGGAATTGTTTCTAGTGACCAGGGTGGAGGGAGCTGCAATAGTCTGCCTCGGCCTAATATTATTTGCTATCTTTCAGAAAAATTGAGAAGAATGTTTGTTAAAAAAATCAAATTTTCAGCTGAGCTGCACACTGCCAGAATAGTAAATGATGAAGAGAGATTCCTATAGAGCTGGACTAGGACTGGTTTGTAAGACTGATGCAGACCAGCAAGGGCCAGTTAACATTTATGGGTACTAATAAAATCAAGCAGCCCAAATCTCAAAACAGCTCTCCCAAATCTCTCTGTGTAAATGTAAGCCAGTATCCTGAAATACTGACATAACCACTGCTATATTCTATTTATTCAGCTGTGTGAAACAATGTGCTAGTTTAGACAGCAAGTGCTTAGACTTAGAAGTAAACGAAATCAGAATTATTGGGAGGTAAATGGTGTAAAGGTCTGTTTACGGCATCGTAAACAGATCTATTTTTCCAGTTTATTTCAGTATCAGGTTCAGCTCTGATGTTACACTTAGAAAAGGATGTCAAAATTAAGCTCACCATGCAGCCCAAGGGCCACTTGCATCAGTGCCCTGAAAAGGAGAAATGGGGCTAGGATGGAGATTCCCTCAATATCAATGAGGGAAATGTCACTGGAACCAGAGCCTTCCTCATTTAGATGGACAAGTGACATGTTCACAATGTGAAACCCCACAGAGGTTTAAATACCATTTTCTTTTTATATGAATTAAGCCTCATATTTATTGCACCAGAAGATACAGACAAGATCTACTGAAATTCTTGAAAGCACCCAAGTGCTCAACTCTATTCAAACCAATTGGTTTAAGTACCCAGAAAATTTTAAAAAGTCCAATTAGGCATTAAGCACTTGGAAATCTATCCCTGATTGATTTTTGAAATAGAAGTTAAGAAGCAATGAAAATGGAACACAAATCCCTGGGTGCTCTTGGAAGCACTTAGATAGTTTTGAGTCTGTACATTAGCCTAAACAACTTGAATTCTGAAACACTAATGAAAAACATGGTATACATAATTGGCTAATTAAAGTAATTTAATTAATGAATGTTTTAGTGTTGTATATACTGCACTAATTTTCTCTCAAATACATGTAAATACTTTTTTTTAATGTTTCTTTGAACATGGAGGGCAACACATGACTTAAATATAAAATTGTTGAGAGCATGAACATCACACATGAAGCCTTTTTGCATATTTTGTAGGAATAGGAAGGCTTCTTGCTTCTTACTGCCAAATTTTGTAGGTTTATTGGCTGATGGAAATGCATATAAAAGTTTTCAGTTTTTTATTTGTGGAGTCTGGGAGCACTGACAACTACAGAGTGAAGAGTCCATCACTGGGAGCTTGGCAGGAAGCTGCTGGACTTAGGTAAAACCTGGCTAAGGGTATTTCTAGATGTCAAGAGGCAGGACTTCTATAAGGAAAGGAAGGATCAGAGAACCCTAGAGCATCTCAGGTTGGAAGGGACCTGTAAGGAAATTTTATGGAAGAAAACACTCCTTCAGCTGCAGCATTGGGCTAACATTTCTGTGTGTTGTAAATCCAGAACTCTGAGTCTGAGGCTTGTTTTTTATCACACAGCAGTGGTCATTTTGTGATAAGCAAATGGTATGGGTTCAGCCATTCAAACTCCCAATATCTCACTGGTTTAGAATTAGATGCTACTTCTATTGTATTTAATTTTAAATTTTTTTTTCCTTCAGTAAAACTTACTTTCATCTCCAGTTTCAAATTCAAACTTCTGGCTATAGCCGCTGTATCCTGCTGCCGTCCTGACTCTGATATGAAATATATACTTGGTGGCTGGCTTGAGACCTGTGATGATAACACTTGGAGCCTTGGACCTTGTGGAGGAATAGCTGAGCTGCTCATGCTCCTGAGGGACAAAAGAGGGAAGAAATGATATCAAGTTGAGTTGAACAAACTTTGCAAAAATGATATAACAGAACCGAAGCTCCATATTCTTCTCATGAATGTAAAATGTGTTTATAAAAGGAGGTGCAGGTATGGATTTCTGTACTTTGGTTCTGTGCTATAGTCAGAATGTATGATATGGCCTTGACTTTTAGATTTCAGGTTTTTTATCTTTACCCTTGCATACAGACATGTTTTTGTGACTTGGGTTAGTAACCAACCCAACCGCAGTCAAACCAACATGGAATTAGTACAAGACTACATTCACAGAAGAATGGCAACTAGAATGGCAGCTCATTATTTTTGCACAATGGACAAACTAGGAGGTCAGTAAACACTACCAGGCTGTAAAATAAAGATGTGGGAATATTCAAATACCCGCTACTCACTTCTACCCGCAGGTAGTGCCAAAATGCCGGCGCTATCCGTGGGTAGACCTGTGGGTAAAAGAAAATAGGAATTAACTTTTTCTTTAAGGCCTGTCAACTTCGAGCACGGTTCAACTGCTTCGCTGCTGCTGAGCTCAATGTCTGTTTCCAGGTAGCTGTAATGTAGTCTTACATGAAATTCACTTTGAAAGTCTATAAGGAGAAACAGTCTGTGCAAAAGTCCCCTGTTCATCTCCTGCCAGCTGATCCTGGGCAGCTGCTGACAATTCCTGAGTCTCGCAGAGATGCCTGAGAATTATGGTCCCTGGGAACTACCACTGCAGACCAGCTGCTCTAGTATGGAGACCAGACACATCAATTTCTGTGCACAAACTGAGTGCTGCTTTTCTAGACAGGTCTTGGATGATGCTTTTAACATGAGAGGATGACTTGGAATGATGCCTGAGGTGGCCACCTAAAACACAGAGACTGCACAAGAATAAGAGAATAAAAGGAGGTATTTATTTGAAGGGCCTTCAAAGGTACACCCTGAGCAGACAAAAGGTGCACCCAAGATGGACCCTGGGTCATGTGTTTTTCACACTTTTATAAGTTTGCGTATCATTTGCATATCATTTGTGTGTCAGGGTTAATTCTCCAATTATAACCTCAGTGTATGATGTAATTACTCCAAGTTTGCCGCCCTCTTCAGAGGCTTTTAGTTTACACATTTGGGGCCTGGTGTCCTTGAAGAGCAAACCTGGAGAGGGTTTGTTAGGTGTAACCAGCATGAGAGAACAGCAGCTAACAGGCCACACGAAACTTCAGAGTTACACACTACGCAGTACAGGATTTGAAAAATATAAAAGTTAAAACCTAAGGAAGAGGAACATTTATTCCCTGTCATTAGTTACTTGACAAACCAGTAATCTGTAGTATTTTATGTGGTGCCTTAAGGCTAGCTTTACTCCCTTGGAGAAGGATTTGTCTCCAAAGTGAGCAGGAATGCCCTTGGAATGTGCTTAACAGTCCAACTGTGACACCCACAGGGCACCATATATGTTTATGATACCATGCAGTGATACTAGAGCAGGTATAAGTTATTCAGAGGGTGCTTCCAGCCTGTTCAGAAGAAAATCTAGTTCACAGAAGAGACATAACCAGGAGAGGAATAGGTTTCAGTTAGGTTCTGTTGGACTTTCAACCTCTTTTGAGCAATATGTATGTATTTTTTGTATGAAACAAACAGTTTTATATAAAACATGCTGAGTTAACTTCAGCCATCACATTAGCACAGGGCAGCAGGTGGATCACTATTCCCCCAGTAGGAATACAAGGAGATGGTTGAGAAAACCAGATTAAAAAACAAACACACAGAAGCAACCTAATGATTCTGTTAAGGGAAGGAGCAGGAGGAAGGCAACAATGATCAATATAAAAAATAACTGCATTTAACTTGCACTTCAAACAGTGGAAATAATTTGAGAAACTACCGTAAGAGGAAGTATTTATTTGTTCTACAGTCTGTTACCAAAATTTGGAGCCGTGAGGAGCATGTATTTAAATTGAAATAGTAGGATAAAATGTACATGTACTCTTACGGACAGAGACTATAATTAATATACCATCTAATTACTTTAAACATAAGACTTCTCCCAATTATTCGAAATGTTGTAACTTCACTTTGAACAGGCTAGCGGATTTTAGACATACTTTTTAAGGCATTTCAGAAAACACCTATTTTCTTCTGACAGAAAGCCTACTTGCTTGAGTGAATTTTTTTTGGTGTGGTTAAGCTTACTTCAACTTGAAAAATATCAGGTATGTGACCAAAAAAAGGTGTAACAAGTTACTAATCAGATTTATAAGGGAACAGAGAACTTCTACTCATCCAAGGGAGTTTTCATACTACTTTATGGACAGTTCACAAACATTCAGAGTGTCATGACTAACTAATTTCTATTCTATGTTACATGTGTAACTTTCAGGGACTTTAATGTGTAAAGGGGATGCATAACTCAACATGTAATGCAAGGCTATGCACACTTAGAGAACACAAGACTTTTAATTTAGTAATGACGCTGCTAATCAGGGTAAATACCTGCCCAAAGAGACCAAGTCTTTAAACACAAGTTATCAACTAGCTCAAAATCAATGTAAGAATTAGAAAAAAACCCCAAACCAACAAACACCTGATTCTGCAACAAACACTTATCCTTAGACCACACTGAATCATTGGTATGATGTTTGTGATTTTACCTGTTAAATACAGCATCAATACAAGACTCTGTTTATTCACTTCAGTCCACGTAAAGACATGACTTCCAGTGAAGGAAAGATCTTGGAAATCTTCACTGCAGATTATGTAAACAGCAAATGCTTGTTTCATACAGGTATTAGCATGATTCAAAGTTGTAGTGAGTTCTGTGTGCTCTGTCTGTCTTGGCACACAGATGGGCAGTGACTTTACACTCTGGAATGCTCTGGAAATTTTTATTTCCATTCTGTAAGCTAAGGAAGAGACCAGCACCCAAGGGATTTCACTGTACAGTGTAATCGTTGCAAGCCATTTCTTTTCTCCACACTACTGCTTGAAATCAAGTCCTAGCATTTAACAATGTAGTGCTTGTTCTGACCTGCTGGAGAGATTGCAGAAAAAACTGACGGAACCGTAAAAAGAAATAGGGTCCTTCAGAGGAGGATGGAAATGGAAATTTTGTCAAAAAATCAGTGGAGATTCCCCAAGATCCAATGACAACATTTACTCCCTGAAGCCTGCAGAACAAGGCCAGTGGCAGCAAAAACTGGGAATGACTTTTGAAAAAGAAACAATCTGAGCTATGTCTGTTATATGTTATTACAGGCTAACTTCTGCTTGTGTAAAAGAGACATTTGGGATACACTGGCCCCAAAACCAGGGCTGTGGACAGGCAGTCAGCAAGTATAATTCACTAACTGTAGTTGGTCAAAGACAACAAGCATGACAAGGGCTGTGATGGCAACGTTTAGTCAACAAAATGGGTCCCTCTGGGGCTAACAGCAACCTCCTGAGGGGCAGCCATCTCTGCTTGTCCCTTCTGGAAGGTGTTTTGGGCACTTCCAGGGGTTGTCTGGCTTGTTGCTTCCTCACCACCTGCCTGGGGCTGCCTGCAGGAAGCCCTGAAGGACCCCTTCTTCCTGCCCTCCCATCTTCTTTCTTCTTTCTGCAGCCTCTTATGCCATCCATCCCACAGACTGAAAAATGATGTCTGGGAGCACACAACCTTAAAAGTAATAGTCCTGTCATATGGGAAAGGGGGCAAGATTTGTTACTGCATGTGAAATAGAGGAAAGGGAACCCGTCACCTTGGCTTGAGAACAAGCTTCATAAGCTTGAGGAAAAAGTTGCTCAAACTCAAGACAAAATGATTCATAGCTGGAAACTTCACAGGGCTGGAATGTTTTGCACAAAGAATTCAGCCTTTTTGGACTGCATTCATACATAAGAGGAGTCTCCAAAGAGTGGATGCTTTGCCATTATTTCATTCTCTTGACAATTGATCTGCAGCCTACCTGGAAAGCCGGAGCTTTCCACAGAGATGCAATTTGAGGTTGATGGGGGTGGCTCTCAAGGCTCCTTGTGCCATGATCTTTTCCAGGAAGGCTAAAGATGGACCCAGAACAAAAAAATACAATTCTAGTCTGTAGACAAGTAGGGAATGCTTTGTCTTATTTTTGCTACAGATCATATGCACTTACTTTTGTGGGATACTGGGTTCAAAAAGTGAATTTTAAACTGAAGGACTTAGATGTACTTCCTGGATGTTACTGCATGCTTTTCCCAGATCCTGCCTTCATGTTGTGGCAAAATATAGATAAATATCAACCCACTTACCAGGCACCCTATTTTCCATCAAAAGGAAGCCTGATTTTGTGTGCTAGAAGGACCTGTCTTTTGTGACAGATCTCTGACCTAGGCAGTGACAGGGCCAGAATCAATGGGAAATGTCAAGGACTACCTTTATTCTGTACTTCTTGATGACTACAGAGGGCTACTACAAAATCTGCAATATAAAACAGAAGTTTCACTGATATGGCTGTACCTCCCATGGCACATAAGAAGTAAGATAATATATAGCTGGCCACTATGTATGGTTCAGTGTTCACAAAAAGGAAAGGGAAAAATGAAATGCTCTGATCCTCTAAATCAGTATCAGAGCAGCATTTGTGATCTTAGGAGGGTACAGAACTCAAAAGAAGCAGTTCTGAGAACACAGGGGCTGAGGGGTTAAACACGAGTTAAAGGAGTCTATCTAATATACTCATATAACTATGAGACACAATCTGATATGAGGAAATTCATAAGTCCTATTCCATAGCTTACTGCAAATTTATCTGGTGAAAATCTGTAATTAAAACATAAATATAATCCAAATGCAAGCAATGCCAATGTTATTACACAATGTGATACCAAGTCTATGACTACCTATCCAAGTTAAACAGAATTATAATATGAGCTTTGAAAATGCTATCTCTGTTTCTAAGGAAATTGTATTTTTCTTATTGTTTGTGTGATTCTTCTTGCAAACGGACTCAGTTCTGATTATGAGGGACAGTGTTCACAAATCCATGACAGTTTGCTCTGTGCATGAACAGGAAAACCTTTCAAAATCAAATTCTTTCCTGCAGCCACCTCTGCCTGACTATCTGAACCTGTATCTACCCTAAATTTATACTTGGCTTTATAGATAAGGCATTTTTTCATATCTAAAGAAACAGACTGCCTGAGTGAAAGGCACAAGGGTGCTAATGATCTAAGACTAGACAACCTAATTTAATGGAGTAGCAGCATCAGAGGATAAATATTAATGAAATTTCTGCTTTTGCAGTGCAGCAGAGTAGCATTCAATATCCAGATGTTCTATTATTGTGATGATTATTACCATTTTTCTTATATACTTAAAAGAAAGGGAATTCCTCCAATAACATTAATATTTACATTATAAATAAATAAATAAATAAACAAACTTCACATGCCACACCTGTGTGAACAAGTTGCTCTCTAATTTTATCCTCACCTTAGTACAGAGGAAAACAGCACAGAAATTAAGACTTTGTGGACACATATAAGAAAAATATTGATAAAGACTAACCAAAATGTGATGACCTTTAATCAGTTTAGACTCCTATGGCAATCAAAGAGTTTACATTCTGATGTTATATGTGAGAAAAAGATTATATATCTAAAAATCCTTAATGCAAAAGAAAAAATCAATAAAAATAAAAGCTGAAGTGCAGAATTTTGTTTATAGTGCTGAAATAACCTTTAGAAGATTAACTCTACCAGTAGAACACTGATAAAATCCTGGCACTTTCAGGCGTACAAGATTCGTCACCATTAATATTTGAGTGGCAAAAAGAGACATGGCTCTAATTAAAAATAGTATCAGTCCTTAGTTTAGCAATTTAAAAAGATAACCAGATATAATTTTCTATAATTTAGAATATACAGTGGGAGCTATATACGAATGACAGTGGAGGTATTCAGCTCATTCAGTCTCACGAGTAACAAAAATCTTCTTAAACTGACCCTAGGGAAAGGGATTTCCAAACCTTCCTCCAGCTAAAACAGACTTCTTGTGTACCCACAGCTAAGTCTGTGTGTATGTAGAAAGAATCCAAAGAGAGTAACTGAATTTACTATCAGCTGCTTGCAAACACATTTTCTAGTTTATATCTATTGTCCTGCAACATGAAAATTCTGTATTAAGCCACATAATCCTGCCTGTGCTTTTCAGAGCACTGTTATTTAAGTGAAAGAAGTACTAATAGAGATTAAATCTATATACCACAGGGACCAGGTCTTTATCCTGTACACTGAAGCACAATGTCAAAGCTGAATAAGTACCCCATTAAAGTAAAGAAGATTTGGAGTTTCATGATTCAGACACTATAAATGTTTAAATAAAAGCACCAATAATAAAAAGGAAATTTTTATGAGACCATTTGGTCACATCTTTTGTCTTTCCTAGGTACATCAGTTTGAGGAACACACACAATGTGACCTACAGAGGAAGCATCATTATTTTAAAGGAATGACCACGATTCTGGAAGACAGCATTTTTTACTGATCATAGCCCTAGTCCACTGTGCAATGAAATCTCCAAATTCTTCCTTACTTTTCCCATGGGATCAGCTACGCTGGCACTCCATAGTCACCTGAACTTTAATGTTGTGATGCACATTAGGATAACACAGTACTAAATTATTAGGTGTAGTCATTAATTGATTAATCAGTTCAAATAGAATCTATTAAAGACAAATAACTTCAAACTGTGGAGTTTGTGCTTACTCTCTATGATCAATAAAAAGAGTCCCCATAGCTCTAAGTTATGGAAATTGCCTCTGTTTTACACAGCCCATATTCCTCTCACAAGTAATTTTCCCCCAATAATTCTCAAAAAGTATTTTCTTTCTTTGCAATAAAATGTTTTCATAATACAGCTTCTGAATGCCTGTTGCCTCTAGTTGTAGATCCTTTCTCACCTTACATAGATTGTTGTAGATAAGGAGTAATTACACTGAAATGAATAAAATTAACTACACCAGTGAAACTCAGTGTCTGTCTTTGAAAGCTTGTTTATATTCACTAATTTGGTGATGATGATTTTCTCCTAGAAAACTATTTTGACCTACAGTACATCAGTTAACAGGAATGCTGGCTGTAATGCTTGAAAGATTTTAGAGAAAAGATTCATAGGTTCAAAAACATGCTTCTAGCATTAATTACTATCTGATTACAATCTGATCAACAGGATTAATTAAGTTTTTATTGTAACAAAGAATGGTAAGAAAAATTACAATAAGAGAACTAAAAGTAAAAGATACCATTCAGATTCTTGAAATAATGCTCTTCCTAAAACCCTTGTATCTCTGGTTTTCAGCTGAACAAGAAAGTTAGAGTAAATTTAGAAGTGATTGCAAAGATCTGAGGACCTATCTGAGCTATGTGGAAAACTGTGGCAGCAAAAAAGCGGGGCCATTGAGAAAATTACCAATGGCTCTAGTGTTTGCTTCAGAGGAGAAACCTGCAGCACTTAAAGGCATCAGCCCCTTTAGGCTGTAACCCTCTCCCTTCCCTCCTTGGCCTCCCTCATGATTAATCTGACATGTAACAGTTTGGGGAGCTGAAACACTCAAGTGTCCTTTACCTGTTTGGCCATTCAATATTTTATGTTTTGATTGCCTGTCAGTCAGCTCATCACTTTCTCTATATATAAAGTGAAGCTGTCAACATGAAAAGGGGAAGAGCAGATAACCAATCATAAAAAAAATATAGAAAGGTCAAACCCCAGACAAACTTCATCTTAATTGGATTATATACTTGGAAAGGCAGAAGTGAGTTGATGTGAGGTGAACCATAAAAAGCAGAAAATTAAATGAGGAGAGAGATGAGGACAGGGAGACTCTAAACCAGTGTTAAAATTCTTGCCAGCACAAGGAGGTGAGGGGTGGGCAGAGCAAAAGCTGTGTGGTTCATATGCCGGGCCAAGTGGGACTGCCAGGTGTGAAGGCAGCCGACAGGACACAGCTTATTGTCCTGACAAGGAGATTAAACTGAAATAAAACCAGGCTGTGCCTTAAGTTAGGGATGGAACAGGGTACAATCCAGCATATAATAAAGGCAGCTGGAGAACATGGCCTGATCTGTCAGATGAGCACAGATATTAAATTCCATCTTTCTGGCAGTAATGAGCTACTCTGATTAGTTGTTTGCTAATTAAAAATATTTACCAGTGAAAACCTCTGCACCAGGATCTCCAGAAGTCTCTCTAACCTCAGCATATAGAAGTGCCAGCCTCTCCAGCTGCCTTGAAGATTTTTCTTATTTTTTCACTAATTTTAATTTTTTTTTCTAGTTGGAAAGAAGCAGGAAGATACTGCAAGCATGAACTAGATTACTAAAGATAAAATTCAGCTCAAGTAGTATTCAAAATTCACCTTTAGACAGTAATGCACAGTTTCTCCTGGGATGCCTAAGGCTAAGGTTTACTTCATAATGATATAATAAACGTGCTGACAAATACAGTGCAACAGGAAACAGAAGCAATCCTGAAAATTTGAAGATTGTAAGGCTTCTGTGACTTTCTTTGCTGTGAAACAAGCTCAGAGAACCACGGACATACAGCCAGTAGGCTGATTCCCAAGTCATTCCTTTGGTATATGAGGTTTGTATTTCACAGTTCTGAAAGAGGTCCTGATGCCACTGCAGCCTTGACACTCAGCATTGGCACTGCAGGTTCCTTCTCCTCATGCTCACCTTTAACACTCCCCCAGAGTCCAGCAATCTGCAGATTAGTGGCATTCTGAATTAACTAAATTGGCTTCATTATGTTTTGCATCTCATGGACTTTTCCTCCATGAATTTCCTTAATTATTCCTTGAACCTATTTTGCTTGTGGCTTCCAAAACATCCCTAGGCAACAAGTTTAATTACAAACTGTGTTTAAAAAATACTGTGGGGATTTTTTTTTTAATCTGCTTCCTGATTATTTTATTGAATATACTTTAGTTTCCTGTCTATAAGAAATAGTGAACAATCATGAATATCAGTGATTTGTTCCGTCAATTTGAAAATATCTGTGTATATCATAGAAACAGTACTTCTAGTTACAGATGGGAAGTAGGTCACTGGATAATGAAATATTTAAATTGAAAATGCAAGATCTTGGAAGAAAGATAACAAAAAGGGATAACTCATGTGATGTGAAAAATCTGCAGTGTAAAAAGTCACAGCCCAAACACCTGAAGGTCTCTAAGTTGCTGAGACATGGGGCAGGCAATCTTCTCACCCAGCATTACCAGCATGGGTAACATCACAGCTGTACAGACAGAACTGTTGTGTCCCTTCATGACAGAACTCAAAACTGTGGTGATCCTATTTCCTACTGAAGTGTGAAGGCAATTTGAATGTAAAGAAGCATCTTGCAAGCAAAGTGGAATTTCAATACAAGAGCAATCATCCAATTCTTCAGAAGACTTCCACAGTGATGGTGACAGTACAGAGCAGCCAGTGCTCTATTCTGACAAAAAAAAACCCCCCAAACCCCCAAAAAACAAACAAACCCCAAAAAACCCCCCAAACCCCAGCAAATCATAACATATGTTCAAAGCTGTGAAAAAACAAGTAATTCTACCAATCCAAAAATGTAGTACAGCACTGAATCAGCTGCACAGAACTTAGCTCTAATGGGGCTAATGACATATTTGCTTAATTCACCTAATTTCAGAATCCCTACAATATTCACAGGCAGATAAGGCCAAGATTTGGATCAGGGCTCCCTTTCAGTTGTGGATATTTTGTCAGGTTTGTAACAACTTGCTGGGAAATTTTAGCTGCTGTGTGATGTTTGCAGCTCTACAAACACCCTCATAAAAAACACATTCTGAACTAAAACCGCATTTTGTACTAAAAACCTCTTGTGGAAGCATGCCTTTCCAACTTCTTTCTAAAATGTGTTTCAGCCTTTTAGGACGTTAGGACAGGTAGAGTGGCTGGCCTTATTTTAAGATTGGTTTAAGCTTAGTTTGAATCTTCTGCATAAATCCCATTTAATATTAGAAGAGCAGACTAATGTAGAATTTTCTCTTTTCATTTGCTACTGGATGTTTCCTGCCTGGCATATCCAGAAAAGATCCTTATTGATATACAACAGCTTGAAAACAAATTCAGTGGTATAAATAAAGATATCACTTTTATTTAAGTAAGCAAAAGATCTACTTTTATAGATTGAATTGATGCAGATTGCTATTCAGATTGCTGTTCTGGAAAAAAATAACTGAAGACATTAGGACTCATTTCAGCCCACATGAATGTTATATGGTAACAAGTCTTTCATATGTTAACTGTGAATACACTTTTTTGGGACAAATTCCTTTCTTTTCAAAGAAATTCAGGATTTATAAGTATAGAATAATGTTGACAATATTTAGATAGATTTCAACCATCCAACAAAAATCAATTTTGGAGGAAGAATTTTGGCTCTAAAACAAAGTCTGACACTAAACTAGTGTTTGACATTAATCACTGCAATACAAATAATAAATCAGAGGCAAGAGGGAACCTGCTGATCTCTTGTATATCTCATAGTATAGAGACTATGTATTGTTTTTCATTATGCAAGCCTCTTCAGATATAAACATATCTGAATTTGTACTGAAATATCACATTTTTTGGTGTATTTGTGAGCACATGCATACACCTTTTTGTGTCTCAGTGCAGGCAAACAGCAAACATCTATCTTGTAATGTTAACTCAGAAGGGCTGAATTCACCTCTGGTGTCATGACTGTACTGCAGAACCCAGCAATACATCAACAATAAATATAGCATATTCCTTAGGTTTATGTTTTCTTCAAACACCTCGGTGAGTTAATGGGGTGTAAAGCAAAAACAGCAATCTTTTTTCCCATTAGCTGAACATGAATTTCAAGGGCAAAGTAAACAATCTAGCAAGTAAATCAAAATGCTGATTTTGCACTTCCAAAACTGACAAAGCAAGTTTTTGCTCAATTTTTTTTGGGACGCGCCCATTTCTGATGTAGCTAACTTCAGCAGAAATATTCTTTTTGGAGGTGGTAAAAAACCAACAAGTCTGAAAAAATGTTAAGAAATTTACAGATAGGTGTCAATACCTTTTTAAAAAGAGCTGTTCAGTCACTAAAGAACTGCTGTTTCGTTAATATAATATGAATGCTTGCAGTATATGCATGAAAACCAGGTAGTTTGTGCAAGGTCATTGCAAATACAAGATGCATCAACCTGGTGAAGTTCCTACAGCAACAAATCTGCTGTTTATGAGCAGCAGGTGAATTCCTGCAAAAGACTCTAAAGCTATTAACAGCTCGGTAAGGAGTACATAATAATAGGTTGTTAACTCAACCATCCCAACAAGCACATCAAGAAAGGGCACTTTGAAACTATTAATGCAAATACATTAAAAAACTCAAAAGAAAAAGAGAGAATTGTAATATTGTGCTTCTTTCAATCAATAGATTAAATATTTGTGGATTTATTCTGGTACAAACCTAACAAAACTGCAAGGGAGTTACTGAATAAGGTACAATTTCTCTGAATTCAAATCGGCTAATGAAATTTTAATCTAAATGAAAAGCTCCTCTAATGTTCATTTTGATTCCAATAACCATGTCCTCACACCAAACCCACAGCTTTTGTTTAATAGGTGGTAAAGTGATTATATTAATATTAAATATGAAAGTTGTGGTTTTAGTGCATTAAAATGGAGTGGCTCTCCCTGAATAAGCTTCCTCTTTCCCTTCAGGTTTTTCTCCCTTCTCCCAGAATGACTGCTTTGGGAACACTGCTACTTAATAAAAAAGAGGTTGCTATTATTATGCAGTCAGTGGCTTCATCTTCATTTAATGTGGAAAAAAAACCTTCAAAGAGGAAAACTAATATCCTGTCCTTTTCTGTGGTTAAAGTACCATTGCAATGCAGTCTTAGAAAAAGAGGGAGAAAAGAAAAGGAACTTTCTCTGGTTTTACTCTCCAAAATGATGCATGCCTTTGTACCTCCCCAAGTACCTCTTGAATGCATTGAATATTGCAGGAAGAAACTGTAAGTGAAATGATATCTGAACACTTCTTCATTTAGACAAAGATATAAACCCCTGTCTCAAGGTATGTTTCTTCTTGATTTAATCTCTGAATTCACCTTTATGGCTGCAAATCAACAATTTATGAACAGTGACTCATTTGTGTATTACAAAAAACACTGTGCTACCTTCAGTTTTTGATATAGTTTGGGCTCACAGATGATTTCTGGGAACTTTAAACCTAGTTCGTGTTTTAAGAGGGTCTAAAGGAAACATTCTGACTGGTTTTAGGGAAATGGAGAGCTAGATATTGTATTTAATTTATAAATAAGGAAGTCACTTTCATTTAGATGACCACCTTTTGGAAGGCATGCTCATTGTATGTAGGTCATTGCTCACAAAACTTGCCATTCTTTTCTGTAAAAATCTGTCAGACTTTAAAACTCAGAGTTTGACTCCTGAATATATCCTCAGGTATCTGAGGGAACTCCAACTCTATTATCATATGCAACTAAAACTTACTGCACCTAAACTCAAAGGTGAACACACTGCAGACACTTAATAGTAACAGAAACAACAAAAATAAAATGCTTTGGGAGGACATTCTCTATTTCGTTAATTTAAACATGTTAAACTCCATACCACTTCCTTTTGTGCAACTGATGTATTATCACTGAGGAGAAAACATTTCTTTTTTACAATATATTCATCAAAATCATCTAAATGTTGTCCTTAGCTGAAACTTTCTGCTCTATAAAATAGCTGCTTCTGATTTTTGGTCCTACCTAAACACATACTTAAGATTAATGCTGATTCCTGAGGTTAACATTATTGTTATTATTCTTGCTGTGTCAGTACACAATTTGGAAAACTATTTTTCCTAATGTCTAATGTTGTAATGGCTAGAAAAAAAAAAATTAATAATTCCTTTTATTAGCAACTGATCTCTGACATCAGTGGATTTAGCTTTCTTAGCTTAATTTGAGGTATGGAACTGGCTGTGTTTGTTGCCTTGTAATAGTTTGCACATCCCCTATGCCTATTCCTATGCCCTTGCAAGCATTTGAAAACCACTTATTCAAAACCATTAATATGCTTTTTCTGCACTTGTGCAGCTCTTCTAGCAGTTACTGGAATGAGCACTGTACATGTAATTTTCCTTGGAGAAAATGGTATTGGCTGCAGGCAGGAACACAAGATCAGCAGAGACTTAAGTATGGGGTTTTTTTTAATATCAAATCCACCAGGCTTGCTCAAACAGCGTTATACTTCTCACTGAGAATTTTTGGTTCAGCAGGAACAACAGTAATACCTCTATAGGCTACTTCATTATTAAATACAAAAGTTCAAAAGCTATTTCTAAATAATTGACAACAATGATTAGTAGACAAGCCAAACCAGGCATCTAATAGAGGCCTAGCTCAGAACTTCTTTGATAAACCCTTTGCTGCATGTAATTGATATTTAGACAGCAGATTTCTTTTTCTCCTAATAGTAATTACATGGGTGTCATTAATAATGGCTGCTGCAAGGTCCTTAGGTTCTTCCTTGCAGGCAAAAATTATATCTGGTCAGAGAGAGTCTGGTAATTATTCACTCTCATTTTCAACAGTTCTGAGACCTATTTTTTTTCTCTTTTTAGAATCTGAGGCTTTTACATTTTTTCCCTTAGGAAAGTGGGCTAATAACAGCAGAACAGAAAAACTGAGAAGCTTGTTTAACACCACTTACTATGCTAAAATAAGCTAGGAGATTTCATTTTAATGATTATATCCCAAAGCACATTTGTAGTGATTATTTTTTAAAAACATTCAGCAGACATGGTTCATTTCCCAGGAGCTACAAAGGGCTGAGAATGCCTGAGGCACTCCTTGGAGCCCTAGTGCCTCCCTATGCTCCTGCAGCTATGAACAAATATTAAGGGCTGTCTAAAACTACTGTCCAAAAGCTCTTGTACATCCCAAATACTCAGCACTCTTGTTTTGATGAGAATGTGTTGAAAACATAATGAAAATTACTGCATGAGTCCTACGTTTCTTGATTCCAGTCATATCAGAAATATTTTGTAGGCAGCAGATTGCTACTTATGCCTCAAATGATTTGAATAATTTGAAAAATATTACAGAAGAAAACTGTCCATAAAAAAAAAAAATATTAGCATGAAGTTGAAAATTGCCCGGCTGATCATTTAAAGCAAACAGCTTTTTATACTGAATATACTCACTGACTGGCCAGGTACCCGAAGTGCTCACATGCTTTTCCCTGCTGTTGTCAGTCTGTTCCTGTTCCCCAATCCTGTCACTGATGCTGACTTTAAAATTTAGCAAGGTTGTCAAGAATGCTACAGTAGGGATAGCAACATAAAGGAACATGCCCAGAAAAAGAACATTGTGCATGCCAAGAACCCAGCCACACCAGCACCTCTGCCCACGGATAATGTCACACAGCCCCCAGGCTCCCTTCAGCCTCATGCCACTGGGAGCTGCTGCGTATATTATTCTCCATGATATGAAAATCTAACATAAAAGCAAAACCTGAGCCAAAAAATCAATAGCTGGTGCTTAAAGGAAATGGGGGTGTTGTAACAGTTGTGTCTGAAAAAATCTGTACCTTCTAACTTAGTTAAACATTGTGCAAAATTGTGATTAAAGAGGTGGAAAGACTAGAGAGGTTTGGCTGTTTAAGTAGTAGGGAGGTTGAGGGTCAATGAACTTCACACATGCCATGCAGACCTCACAGAAAGGCAGAGGGCTTTACAAGAGAAATGACTGATTTTACTCTACGTTTCCAAAATGTCACCCAGAAATTCAGAGGACTGGATCTCATCTACACGAGATGGCTTCTTATGAGAAATGTCCTTATTTTATCTAACGAGAACACGTGTTGCTCCTGTTCACTGAGGCTGATTCCAGCCCATACTCAAGCAGGGTCAGGTTAATTAATCTGAGAAGAACATAATGCAATATCTCCTTAGCTGGAGAAGACACAGAGGAACCTCTGCTGTCCTCTAAACTGGGATGAGTCACACGATGTTCATAATTTTCCATATTAATTCTTGTAGAAATAATTCTGTCATTCAAAACATTATGCACTGAGAGTCTTAAAACCTCTCATTATTCCTATCATGCAATTTACCTCAAGGTCTGTCACTCAAATTCAGGGTGGCTCATTTTAATTCATATTAATGATTACTCAAAGAAATAGCAGTCTTTGTTTTAATATTAGATTTTAAGAAAGAGCATCATTTCTTGTATAAGTAAAGACATCTGTAGACTGATAGAAAAATTAACAAGGTCGTGCTGCTTTCTAATTCCTTAAATCTGGTACTTGCCTCTATCTCTCTGCCTCATCAGCTCTTCATCTCTTTTTCAAATCTCATTGGAAAACTAATTTCTCCCCTTTCCTCTACTGCTCAGTTATTTTCTCACTCTATTTATTAATTCAACTCTAAATAATACTGGGATGAAGGAAAAGTAATATCTGCCATCCCACATATCCTGTCCACTCACTGTCCTATGGAGGCGGGTTAATTTTTTTATGTGAAAACTGCCTGTGAGCTGCAATCGCGTCTCCCAACAAAATGAAGTATTTTGTCAAAGGAATTTGGCTTTAAAATTCATCAAAAGACAAGAAAGCAAAGAAATATCAGCCCTCTCCTCGAAATCCTGATTCAAAAGATATTCTCTAATTTCTCTGTATAGAGATTTCATTGCAATGCCTTGGGTTACTGCTTGGGTACATTCCATTAAAATCTCTTCTCTACAGACAGCCTTCCTTACCTAATTATATGTTATCTTGTGTGTAACAGGAAATGTAATCCAGCTGGTGTGCTTGGGCCATGTGGGACAACAAACTTAATACATTTGCTGATACGTGCACAGCTTGGTATGCCTAATACAGGTCTCAGGGAGCATTAATTTTTGATGATTAACTTTATGGGTTTGGATGGAAAGGGGAGGAATAAGCATTTTCCAGTTCAGCTGCACAACCTGGAGTGCAGCTGGTGAGGTTTACATCCACTGTGTGCTGTGTTCCTTTTCCCATGAGGGAATTCCTACAGAAGGACTCTGTGTCATTACAAGGCTCTAAAGAGGCCCCACTCCTTCACCTGCCTCAAACACGAAACCCTTTTAATGAGTGGTAAACAGATCTTGATGCCCTGGAATCTTGCAAATAGTACAAGCTTTGGTCAGTGTCTGAGTAATAGTTTAAATTATAAAAGAAAAATTAACTGCAATTAGCAATGACACCGAGATTACATGGATGTCTGGAGTTTGATTTTTAAAGGGAAAGACAATACTGCCCATGAGAGAGTTTTTCTTTTAAAAATACTGTTTGTGGATGGTATCAAGGGATCATGAAACACAATGGATAGACAAAGAGGGTGCAGAACAGGGCAGACACTCTCTATCAAGAGAGGTAATTGGCAATGTTTAGTATCTCAAGACCCCAAAGAGTGTCTAAGAAGAAATGCTTATATGAACACATCTTAGATCTCAAAGGGCAAACATTTAACTGATCCTGTGTTCCTGTAAAGACTCACTTATCTTCCAAGGTATAGTTCTCAGAATGATTAACAATCTACCTGAAATCAGGTATTTCAACTACCAGGCCTCAACATAGACTATTATTTCAGGATAACAATATTCTCTCTCTGGTTATATCACACAACTATTCAAGCAATGGAAAACTCTTTCTCTTCGCTGTGACAGAGCTCAGAGCCTCTTGGACTGAATGTCAAGAAATTTTTGTTCTCCCAGGCCAAATCAGCTCTCTAATTTATGTTCTAGGTCAGATTTTGCTCACTGCATTTTTGGCTGAAAGGCTGCAGAATGAAGGGACCTCTTGTCAGACAACCACATAAAAATGCACCAGTGCACTCCTAAGTAAGTAATTACAAATCTGTACAATTGGCTCACGATTAAATTTTGTTGTTGCCACAAGGTTTTCATTTTTGGAGAAAGTATTTCATGAAGTTCTGAGTGTTTTACAGAAATGCCCTGGAAGAATGAAGATCATATGGGAAAAAGTACTTCAAAGCTGAAAAATTACTGAGCTGTTTTATTGTATTTTGAAATTAATATATGTTTCCATACTTGTAACTTATTGAGACCCCTGTATACTTTTCCTTCTCTACTTTATTTATTTATAATTTGGTAGTCTTTCTCAGAAGAATATTTTTCACAGGGAGGGCTTGATCTTTTGATAGTTCTCTCTGTGTAATTAGTCTTTTACAAGAGTATAAATATAAGTCTCTTGCATAATTAGCACAGTCTAGCCTCCTTCCCTTCTTCTGCTTGTTCTGGAAATGCATGGAAAGATGCATCTCTTTGTTCCATGTTCACCATTTATTTGTCTTCCTTATGAAATTGTTGGAAACTGCCCCATTTTGTGGAGTGTTTACAGTTTAATGGGCAGCTATTTGGTTTCTGAAGTTTACGTATCTTCCAGGAAACTTTGGGAGCCCATGACAAGATGTAACTTCCATTTGTGAGCTGCAGAATTCCTACTGGTGATAATTAAAAGCAGGCATGCTCCCCTAATGTGCTCCCCAATGTTGTATTGGCAATTTTTCAAATGTCAATAAGGAACCTTAAAAGAAATAGCAGTAAATACTTGTAAAATTTTAGAATATTGCATAATTCTTCAGAGCTCCACAAAGTTAAGAAACTCATATAAACAGCTGAATTTGAGGGATTGAGTGGTTGTATTGGATGGAGACATTCAATTTCTTATATTGTTTAACAGAACAAAACCTCCTTTCTTTATTAAATGCAAATGACAGGCAGAAAGGGGTAAAGACAGGACTGCAAAAGTTGTTCCATCTTTCTACCTAGCGTGTTTATTAGTAGCTAAGACTACTGTTTTCTGCATTTTTCTTGACTCCCTTAGACATTAATAAAATTTCTGACCTTTTCATATTTAACATGTTTTTCAACCTTAGCTGCAGCTTTTGCTCTCTGTTAGAGGGATGTCTTTGTGATAAATTCATACTAAATCCAGCAGACAATTATTTCACTCTTATCGTATTTCCTGTGGGCATGCAACAACATCACTATTATGTCACTTCTGCCAAGAATGGGAATGCTGATATTCCCCTCTTTCAGAGTTTCTGGAAGGCTGAGAGATTACAGTGTCACTTGCTTCATCTAGCCCTGACATAACACAAACTGTGCTACTTAATATACAGAGCTCCACAGTGAAGAAGAAAAAAATGAAATAAAAACTGTTAATAATCAAATTAATTGTGCATATTAATATTTTCTGGTTTTGAGGTAGGAATCATCCCTTTTTTTTTCTCAATATAAAATTTCATTTTCATTTGGCAACTACACTAACCCAGTGTTATAATGTAGGCCTCTTGATTTAAATATTATTAAAGTGAGATTTAAATATTACTAAAGTGGTGTAAAATAACATTTTCTAATTTAATGCTGTAAATAAGCAGACTGACTTGCAGTACTGGATTATTCATCTCTCTGATCTAGAATCTGGTCTCCAAGAGAATTCTTGCTAATTACACCTATGCCACAGCACTGGAAGATGCCAGTAGTACATCAGACCTCAGGGGAAAGAGTTTATAGATAGAAGATACCCCTTATATATTTTAAAAGGTGAGAAAAGAATTTTTTTTTTTTCATAAGGACAGCTAAGAGTGGTTTAAACTGTATCTAGCAAAGGGCCATAAATCCTGTGCATGTAGTCTTGCTGAACAATGGTCAAGGCTAAGTAATAAGCAGACCTCGAAGGAAAGTTATTTGCCTTGTCACTCAGCACTGACTGGTATTGGCACATAATCCATTGATGAAGGATTTTTATATATATATATATATATATAAGATTTATAGTTTAACATCCATATGAATGGCTACGGATCTTTGGAACTGTTCCTACTCAGCTGAATAAAATCTCATGATTGGTTGTGTTTACTTCACCTCTGTAGTATCAACAAAGAAAACAAAGGAAGTTCAAGTCATAATGTGGCTTATTATCATAATGGATCAGAACCTGAAGGACTTCCATTAGTGTAGAAAAATGGGGTTCCTTGCTTTGGTTTACCAAATGTCTTCCCCTTCTAGCTGTCCTATTTAAATTGTTTGGATTTTTTTCTCCAGTTTACCTTTTCTTCTGCATCACTAAAGCTGCATAATCTCAATAGAGAAGTGCAGTCAAGGAATAAAATTCTCAGACATTTACAGAGCCTAACATCCCTAAAACTTTCTTTCATTACTTAGTTTGTGTTTCTGTTCTTTGTGGTCTTTGAACACACACATCAGTTCCACTGTGACTTCAGACGGGGACAGAGAAACAGCAAGAACTGACTTGGCAGGGAACTGTTTAAGGCATGGACACCAAAAATTTCCTGTCTCTGTCTTCAGGATTGAAGGCATTGGTCAGCAGAAGATTTTTTTACTGGTACAAGGCCCTGTAGCAACTGGAAATGACCAAACATGTTTTGTGCTTATGGAGAAGGAGGCTTCAAATTATGCTCTTCCGAGATATGCTGTGTGTGCACCTTGTACCTTTACTTGTAATGCACCTTGTAGGTCTCTTCTGTGTGAAATTGCCTAATTTTGACAGAGCGTCAGAAATCTGACAGTTTCTCTCTCTTGTAACCTTTTGTAACCCTCTAAACAAGGCTGTTACACTGTATCCTTTAAGCACAGATTATTGCTTTACTCAGCAATAATAAATAAATATTTTTTTTTGCCTCAAAACGGAATCACGTTCCCATTCACCATAATTCTGTTGCTTCAGTGTCCCTCTAATGTGAAGTTTTTATAGTCCATAAATCCAAATATGTTCAAGCATGTGATCCATTTATCCATGTTTGTAAATGTAGTTACTGCTAAGCAAGTAAAGTAGAGCTTGCTGCTCTACTCGATTTCGATGTGAAACAAGACAGTCATTAACAAGTTAGAAGCAGAACAACAAAAAATCAGCACAAAATAAAACGTCTACTTTAGCATACACAGCATTGTACGTGGGGTCAAGTGAAAAGTTTTTAAAGAATACTATTAAAAATACGAAACACATTGCTCTTTAGGATCTGAGTGTGGGTGATGCTGTAAGTGAGACCTACTTTCTCATAGTACTTGATCTCGTAGTCCAGAATTGCTCCATGGGGAAAGTCCGGCTCTTGCCAGGAGAGGGCAATGCTGTTTTGGGAAGCCCAGTCCTTCCTTACCATACCTATCAAGGTGGGTGCTGAAAGGGAAAAGGATAACTAAGGGTTAAAGACGAAGCACACGGTTTATACTTCCAACCTCCTGTCTGAGGATACCAACCCGAGGCAACTTGGAGTGACCTCCAGACAGAAAAGCATGACAGATGGCAATTCTCAGGGAAACCATATAACCTGGAATTAATGTCTCAAGTACATGCTAGTAACTCCTCTGCTGAAGTGCAGAGCAGCTTCCGAAAAATGGCTCTATGCAAAAACACAGAAAGAACACCTGTGCTGGGCCCTGCCCCAGCCAGGCCGCACTGCTGGCTCCGAGGACACCGTACCCAGAGCAGAACCACATTTCAGAGGCAGCAAATTCTGCATTCAGCTTAATCTTCATTAAATGCTATAATCCAGCTGTTTAGGATGTACATTCCATTTACTCTCTGGGGTAAAATGAAGCGACACAGCTGAAAACAGACGCAGTGAATCCCTTTTCTGGCCAGGGCGCTTTGGCCCTTTGTGAGGTGTCTGTGTGCACGAGCAGCTCCTTCAGGAGGCCACTGGCAGGGGCTGGGTTATGGGCAAGCTGGGGGGCAAAGGTGCCCCAGACCTGTGTGCCATCACTGACACCACAGGCCTGCAGCAGCACAGCAACTAGGAACTGCTTCCAGCAGCTTCTGGAAGGGGCCCAACACACATGGATACACCCAGGAGCCAAATTATCTCACTGTGGGGCTAACCAATTTTAAGACACAGTTTTTCTGCCTTTTTGGAAAAGAAGGTGCACGGTTATGTATGTAATAATTTCAAATGGTGCAAAAATTGCGTTCTAAAACACGATCTTTGCTGATTTTACTAATCTGGTCAAGCATGTAAAAATATTCTCCAGACACTAATGTTGTTTTAATAGTATTGATGTGCAACTTTCCCAAATGTTACAGCAAACCCAGTCATATCGTTCAACAGTCTTGAACGCAACTGGGTAAGATCAACAATCCAGCTACCATAAGTGGTTCCACAGATTTCACTATTCGTCTTTCCACTAAAAAATATCAGTTTATTACACACCTTCCCCCATTCCTCTCTACTCTGAATCTTACTTAACTTCTTCCAAATTTCCATGGAGTTGTCTCCTAAAAATAACATATCTTTATGACTTCTGTGTTTATCTTTTGAACGCAGGAGTCTCCCTATGAAAAGAGAATCTGCTTCTAGTCACAAAATTTCACGCCTCAGTTTTCTTTCCTGTAAATATTTCAGGAAGTTTAAGAAACAAAAACAATAAAGAAATTCTAGAATGCAAACACTGAAGAAAACAAAACTGTGTGTTTGCCTTTGAAAAAAGGGAAACTCTACACAGAGATGTGCGCATCTTTCTCTGTAATAATGCATTTATCTAAGAGAGAAAATTAACTTCCAACCCCTGTCAATCTTCCCTTTGGGTAACTATTCTGTGGGATAGTAGTTTGGTCCTCTCTGATGTGAAAATAACCTCAGTTCAACACATAACACCAGAAAAAAAAAAAAACCTACCAAAGTGTAAGAGCTTACACAGGAAACTTCTACACTTCTACCATTTTAACCACAGGTCTGATGCAAAGGTATCAGAGAAAAAAAAAAAAAAAGATTTCCTGCCATGCAGAATAAAGGATTAACCTGGTTTTCAAGAAGTCCTTAAACAGCATAATGTAAATAACTGAACAGAGTAAAACACAAACTAATAAATAAAAAGCATTCACAGGACTTGAACCAAAATGTTATCCCTGGGTATGTATAACTGCTCCCTCAGCTAAAATGAAATTTTTAGTCTTGAAACTGGGGGTGAAGTTGAGCTCTCATAATATTTCCTGGGGTACAATCAGCTTCTCCAAGCAAGATACACAGTCAGGTTTGTTTAAAGGAAAACAGGAGCTAGCAAACATGGATTTGTAATTGCTAAACACTGATCAAGGGTCTAGGAGGGCACTGCTCACATAAATTGTTTTACTATTTGTTATTTGGAGTCATTCACTGGCATTGAGCTGTGATTTACAGGTGGGTCTGAGGGAGCTATAGCAACCTTTCAGACACATCTGGTACCCCCTGTGTGCCTGCTTAGAGGTGATAGGCATCAGCTGGGCCACCTTCCCAGCACACTGCAGCTTCCTTCCACTGCATTTAGGAGTTTGCTGGTCAGACAACCCAATCCTTGCAAAATTTTTAAGACTGATGATAGAAAACACCAGGTTAAGCTGTAGATAAAATTATATTCTTGGCTCTTTTAGTTTTATAAAATATAGACTGCTGATATAACATGTCTTCAAATTATGGCCTAACCTTTATAAGCTTTCCATATGTACTGCAGGATGGGGATTTTGTGTTCTGACTTCCAAATTTATTCCGCAATTCATGCATGTTTTCAGCCTGAGCTCAACGCAGTAATTCTTCTATTTGAGGAAGTACATGTCAAAGTACAGTTGTGGTGGATTGGAAGATCCTCTCAAAACTTCAGTACATGAAATAATCCCAGCTGTCTTCCTGGGAAACAACTCAGTAGAAACTTAATGGAACAAAATTATTTTGCTCCTAAACCAGCTGTGCTTGACCTGCACTTGAAACCAACAAGCCCATACAGCAAGGCTCACATCACAAATGTAGCACTGGGCCAGCACTGAATCCTCTAAATCAAAATGCAGAGATGTGCACATAAAGCTGTGAATATGAGAAGTGTATTTGTGTTTGTGTCAGGTAAAAAAAAAAGTGTACCTTTTAACACAAAGACCCAGAGGAGTCACCATTGACCACTTCCTGTATGTGTAGAAGGATGATCCTGTTTTTGCCAGATAGGATTCCAGTCAGAAATTGATTGTAGGAAGAAACAGACAAATAAAACCATGTAATTAAAAGCACAGCTAGCTGAGTTTCTATTTCTTTTGTTGTGAAGTGCTACTAAAGAGCACTAATTTCTGTGGAGAAATTTCAGCTCCTTATAACTGTTGCTCACTAGAGCAGAAGTCAATTAGACCTTGGAGATCCTATCCACTTATTGTTAAAGCTCTTCTTAACCAGAAGATTGTAAGATAGGTAAATCCTATTTTCCCATTCCTAAAGACTGCTCTAATGTCCCTATGATGAATCAGTGGGAAGTTCTTTTAATTAGTTGTTTCAAATCCAGTAGCTGCAGGAGAGCTCTCATTTGGTTACCCAATGAAACCATTTGAAAAAACAAATGCTTAGAAGAGCAGCATGGGTTTTAATCACTTTAATGGCAGCATTTTCTTGCCACTGGTCCTAGGCTGAAGGGTGGTTTCTGACTCCTGAGCTCAGCACTGGATCTGCGTTTTGTACTGAGGATTCTCTGCACCATCTGTTTTCTTCTACACTGTTACAAATTTCTTGAATTACAATGAGTCATTCTACAGTGTGCTGAGCTCCTCATTTAATTTAGTCTGACAAACTTCTTGGTCTTTTCTAACTTTTATTGAATAATGGAAGTTTGTTCTTTAATTCAGAGTGAGCTGATTTTATTCTAAATTCCTTTGGCTTCTCTTTTTCAGAATCCTTTTTTTCTCATGTGCTACATACAGGGGAGAAAATGTGTATTTTAAACAACGACTGGATGACAGTGTCTTTTCCTTAGAAACTTTCTCTTTTTCTGAAGCTGACTTCCATTATCTGTAACCGTCTGATTTCAAAATAGTTGATCTTTAGGGTTTCTGAAGCTTTTTTCCTTTAGTGCATTTTCTAATTGTGCTGTTTCTTGTTTCACACTCCTGAAAGTAGGCAAAGAAATGTCTCCTGTTTCCAGGACTGAACAGCTTTTATAGGATGCCCATTCATGGTGAGGAAGCTTCTGACCCAATGGCAGCTGATGACCAAAGCTCGCCTGATTGCTGTCTGCACATGGATTTATTTCACCCCTTGGTATCTCCTTTCAAATCTTATTTCTTTAGTGAAGAGAAAACATGATAGCCCATTGGCCTCTCCCAGGCTGAGAGCAGAGACTGTAGCAGGTATGAACAGTCGTTTTCTAGTCAAAAAAAGTTACCATCCAAAAAACCAAGAACAGCTGCACCAGTTTTGTCCTTCCTTCCCCTCGAATTGTATCTGTTTTGCCCAAAACCAGTGAAGTGCCAACAGATACAAATTCAGAGAGGAGAGAGTGGAAGTGGGATCTGAACTGTATGGATGCTGTGGGGAGGACTGCAACCTCCCTCCTTTGGACACCATCCTTTATGACAAGGCTGTGGGTCTCAAGATGTAAAATACTGGGGGTCTCAAGATGTAAAATAATGCCATTTGGGATAAGGTGTTTAATTCAGTTTGTTGTTTCTATACCTCTGCCATTACCAACAATAACATGAATCACATCATTAAATGTTATTCTTTTCTTGAGACCGCTGCCTGCTTCAAGGTACAGGAGAGACCACACTCACCAAAATACAGGGCTTTATCACGTGTTTTCTGAGTGTGGGTTTCCCTTTAGAGCAGGGAGTCCATCCTTCTCCCTGCCTCTTCCTTCTCTCCTATCTCAGTCACTTCTCAACTGCAGTCATGGGGAAATACTCACTAAACCCTACTCGAAAACCTTGCTTCTCTTTGAAAACTCAATTAATCCCTCCTAGTTTCACCCTATAGAGGAGGAAACCCACTTTAACATCCTGCAGGCAGCCTGCATTCCTCCTATTGGGGAAGAAGTTCTTTCAGTAAGAGAAGGACAATTGAGGTTGGAAGAGATATTTATGCAATAATGACTAATTTACGTTGACTGTGTTGGGTCAGAAAACAAAAGAAAACTGTTTTCCTGTTCATTAAAAGGAAAGGGCTTCTTCAAGCTTCAATTACGGGTTAATGGCACAAATTAAACCAACAGTAAACTATGCTTAACACTGTAGAAGTTATAGTTATCTAATAATTCCAAGCCCATTAAACAAAAATGTTAGGAAATTTAACAAAACAGAATAGAGATGTATCAAGGTCCAAATCTGAAGTGTTTTTCCAGATGGTAAAAACACTATCTGCACTTTTGCTATACCAGAAAATGCTATTATAATTTTACAGAGTTTCACCAGCCTAGGTTCTGTAACTATATTAGAATTCCTGTACTATTGGACACTGAGGATGATTTTATATTATAAATATCAATAAAAAGAGCACTGATATCACTGAGGTTTTATTTGCAGTGCCACATTTGAAAAAAAAAAGTTATTTCAGGGCACAGTAAGGAAAATATTGATTTTACTTCTGATTCTAGAAAGACTATTAGAGAGGTAATAAGCAGTAAAAAGATGCTCTCTTAGAGGAGACATTTTACTCCAGTAACAGAACTGAAGTAATGAAACAACATTTCCTGATCAATGATAGGGCCTCCAGTACTACTACTACTACTAAACATTTGAGCTGTTTACCAAGGATTTTTCAGGGAAGTTAAGAGGCCTGAAGCCTTCGTCCTGCATTACTAATGCCATGGGTGACACGTATGATCAGTCATCTGAAGGATGTAGTTGTGCTGTCTATCATCCAGAGCAGTCTTTACTCCTTCAATATGGGTATTAATCCTCCAGCAGAGATGCAGTTCATCCTTTCTTTCTTTTGTGTTTATTCGTTCATCTTCCTGTTGCTATCTCTGTAGGCGAAGGGAAGAAAGACTATCTTATGAACAAGGGATGTGATAGGGATCCAGGAGACCTCTGTTTATATTCTTTTCTGGTTGTGCTCCAGAGATTTTCTTTAATCTTTTGACTGAGCTATCTTAACGTACAATGTGAATGCCAATAAGTTCCATTATTTGCAATATGTGAGCACTTTCTTGTTAGAAGTGTGAGTGTGTGAATACAAAAGACTAAAACCTAAGCATAAGTTGACATGGAAAAAAAAATCACAGAAATATGAACCGAATTAAAACTTTTATAAAAAACCCCCCAGTTCATAACCCATCTCTATATATTAAAGATGTTCACATGGATGAAACACCTTCAGGTTTATACTGAATTCACTAAGAATTTGTTTTCTTACCACACAAGCTTGCTTTCAATTAATACAGTGACTAGATAAGATATTTGATTCTTCCCATAACAGAGTCTCTTATCTTCCTAATAACTTCAGTAGTAATTCACAGTTACAATGCTTGGAGGGGATACTGTTAGTGGCACTAACCTTGGAGTTCAAAGCTGAGCATGGTGATTCCCTGACAAAGCATTACAGCTAGCAAATTAACAAGTTTGGGGTTAATAAAAGTGTTTTTTACTTCGTTTTCTTACTCTAGCTCCCTAAAGGTTTGCACTCAAAAGACAGCAGAGCACTGTGCTTCTTTTGAAGCACTTCATTTACTGAAAATAGGCCTCCAGCAAGTTATAATTATATCATCTCTCCCTCCATCTTAAGGTCTTTCCCCTTGCAGATTTCCTTTGCTTGCTCAGAAATGGTGGATGGAAGCCAACTGAACCCAATACCCTTGTCAAAAACTGGATTCTGCTACAGAGCTGTGGGCTAAAGGTCACGATAGTCACGACCCCCAGATTTCCTCCAGGGTAAATGTAGATTCAACATAGCTTTTTTTTTTTTTCTGTTTCATAATGAAATTCATTCTTCCTTGCTGCTTAACTTCTCTTTCATCTATTGTTGATCTTATGTAAGGAGACAGTAATTATCCATCCACATGATTTTGCAACACTACATATTTTCTTTCACTTACAGAATGTGCTGCCATTCTCCATTCTTCAAGCTTCAGACAGAAGCACTCCTAAATCTTTACTTCTTACAGGACCTACTCAGCTTCTGATTCTTCAAAGTGGATTTTAGGAGAAGATACTTAAAACAACAGTATAAAATAAAGCCTTATCAGCTGTCAGTCAGACTGTGTGGCTGTTCTGCACTCTCTGAGGAGGGATATGCGCAAAACCCTCTAAGGTAAAAAGCATTGTGAGATATCAGACATAATTTATAACACAATGAACAATTTAGAATATTTTAGTTAAAAGTTTGTTGTTCTTTTTTTTTAATAGTATCACTTAAAAAAATCACACAAATGCTTTACTTAAATGTATGTTTTAAGGAGTTACTTCACATGCTCTGTATGTCTGAAGCAAGTGGTAAAAATTCAGTTCAAAAAAGCATAGGGAGAGGGTGTGATTCCAGGAATCAGATGCGAACAAAAAAAAATATGCAAAACTGAACCAGGTTGCCTGTCACATAAATGGAAACAATGTCAAATCACCAGGCCTCTGGCAACCAAAGGGATTTGCATCAGAATAAGTAGATTCTTGGCTCCTTTCCACTGCCTTTTATGGCTGGAGCAGCAGGAGGCAACGAGTGACTTAAAGACCTAATAGGTCACTGGAACTCCTGAGGGAACAGCTCTCTGCAAACCAGAGCTGCCCTCTCTTTGTTTGGCAGAAGACAAAACTGAGGTTGTATGGGGCTGGTACATCACCTCACAACAGGTGGCAACAACTCATGTGGCTGAATGGCACAGTAAAAGGTGGTAACTGGGGGGAAAAAAAGCCCTTCTCTTCATTGGCTTCTTCTGGGCTTGTTGTTCTGGAGCAAAAACGGGGGAAGGGTGTGAGAGGCCATCCCGGGCAAGTCAATTCCCTTCCTATCACTCCTTATGACGATTATAAACCCTGTCGTGGTACCTATAGGAGAAGTAAAACAACACTACATCCTTAACCAGTAGATTTTCTGCTTTCACAACCTCACATGTTCTATGTTGTGCTGTTCACTGTTCCTCCTGACTCAGACACTGTTCAGAGCCACTGACTGTCGGCTGGTGGCACGTTTGAAATTGGTGTGGGTGCTTTCCTGGGGTACCATTCCTGACATGCAGCATTCCTCTAAAAGAGAAGGCAGGGTGACTTATAGGGTTTCCTTTTTAGGGAAACCTGTGCTAAAAGAGGAGGAGGCAGGAGAAATTGGTTTATCAGCAGACTCAGATTGCTACTGTAATGATGTTAATCAGCGTGAAGAAAGATGTGTTCCAGCCCGTGTGTTATGTAAGTTAAAAATATCATGCCAGCACTGCTAGGTGCCCTGTGATGTGGGGACAACCTGTGGTGACACATTTCTTCAGAGAACTTTGTTTTCAGCCTCCTGGTGTAACTTGGGTATTGCTATAAATTTATTAGAAATACCAACTTGAGGTTAAGAAGGCGTCACTTACTGCGGCAAGGTGTCATTATGGAAACAGAGCTGTAACTAAGTCTCATTCAGCAACAACCCCTCCAGGGTCAACTGCAACCAAATTGCTCTGCAGAACTTCCTGCTGCTAAATTGATCTCAGAAGTTTGAAAATGAAATAAGCAGGTTAAAAAGCACTAGGAAATCTGCAATCTTTTCACTCCATTAATTGCTACTCATCCTACGATGTAACGAAGGCAAACATAAAATGTACACTCATTTCAGCAAATCTTTCCTGCTCTTGTTTATATCAAAATACAAAGCCAGATCAGATTGTAAGTAATTTTCTGTCAAACAGTACTTTACAGGTCTGAAAGAGGTTTTTCTTTTAGCAAGAATATAATGAATATTTTATGTGAACATCTTCTGTGAACCTTCTGTAAAAGCTGTGTTTGTTGGCATGTGCAGAGAATGTCAGAGCTACTGTACTTCAACATTTTGACTGAATGTGTGTAAGTGCATGAAGACACATCTGATACCGACTTCAAATGTACATCTTCAAACAATTTCCCCAAAAACGTTGATTTTGACAAAGCATTCTATAAATCACACTGATGCTAAATAAATATGCCCTCATAAATTAATTCCCTGAGTGATGTCACAAACAAAATTATGTAACTTATTATATACTTCATAAATGCTAAAAAGATTCCAAAGGTGTAGTCTAGCTCTGTTTTATTGAGGGTCAAGTATCTTTTAAATCTTTAATGTGGAAACCTATGCACAGAAAAGCAGTCCCTTTTAAACTCTGGCATACAGACAAGAAACACTTCTAGGAGGCCAGGAAGTCAATGGTTTGTACTTGATGCACGGGACTCACTGCAAAGCACGGCTGCTGCCAAAGGCAGGTCAGATGTTCAATTTCTAGTCAAGTAGGGTAGAATCTGAATTGACTCAAATAATTTAAAAAACTGGGGATTAGTTTTGGCAAGTTGTCTTAAATCACTCTGTAGTTAGAAGATGAGATGCTGAACTTGCTTTGGGTGCTAGTTGATCAAATGTATGCCCTGGTTTTAGTCACAGCATTCAATACATGCATCACTACGATCAGCACAGAAGCTCACAGATCAGCCATGGATCTTCTTTAAAGTTGACCTCTAGAGCAAAGCAAGAGTAATTTTAGATATGTCAACACCCTAAATAAATAGTTTTGGGGTTTTTTTCCTTTTTTTTAGTTGGGTGTATCTATACAATACTTCTACATGGAGTAGCACGGTTAAGTTATCAAAAAAACATGGATGAAATATTTAGGCACATGCCCCTAGTGAAAAATCATTTATGTGTTCTTTTAGTTAGCTCATTGGGGATGTTGACACACCTCTGAGTCTGAGGAGAGGCTCTCAAGGTGATAGTAGGAAGCAATGACACCTGAAGGCATCAGGGCAAATCAACTCTAAAAGCAAAGAGCTGCCAGCCTTTAACTTTTGTTATGTCTAAAACCTGAGGTTCAGAAGAGGCCAGTGGCTCTTTCTGAACTACTGTACTCATATTCTGAAAACATGTTACACTAATATTAAATGAATTTGAAAAATTAATGGTTTGTGTGTTTTCCTCTTTCAAGAAGATTGGGTTGCTTTTATTCACAAAAAAACTCCGCAGAGTTGAAAAACCATTGAGATCTAATGAGTTTTCATCTTTCTGACTTGTATAAAAATTAAAACACCAAGAAAGAAGAGCAGCCTAGAAATTACATCAGATGATAGGCAGTAACATTATGTTTCAAAGCAAGGTTTGTGGAAGCCTGGGCTATTATGGAATAACCTTTCAAAAGGGAAGCCTCTTCAACTATTTGCTGCTAGTTAGCTCATGCCCTGCAGCTTGTGGTTTAATACTTACTATACATATCCATGCTCACGGAGAGGCAATCTCCTGACAGAGATTCATGTGAGGAAGAAACCTGAACATCCACACTTCCAGGTCAGTAAATCACTTAGCTTAAGAAGCCTGTCTTTTCTTTCCAAAACATTAATTGTCCAATGAATGCCCTCCTAGCAAGAGACTCTGAATTCTCAGAACTTTTCCCTTATACCCCTTTGGTATTTCTATTCTTTTTCTTGAGACTTAATGAGTTTTTGTGTTCTTCAACATTCTGTGTGCTGAACTCTGCCCTTGGAGTTTTTTTCCAGGTCTATTTTTCATCTCCTATCTCTAGCACCACAACAAATATGCTTCCTACAGAAAAAAGAAAAGCAGGAAGGTTTGAGGAGGAAAGCTGAGCACTGCTGTCCTTCTTGTCCAAGGGATGGACTGACATACTGACACATGCAGAGTTTGCACTGGTTGTTTTCTAAAAAGGACCATAAAAATTCTGTGGCCTCTAAAAAGTTAGGAAGTTGACAGACACTGAGGCAAGAAACACAGAAAACATTCTTTATTAACTAAGATGCTACTGAATGCTGCTGGGAACTGCAAGACCACATATGGAGAGGCATTATTTGATATCTTCCTGATCTTCTTCAATCAGTGTCCCCCACAGCTTATTGCCAGAGTAAAAATAATAGACTAGATGAGCCTTCTGAAATTCAGAAATACTATCTGGTTACAGAGCCTTCTGTTTAGCTCAGTGCAAAGGCAAGTTGGCTACATATAGCTTCCTTCTGGAAGGAGCTTTTATCTATCCCTGAAGTGTCTTCTGCACTACAGAAATTTTACAGAGAGAAAACACCCATCTCTGTAGCTCTGGTAGTTGCTTGTAAGAACTAATGGCTCATATCCACACAATACATTAGTGATGTGCAACTGAGTGCTTCGGGGTCTAACTTTTAAGTGCCTGATCCTCAGAATGATAATCAGAGTTAAGTTATGTTCCATGTCCAATCTCCTCAACACTGTCAAAAACAGAGGAAATCAGAGCATGCACAAAATCAGAACTTGAGAATTTCGACACCTTTCAGTTTGACAGCTCATGTTAAGCACCAGGGTTAGACACTGGTATTGCACTACTGCTTACCAACAATATTGCCACACTGGAATAGCTCAGAAAATAATGATCTCAGGAGCAAAATTTTGCTCAGCCTCTTTTATTTTTATCATGAAGAAAATCTTCCTTCTTTGAATCCTCCTTAGGTGTTTAAAGTAATTCTCTTTGCCCGATATCACAATTTATTTTGTGATTCGATTTTGAGTCTGTAGTTAAGAAAGTCTGAGAAATCAGTGTGTCCACACAGCATATTTAAAGTTCTTTGGCACACAAAAAACCTCAAACTGTAAGGCCTGCTAATTCAGACCCATGTCTCAGAACTTGGCAGTGATTTCTGTTTCTGTGACCTTCATCTTAAAATTTCTACAGCAGACAATCATCTCAAATCCCTCTGTGCTCAAACATATGGTGGAACCTGGACAAGAAGACCCCAAAACACCAAAAACCAGCAGCTATTAAGGAAATCTTGGATACAGGAAAAAAAATACCCTCCACACATGCAGTAATTCCTTGAATGCCATCTAGAGGACACTAACCTCCCATGGCTATGAAAGGGTCCTGATACACTCAAATGTGTCAACTCCAGATGTTCTAGCTCTTTACATGTACTGTTCAGAAAATAAGGGTCAGTAAAATGTGGGCAAAAAGAAAGTTTGAAAATACCAACAAAATAAATAATACAGGATAACTTTGTAATTGTTTTCTAAAAAATATTATTCTGCTTGCACAGATCAATTCTGTGCCAATAGATTTGTGGAAAATAATTACTGGAAACAAAAGGACTATTTGCATGTTGCAACTTTTCTTCCTAAAATATATTGGTTATTATTTTGAGGATCCTGCATCAATATCATGAATTTGCTGAGCCATCATGCTAACTCTGCAAAAAATCAGAATTTTCCATGTTTCATTAACGATCATGATCACAAATTATTTGTAGTGTTAACTACTCATGGCATGGTTGGTCAGATATATTGTGACTGGGTTTGCAACTGCTTATGTTATACAAGGTGATCTTCCCCTGGAATGTCCTTCCAAAAAATTCCACGTTAACTGAATGTATAAAGTCTTGAGGAAGAAAGGCTATCTTGATAATTAATTCATTGGCTCTGGCTGACAAGAACTCTTCAAACTCTTTGAACTCCTTGAGTTTGTCAGTGTTTATTATCAGTCTCCATTTGCTGGTCAGGTCCCATTAAATTTACACCATCTACTCTTAGTTACTTTAGGCATCTAATTTCATGGGAACACCTAAAGTTAGGATGATCAGGACCCTGCAAAAATAGTGTGGACAGATTTGGTGTCCAGATGAAGATGCACAGAATGCAGCTGAGATGTCTGAAGTTATTGAACACCCCACCCCTTCTTTGGTGCCCCACAAGTAACTCAGGCTCAGAGAGGTACCCTCAGGGGCTGTATGGGATTTTGACTTTCAGTGCTGCTGGCCTGGAGACAGACTAGTCAGACTTTCCTGTCCTCCAAATATCCCCTGCACCATTACCTTTTCAAACAGTGAAACAAAACCTTAGAGAACACAACAAAAGCCCATTTAGCAGAAGAAATGTAGCAATTCTATTTCTTCTGAAGTTTGTAAGACGGCATATCTTAAAAATGTTACGACCTCAGCTCATCTGGTCCATGCTCTGCATCTCTTCTCAGTGCCTACACTGGAAAGACCGAGTTCTCTTTCCTCAACCAGTGAAATGTCTCACCTTTAATCTGCACTCACAAAATCACCTGAATGGTTTTGTTTTCAATATAACAATCACTCTAACCCTACTCCATTCTATAAACTTTGATATCACCATGTAATATATTTAAAATGATGCATTAAACACTTCCTAATGCAATCTTTTGCATCTGAAACTCCCATCAGGTATTCAGGTATAGTCCTGCTATGTTGCTAAGTTCAATGTTGTTTGCTTCCTTTTAAAATAGGTAGAAATAAGAGCATGGAGCCTCAGGTTCCAAGATAACAATAGTCACTATTTCCTGACATTTTAAGTCAGTACACAATCCTGAATACAAAAGTAATACAGAATAGCTGATAGGAAGACATTTATTAGCACTCTCAAGTAATTGGAATTAGCAAGGAGGACAACAGCTGATGTATTTCGATGCTTATACATGTTGACAAAATAATTAAGAAAATTTCATCTCTTTAAGAATGATTTCTAGAAGGTTTATGATTCAGAATAATAATTTGTAAGACACAATTGTTACTATAAATACATAATTGAAATATTCAGCTCTCATAATTCTGTTTCCAGGGTCATATGTAGACTATTCTCAGTGTCTGAAAAGTATGTCCATATTCTACATATGCTTTTTGTTTACAGTGGAATAAGGTTACCAGGAGCTGCCTGCTGTACATTTTGCTTATCCTGTGCTGTTTGAGATGCTCATGAATGATCTGGTGAGATGACAAAGTCTGCTAAACTTAATCAGGGTAGTAAAAAGGGAGGACTAACTGTGGAGAACTGTGGAGGGGCTTCATGAGATCAGCTGACTGGATAATAAAATGGCAGACGAAATTCAGAGGAGAGTAATGCACACAGGAAAAGAACCCCTAATTTCATAAGCAAAATGAGCTCTGAGCTGACCATTTCCACCCAGGAACAAGATTTTTGAGTTCTAATAAATAGGTAATAAACAGATCTATGAAAATGCCAGCTCTGTGCTCCAATGTAATAAAAAAAAAGATTAAATGAAATGTTAGGGATTACAAAAGAAAAGAAAACCCACCAGACCTTCATACTGTCACAGCATACGTGCACATTTGAAACAGATTTTGAACACTGTGTAATTTTGGTTCTGTCACCCCAAAAAAATGGTATATTAGAACAGGGAACAGCTACAGTAATCAGTAAATTAAAGTTGTGGAATGGCTTACACATAGGTAACTCAAGAAAAGATGTGGACTTTCCAGTCTGAAAAGGAGGATGCAATGAAAGGTTGAAGCAGGAATGATACGAAGAACACAAGGTGTGATCCTTTCTTCTTGCAGCACAAAAGCTAGACATAGTAAGTGAAGTCAAAAGGATGGGATTCTTAATAAAATGTGAAATTAAGCTGTTGAATTCCTTGCCAAAGGATGCCATAGATTCTTTTTTTTAACATGTATTTAATAATAAATTGTTAAACTGCTACTGGGCAAGGATGTCCCTAAAGTATTCAGAAGCCAATGAGTACTCAGGAAATGCATCTTGTAAACTTTTTCTGTTCTCTCACTCAGCTCTAATGTTCAGTTTTTGGCTGCTGCCAGAGAGGATGTGAAGCCAGATGAACCAACGGTGTGATCCAATACAGCTGCTCTTTTGTGTAATCAACAGGAACAGAAAATGAACGTAAGAGGAGAGCAGGGTTGCTGCCTGGTTTTGTACTTAGTAGCTTGATGAAGAGTCTTAGTCCTTTTTTTTTTGTGTGTGTTTTCATCTCTCTGTGTGTATGCATGGTGGTGAGAAGCCTGGAGTCTTTTCAATGAATCTGCTGCATGTGCCTGGAGAAACTGCTTGCATCTTGCATATTGTAGTGGAACTGTACCATCTGTGGCACCTCAGCTGTATCTCAGACTCACTGCAGTCATTCATCACTGAGTCCACCTGCACGTATTCAACAACAGCTCTGTGAGGAGGGAGCCAGTTTATCACAAACTGGAAAGTGCTGACCATGTCTGAAGTCACAGGACTGAAATACACAAGCAAACCTAAAATGCAGAGCACTCCCACATGATCCTATGGACCACGCACCAAGGAATTCTTCAGCTCATTTGGAGGCTGAGGCACTGGGTGCTACCCCCACACTGCGCATCTGCTCTTTGGACAGCCAGCCAGTCTTCCAGAAGGGAATCTGCCAGGCAGATAAGCCAGAGAAATGTGGGCATTTCTCAACAACAGGTACATGCATTTGGCTGACTCTCTAGGGGAGATAGATTTTGTGTCTTTGGCCTGGGGCAGACTCATCAGAGGACAAACTGCTCTGGGATGGTCAGGAATGGGAAGAGTCCTCTCTGCACCACCTGTTATCCATGTACTGGGCTTGAAGATGAGCAAAGGCTGCAGGATATGCATTGAGTGAAGGGAAATGCAGGAGCAAAGACACTTCAAGACATCGGGCCTAGTGCAGCAGCAAAGAAGGAAAAGAACCTGTGCAGGGAAGCACTGCAATGAAACTTATTGGAATATCTACAGGGAGTTAGTGGTACCAAAAATGGGGTAAGCTGAAATACTAGACCATCTGTGAGTGGCTTATCCAAGAGACATCTGCATTGCCTGTGGATTTTTATCATCACACAAAGTAGGTGCTGAAATTCACACACCACTGGATTGATCTTTTTTCATAAGCCTCAGAGTGGCTGAGACATTAATTTCTTTAAAGTATGAATTATATTCCTTAACACGAATTTCTTGGTTTAAGAACTTAGCACTGTCTTAAGTATCATCACTATCAAAACAGCAACCACTTAATTCAGTAAAGATGGGAATGGATGGAAAAACTCATGTGGAGAGATTTATTACTTTAAAAAGTTTGCATAGCACATTTAGTCTGGATGTAATTCATAAAACCTTGGATGTTCACTGCCTCTATCCTGCAGTATATAAAATAAGGAATATCTACTTCCCTTCCACAGGTCAAAAAATAATAAGCACACTTTGGCTACTGATCAAACTGAACATATGTAGGGATTGAAGCTGCCCCATCTGTGTGCTGGCAGCAGAAGGGCTGAGGCAAGTTGTGCCTGAATCAGAGACAAGAGCTGAGTCCTGCCCTGCCTGTGCACTGCAAGCCCCCACAGCCCCTTCAGCTGCAGGTGGAGGGAGCATCTGCAGGCTCAGGGGCCAGGGTGGCACTTCAGGCTGTCAGTCACATCCTGATGGATGTGTCATTGCCTACAGACATTTGCATGCTGTGCCCACACAAATCCAATGGTTCACCAGCACAGGAAATGGCTTTTTACCTAAACTGTCCAGGAAGCAAGGCTCTACAGGGATTGTTTTTAAGTCTGCCTGGCATGTGAACTCAAATATGCATAAAACCAGGCAGCTTCTGGGTGGCTTTACAATGCATTACATTTTCTGTCATCGTGTCTACACATATAATTATTGCAAACTGGTGTTAGAAAGGAGAGAGGCCTCAACATGAGGAAAACCAAACCAAAGCATCCCTTCTGCTCCCACGTTTTCTATTCATGATTACGCTGCTGTCATGCAATGAAAAATAGAGACAGACACAAACTTCTTTGGAAGTTTAAACTGAGTTTTGTTATCCAGTGGCAAGAAACAACAGTATGAATACAGAGATATGCCAGATGGCTTCAGTCAGGTTTTACTAATTTACTGAAGAGTTTTTAGGCAGAGAACATGTATATTCTGAACTTGAAGCACACTGCATACTTGTGAAAGTCTGTATGCATTACTTAGGAGGTGCGAAGCAACCACAGTGGTACAAGATAAAAACAGACTTCCCACAAAAAATATCAAACTGATAGATGCTTTTAGAGAGAGAATTTTTGTTGTCCATGTTAAGAATGTATTTTCACTTCAGTCTGCAGCACCACAGTACTTTCTTTTTCAGCTTTTTCTTTCATTTTCCTAAGTAATTTTGTATCAGAAGCATATCTATCCCTAACACTTGTGGTAACTCAGTTATCCCTTCAAACATATTTTTCTATGAATAAATAATTTTTTAAAAAACCCCCAAAACAGGTAGAGATCAGAATCTGTTATTGTCATCTAGTAACTGCACTAGGCATTTTTTTACTTGATAAATAAGTGCATATAAAACTCAGTGATTATTTATCTCAGTGTTTCCATCTACAAGACACAACTGTATGCCTTAGCCTTGTGAGCAAACATATGCTACTTTGGATCAACTGGGTGAACAACCAAAGCAAATACAACTGACCTAGACATAAAACTCAAGTTATTTTTCTTTCCATATGGCTTATTTCTGCTCTTCTTAGTGCATGCTATTTTAAGAAGGCATGCTGTCAAAGCGGTCAGTAAAATACACAGAAAACGCTTCAGTCCTTGGGTTTCCTACTTAGAAGCCATCCTGGTCGCTTTCTGTCTTATCACTGAAGACAAGGGTGTTTTCCCAGCCAGAGAAAACCCCAGCAGAAAACGAAGACTGTTTGTATTGCAATTATCCATTTCAGTATTTGTGTAAATAGAATGAAAAGGTCACATAATTCAGCCCACAACTCTAAACATTTTAATTTGGGAATGCCTGGGCTGTTTCATTATGAGTTTTTATTTAGGTACCAGCATGACCTTGTTCCTTTACCACATTCCCTATATGCACCATTCCTTCTCTAGATGTAAAGGAGGCAACTGATCCTTGGGACATCAGTGTGATGGATGTGAGAAACTGCCTCAAGGAGACAGAAGAAGATGGTGACATGAGCAAATTACAGCTCTGATCACAGCCAAACTTTAGTTTTGAAACATTTGTTTCTGAAAGCAAAACCTTCCAAATAAGAACATACTTTGCACAATTAAAATGATAATTTTAAAGGAAAAACTTTAGCCCGTTGGTCTATATTTACATCTATAAGTTTTCTGCTTTCTCCCTAGATGATTTACTTACATATTTAAATGTCAAAATGACAGAAGATTTGGACGCTAGTGAGCACATAGGTTCACCCTGGAGCATACAGGCTTCTTGCGAATATATATCTGAGACAGAGGCAGAGCACATTTTCTAAAGAATTAAAAACCCCTCTGATCAAAATGATGCACTAAAATCCTACAGAATTTATACACCACAATGTTCAGGTGAATGCACATTAATCCCAGAACTCCATGGGCTGGCTTTACCACAAGCATTGCAAATGAAACATTGGAGGAGTGAGGGGAATTTTCAAAATCAGACCAGGCTAGGAATCATATTCCTGAGACAGAGGTAATCTAGTCTTGCACAATTTACAACGTGGTAAAAGCTCTTAAGATATGATAGATGGAAAAAGTGTACATCTGAATTCTTAGTCAATGAAATCACAAAGAGATAAGACTGTTACCAGGCTGAAGTCTCAGATTTACTGCAATTGGAAACACTGAAGTGTAGACAAGATAAATACTGGAGATGACACTGACAGCCAATAAAAGTACTTAAAAGTGCTTGATTATGATCCATTATTTATGATCTAACATGAAAACTGTGGGTAGGAGGAAAAGGTCCCTATCTCAAAGGCTTGAATATGAGAGATGAAGGATTAAAAACAGAAGGGAAAGTAAGAGATGATTTCCTAAGTGAGGACATAAATTGTGTTTTCCTGTCACTTCCAGCAGGCTGTCCCTATATCTGGAATATGTAACAATTATAATAAAATGACTTGAAATTATCTGAGACCATTTGTATCCTAAATAATGCATAAGCAGTGCTGGTTATGGTTGGAATCATTTTAGCCTGACTCAGCTTCAGAAAATAAAGTGCCTACATAGAGTCAGTTTTCTTTAAAGCTACCTATAGAAAGAAATGCATATGATCTTTAAATCAATCATTCCAGAGCACCTCACACAATTATATTAAGATTCTAAGACTTCTGTTAAAAAAGTGGAAAATTTATCCTAACAGCCTTTTTTTTTGAAAGATGACTTGAAATAGATCCTTTTCTAGTACTTTAAATCTCCATGTTCTCCTACCACAATGAAGAAAATTACACAGACACAAAAATTTTGGTTTTATGCTCTGACCAAATATCAAGAACAAAACCCGTCCCATCCTGTAATAACTTCAAATTCATCAAACTGCATTAAAACACACTAAAGGGAAAGATAATTTAAATGACATTTTAATACAGTTATTCACTATACATTGTGTTCAGCACAAATTTTTCACTCAATTGCATTTATTTACTCACTGATCCAGAAAAGGATGTCTCAATATGTAAAGGCAAATGAAATAAAGAAATTCCATTGTTCCACAGCAGAATCTGGCCTTCACAAAAATACAACGACCTACTTCACACTTAAAAAATTCTGAACACAGATTCTAAGTATTTGTCTCAACAAAATGCTGAAACTAATCCTAAATTAAATCTTAAAAAATATTAAGAATGATTTGGGAATCATCAACATCCATTCCTTTCATGTCTCTTCAGTAGTAATTAAAAAAAAGCAGTGTATTGTCGAAATACTGTGGTGTGAAAAACTGGAATGAGTGTTTCTGCCCTACAACTAAAAGTAGAACCAAAACCTATCAACAACATTCTTACTTTGCTACCATTGTCCTGACAAAACAAGAATGTCTGTTGTCAAAATGGCAACATTCATGAACATTTTTGTTCATGTTTTGTATTGCCTAGGATGGGGTGCTGGGGGTGGGGAGGGAAAGGGCAGTTTGTTCTTCATGCCACCATCCAGGTGGTCTCTTAGCAGCACGTTGGCTCAAGCAGGCATTCCAACCTCAAATCATTTCGTGAGTGCTTCTGTGCATGCTAAACAAATCCTGCCGTCCTCTTCCAGCTCCATCACCCAGCATCTCTCCATCAACAAATTGCACTTTGGCACGAACAAAAGGTTTAAGATGGACTTCTGCCACCCTCCCAGTCCCAAGCTAAATGGCTGTGAACATATGCAGAGATTGTGCTGCTCATTTTTAGGGCTTTATGATGGCACATTTAATTGTAATAAAAGTGCAATTGATGGGAAGTGAGTTACAGATTGAACAGGCAGTACAGCAGATGTACAAGGTCATTCAACAAGGACTACTCATTACTTCAAATTACCACCCATGAGGAGAATCTACAGAATATGCCAGGATGGAGCTCTTTCACTGACACCTCATCTTTCAGTTTCATCCCAAAGGCCATCTTTGTTTCCTTTACGGATAGCATTTCCCAATTAGAACCTGCTGCCTTAAGTTACAATGACTCAATTGCCATCTCTAATGCAATTCACATGTGTGAGGCTGCTCCTGCTGCTCCCATTCATTTCGAGAAAGGTGATTGCTACAAATTGCACTCAACAGTTTGCCTGTTCACAGACCTGTGTTTCTGCCCCATTTGACAGAGTGATGAAAGACAGATGCCTTGTTTAGTTTTAAATCACATTTGCATTCGATTTTCATTTATCTTTTACTTTCATAGCTCCTCGTTGAACTCCACTCTGACAATATTTGTCAAGAAAAAATATCCCGTAACTTGCTTAACAGTTTATAGGATTTGGCAGCACTGGAGCTTTTTCCTGATTATCTGTCCTGGCATTCACAAACAGAGACAACTATTAGATGAAGACTGTTAACTGGAGCACAGCTTTATTTATTCTTCTGGGAACCAGCAATATTTTACTGGAGATAGTTCATGTTCTTTTTTATTGGCTGCTGCCTCCCAAAGAGCCAACATCAGAACCTTCTTACTTTTCAAGTGATTTCCCAGTGAGCTGGAAGAGAAGCATTGCCCTTCCTACAGAGAAGAGATGGGTGAGATGGAGTTAACAAGGTATTCATTAAGGAATGCTCGTTCCGAGACCTCTTCAAATTTCATTTAATAGAAAATCAGATTTTCTGTCCAAAGAGTTCCTGCCTAAAGCAGAAGAAAATGCCAGCAATTAGCTCAGCCCTCTGCAAGGCTGCCTTGCACTGTGGCCCTGTCTCACTGAATTCTTACAGGGAGGAAGGGGCCATATGTCCTTTCCACCCCTTCAGAGGATGTTTTTCTGACACCTTCATGCCCCCCTTCCAAATCCTAGGCCTCTTTGCACTAAAAATTACTGTCAGTAGTTTAAAATAATTAATATCTAATTAACTATAACTACATATATATAAAAACTGAAAATATTTATTATATTTTACTGTATTGGTCAGGAAATATCTCATAAAACAGGTACATTAGGGCCCTTCACCTTGTATTTTTGTGCTGGGATTTGGTGTAGAGTTGCTGATAAAGGAACAGAATAAAAGTGATATTTACATACAGGAAAACGATTACTCCTATTCATATCACTTTCAATCTACTAAAATGCTGATCAATACTGCTAATCTAAAAAATGCCATGCCATGAAAAAGATACAGCTGAACTGGAGATCAGCAGCAATGTTGTTATTTGCAAACACTATCAGCAGAGAATATCAACCTTTTCGTCAGGAATACATCACAAAAATCGATTCAAGTTGCTCTACTTTGAAATATTGTCCAGTAACTTTCAAACATGCTCATTAATTGTCCTGGCAAATACGAAAAAATACAGGGGTTTTTTACTTCAAAATGCAAATGAGAACGTGTAAGAAAATGATTTACTGGGTACATTTAATAATGTAACTGGTAACACTTATTCTGAATGGCTGCAGAACACCCAGAGCAGAGTAAATGTCTCTTGTTCATTTTCTTGTCTTCCTGTTTCTCCAAGATCTGGCATAAAATATATTTATTTATGAGCGGTCACCTATAAATCTAATGATAACAACTGTTTCTTACAACCTAAAGTGCTAAGATAACATGCTTGTTTAACAAACTATTTTTATCGGTGTGCTGTGCACACCTTTACTAAATTCAAGTGCTACAGGGTCTTCAGGAGTATCAATCAGTCAGCAGATGCACTCACTGGAGGTTTTATTGTTTTTTAAAACCGAACACAGTGCACGGACTGCACGGCTGTCACAACTGATAAGAGCCCCTCAGTGCTGGACAAATCCAGCCTTATTTTGTTTTTCTACCCTCATTCTTTGTCATTGTTTATCTCTTTCTCGCAACACCTCGTTTTTGCAGTTGACAAATACAACTTCTAATATTCATGCTTTTTCTGAAAAATGTTAATTTCACAGTGCAAAAGTATTTCTTTTTCCCCTCCCCATAAATCCAGCCTGCAATCATTTCAAATGGCATCCACTCCTGTGGCTCTCACAGCAGTACCACGGCTTTTGGGTTGCAAGAAGCATTCTGCTCAAGAAATGGCCAGAAACAGTGGTAGTAAAATACTGCAAGAAGACACCATTTGAATGGGAAATATTTGGAATCTATGAGCACTGATAAAGTTCCTGTGCAAGACTTAGAATCATTTAAGAAGACAAAAAAACCTTTGTTTTGCTTTGTTTTTCAGAGAGCGTACCCATGCACTTCACAAAAAGACATGAAACATTTCCCAGATTGAAGGAAAGTTATGAAATTATTGCAAATATAAAATTAACAATGAGATTAGAGATGTCAGTACTGTAATTTAATTTAACAGACAGACACCCTGAATAAATGCTGCCAGTAAAGCAGCAGGTCTGACATAAACCATAGAACCAGAGAGTGATTTGGGTTGAGGGACCTTTAAAGATCATGTAGCTCCTACCCAGGGAGGAGACCCTAGATTAGGTGGGATGCCATGGATGAAGACAAAACACTTCCAGAAATGGTCCATTGGCATAGAAGTTGAACTATGCTGATGGATCAGTCAGAACTCAAAGTGCTGACCTTTGCTCTGCCCTTGTTTTCCACCTTAATACGAGTTCAGCCTCAAGTTCTGATACCTCTGATCTTAAAAAAGCAATACAGCCACTAAATTTTTATAAAGGGAAAACTTTCCTACATTAGCAACTGAGTAAGTGAAATATTATTTCTACTGGTTATTGATTAGTTTTGTTAATGCTCTTGAGTTTCCACTCTCCCGTGTCAATTCCAACTTAGGAAGGTATCAATAGTTAATGGAAAAAAAGAAGTTCTGACTCTGAATTGGAGTAGGAAAGGCTTTTCTGGGATTTTATAAAGAAACCTTTACTAATGCAGTGGTACTACTACTACTGAATTGTCTTCAATAAATGTATTATTTTGCTTAAAAAATGTATGTAGGTTATTCAGCTATTTATAACTCTGTTTCCACTTTTAGCCACAGAATACTCAGAATTTAGAGGACACTACCAATATTAATGGAAAATTGACATGGGTAGCTCAGTTTGTGTAGGGATAATCATTAAATAAGTATCTACGCAGCTTGACAAAAATTGATGCAACTCTGAGTACAATGAAAGGATTTTTTACAAAGAGTAGAGAAAAACATCACTCTGTATCTGTGAAACTTCAAGGTAAGAAACTCCATAATCTTAGCAAAGGGCTGGATGTTAGGTGTACTGGAGCCCACAGTTCATAAAACCTTGTATTTCTAATTTAGATTAACTTCTTTTCCAGAATATTGAATTCTTTTTTGCTTAGGGGCATCTCTTTAATATCATAAAGAATGTTAGTAGGAGTTAATAGAAGAAATTCTGAATCACCAACACTGAAGAAAATTGGATCCTGGCAGGTGTATTGAATAATAAGATGATGTGGACATAGGAATTGGACAAAACTTTATGCAGCTACTACCATGCCCAGGTAATGCTAAATTCATAAGAGGCAAAGATCAGAGAAGTCTTTTAAAAATTAATTAATCAACCTTCACACCACTGAGATAATACATTCTTTCAAATGTTTTATCATGGTTTTTTTGACAGCTTCTGCTTGCACATATAATCACTTTAATTTCAGCTACCCCACAGCATAAGTGAACCACATGCACTTCACTGTTTCAGAAAACATTCTCCAAACTCTGTTTTCATGTTGCCTATATACATTTCACCAGGACATTTAAAACTCAGGACTTCTCTGCATGAGACATACCTCTCCTCTCTCACCAAGCCTGAAGGGAAAGTTTCCAAGCAGCATCAAAACAATGGCACCCATTAGGGAGGAACACACTGGGAAGGAGAGTGAGAGACAAGTACATGTGGTGTATACTACTGGGATCTGTGATGTGAACAGAGAGCAGACTAAACAATTTAACTCTGTCAGATGGAGAAAAGTCAGCAAAAAGAAATGAGGAAGGGAGTGGTAAGATTGAGAAATGAAATGCACTTTTTGCATCAGATCTGTACAAAGAGAAAATTTCCATGGGCCAGAGATCAACCACAGCCTGCTACAGCTGGAGCAGCACCTGGGCACGTGTGAGTTTCCAGAAGAGTGACCAATCCCTAAAGGGCTTTGAGGCCTGCTCAGAAAGCCAGAAATCAGGTCCCCCATGGTTCATGGGCCACTAAATCTCCTGCCTGGCAGAGGAGCAGGGCTATCACAACGGCTGCTGGATGAAATGGACCCACAGCAATGCAGAGAAAGCGAGACACCTACAGGCAATTTCCTTGAGTTCTCCTGGAAACCAGATGTCTTCCAATTCCAGTCCTGTGTCAAAATGGAATCCAAAACCTGGAGGGAGCCTCTGTAATTTCCTGGTGGCCAGCTCCTCTCTGCTCTCTGACATGTGGCACACAACTCACTTCTCCTGATCGGTCATGCAGTTTGGTGTGTGGCTCTCAGGCTCTCATGGGACGCTGATGCAGTAAGCAAACATCCAAAGTTTTATTTTCAGCAGCCATTCAACACTTTAAATGTGTGTTTCAGCACCCATTAGAAGGACATTCAAGGCTGCACTGCGTTTTGGAGACTCCTTGACTTTTAGTCAAGTGTTGTATCTGGAGAGCCAACAGGAGTGAAGTGGAACCAGGCAGCTGCACCAGCTCCACATCAAGTTCATGGTGCTAATTAGAATCTTCTGTTCAGCTCAGACAGTTTCCATTCAAGTTCCCACTGCTCCCGTGCCCCATGCAACTGTTGAGTAGAACTCTAGTTATTAGGTGCTGAATAAATGTCAAGAACTGCTATCTGATATTTCTGTAATACACACTGCATCAGTACAGGCCATGATGGCTTTCTATTGCCTTCCCACCACACAGCATGGTGGTGCATAAAGGCTTTTATCCCCAGAGAGTTTTTTCTCACAAAAAGTGCTGAGACACTGTAAATCTATCCGGAACAGTGCTGCTATCTCTGACTTTGATACAACCAGCTACTCAGTAAAAAGGCACATTGGAATACACTAGGAAAGAAAAAAAAATACACTCAGTTCTGAGTTGATTCAGTGTTGATGTGACTGAAGAAAGTTAGGTAGCAAACCACTTCAAAGATCACTCTTTCAATAAAAAAAAAAAAACTACCTTAAAACTTGACATTTCCAAAATGATGAATCTTGGATTGAGTCATGTGAAATGTCAAAATGAAGAGAAAAAGAAAAATCAATAGCTGTGCAGATGAAGCACTGTGAGGTCAATCACACCGAACTGCTACTGCCAGCCACCCATGTCTTTTCAATAGCAGTATTTTCAAAGTCCACAATACCTGAAAGACACTAGAGATTAATTTTCAAGACTGAATTCCCTTTTAACAATAAAATTATTACACATCTTGTTTTTAGAGACTGGAGCAGGGGCATAATAAAATTGCACATTTCCAAAAAGTTTTTACTGGATTCTTGGGATTAGTTCATCAACATTATCCTCAGAATTTCATGTTATATAAATTTTCCTTTGAATTTGATGTATTTTTCCTGCCAGGTAACCAAAAGTTTTAATCAGAGGAAGAAAAAAAAAAGGCTTAGAAATCATCACTGCTTTTGAAATGTGTCCTGAGCCATCTGCTGACCCTTTTGTGACAAACCCCAGAATTTTCCCATGAAATTCATAATTGTGGCATTAATACACTGGGCAGTCCTAACTTGGGCATGTCCTGATGGAGTTGGCCTCTCATTCCCAGGCTATGTGGGAAGCTGATGGTGGCTGGTAGCACAGAGGTGCCCAAAAGCAGAAAATATGAGTATCCCCTGTATTACATTTCAGTGTGCATCATTATGAAGTAAACCTAGAGCATTTCATTTTCTCTCATGTACTAAATGTTTATTTTTTCCTGAATTTATTTCTGCAATGGAGCACCTTGGACTAGCCAGAGGGACTTGCTGAATACTGACAGGTACCTGTAAGTAAAACAGGATAATCACCAAGTGGGAAACCCCTTGTTGTTCTAGGGAATGTAATGATTTTCCTATTACCTATAACCACTGGTTTTATTTAGGTTTAAAGGGCTTCTCAATTAAAATATAGCTTAGACATGGAATATTAGCACAACTGTTTTTATTCCAGCACTACTCACATAAAAAGGTAAAACAAAAGTGTGGTGGAACTGGATTACTCCTGGATAATTCTTTAAGAGGGGGTTGAGAAGAGAGAAGCTTTTGTTTCTTTTTTTAAAACCTCATCAGTGGAAAAGAAGGTTTATTTGAGGAGAAAGAAAGAAGAAGGGCATTTCAGAGCAAAGAGGATGTCTGAACTGATATTAGAAAGTAGACTTATAATGACTGATGTTACAGATTAGTGCTGAAAGATTAATGGCATTAATTCATAAAACCATCCCTAAACCTCTGTAGTCCTTCTAGGACCATATAAAATCATATATTTTTACAGCCTGAGCTGTTTTAGAGCTTTCAGATGGAGACAAAAATGGAGACTCAATCTATAAAAAACAGTTAGTGCTAGTAAAAGAAAACTGTCTGTGAAGCTTTTCTTTTAAGTTTTCCTACAATATTTCCTACAATATTTATTATTTTCTACTGCTGTTTAAAGAGGAAGTTGGGGGAAAATCTTACTTCAAAGGATATGAGTACTTTTTTTTATTTTAAGACTTTTTTACAGCTAGGAAAAAAAAACAGGTAGCCTTTGAAATGAGATTTTTTCACTCCACCACGCAGTGCAGAGCTAAGGTAAATGTGGTGTTGAACTGCACCAGCCTGTGTCAGTTCTCTCTGTAATTACTAAGCAGACAAGGGCATTTCAGAGCATGACTAATGGTTTGTTGTTTCTCCAGATCTAGCAGCAATCTTATTCAACTGATTGTGGTCGACAGAGGCAAATAATAGAATATTTATTGGTTTTGATGAGCTGATGGTTAAAGAGCTTCCTCAAAAGTCTTGGCTTTTTCCAAGGCAACACCTTCAAAAACCTTCATGCCTTTGAAGGAGATGGAGAAATGCCCCAGTTTCTCTTTCTGGCATTAGCAAGTATACAGAAAAGCAAATATGAACTGCTTTATTCCAAACAGCTTAAATTCAGCAATGTGACTGTGATCCATGACATCCACACCATAAAAATCTACAAAGACAGTGCAATGCAGAAGAAAATACATAATTTAGCTCTGCCCTCACATGAACATTGATACTTAGAAATCACAAAGTGACCAAGGAGGGGGAATGCTGCTTTCTGTCTGAGAGCTCAGAAGAATTCCTTAAAATCATGTTATGATTAAATGATTTTTTTTTTCCCTGTCAAAGACAGTGTTATCAATTGACTCAGTAAATTTGACAGGAGCCAAGTCGATTAAATCAAATTGATTTATTAAGCAAGCGACAGCAAACAAAACCACATGGGACGGCCAGAGAGTCACCGCTCTGCCAAACGGCCGTGACTCTCTTTGGAAGTCTGTCCCAAACGGCTGTGACTCTCTTTGGAAGTCTGTCCCAAACGGCTGTGACTCTCTTTGGAAGTCTGTCCCAAACGGCTGTGACTCTCTTTGGAAGTCTGTCCCAAACGGCTGTGACTCTCTTTGGAAGTCTGTCCCAAACGGCTGTGACTCTCTTTGGAAGTCTGTCCCTTTATGTGCTCCCATTTCTGGGTTTACGTGTACTCCTTGTTGTTCTCTGCGTCTGCGCCTCGTGTTGCTAGGGGGTCTTTTTCTGCCTCCCGGTGGTCGTGAAGCTGAAGGCTGGAGCCTTCCTCCGTGGCTCTCGGATGACCTTTTCCATTTATGGTTATATAAGTCTTCCTGTGCATACCATGATTTCATAGTGCTGAGCGAGCTTCATCTAAACGTAAACATCCTGTAAAGGAAACACATTTCTCCCCCCCCACCCTCATTTAATGAACAAAGTACTTTTGTAATTTTTCACAGACAGGAAATCCTCTTTATCTACCAAATCTAGAAAAGTGATGTTTTCAATAACCTCAGCTACAAATTACTCTCCTAGATGGGCTCTTCCTTTCTACATTAAGGACACAGAGCTCTTGTATTTACTGCAATGAATATTTTTCAGGTATGGGGCTCTCAGTAACTTTTAAGATTGTTCTCAGGTTTACATTTGATTTGGAAATCTTAACTTCCCTATTTAAACCAAAATCTGAAAGCAAAGAACCTTTAGAAATGCTGTTACTAAGAACTACTTGTTCCTTTTCTGCTTATAGACTAGAATGTTTTGGGACTCTCCTACTCCTACAGTATAAATATCTACCAGATGTTAGTGAAAAAAAACACCTGCTAATCAGTCTAATTAAGCCATAGATTTTATTGCATACTTTATCATTTCATCACTGGTCTGTAAAATCAAATTGCAAATGCTATTTACATGAGCCACAAGTCAAACACAAGCAAAAAAAGTTCATTCAAATAGGGCGAATTTTTTGTTTTATTATAAAAATGTATCTTGCAGATGCTTGCTACTTCTACCTAAATTTAGAGTACTTGGATAACCCTCTTCAGGATTATTGTTAGCATCAGATTTTAGGAAAAAAAAGCCTCCATGGTCTGCCATATATATCTCGTCAGCATCTCCTCAGAAACCTCTGATGGTCAATCCCAATCCAGCTGCACACAGAAAGTGGGAATAATTTGGGATGGAAAGGACTTTGGAGGGCACCTGGTCCAACCTTTTGCTCAAAGCAGGGCCCAATTAGATCTGGGCTTTGTCCATAAAGTTTTGAGTATTTCCCAAGGTAGGACAGAAGTCTGCAGTGAGTCAAGTTTCCATAAGTATTAAGTATTTCAGCAGATTAGAAAGATTTTCTTACCATCCTTCACTAAATAAAAGGCTGCTCTAGCCCTTATGAAACACCAGAGAATCTTCACAGGAGTGTCTGAGACCTGAAGCCACAGCACATGGGGCTTCTCTGGGTTTGTTGTTTTCAGAACCAGGTGAGCTGCTGGACAGAACCTCACAAAAACCTGACAGAACTTTCTAACATCTTCATCATAGCCAATCATAACAATACATTAGCACTAAAGCATCCCCTTAAATATGCTAAATTATGTTATTCTAGTAAGTACAGAGGTAAATGATTATTGACTGTGAATGAAATTATACCACAGATTTAGCCTGGAAAATATGTGTAATGAGCTTAAGTTTTCCATCATTATATACAGAGAAAAGAAGTTTTACAACAGCTCAGTAGTTCAAACCATGAGGTTTGGTTCTTCCCTGTGATGTGGAGCTGGGCTCTTTGCCCATGTTTCGTTTATTCTATTTCTCAGTGTAAAGAAAAGTACTTAAACAAATTGGATTAACAGAAATCTTAGTCTCAGTAAGAACATCAAGTGATCTAAAGAGCCATTTCTCTCCAAAACTGCCACCCAACAACTTTTAATTAGGTCCTGAAGTTTGCTGAGTGCTCGACAGCCCAGTTGAGTGAGTTAAGCACTGCTAAACCTATCAGTCAAGAAACCACAAATCAACTCTCTGGAAAAAGAAACTGATTAAGAATCATGTAGTTTTGAAAAAACATCCCCAAATCTTCTAAGCAGCACTGCTAGGATTTGATTAAATCTGTGCTCACTGATTAAGGTAAGTTTTTTGCACTGACTTGCATCTCCTAAGTCTGTTGGCTGTTTTAGCCTCCCTCCATCGTGTTCCTCATGCCAGGAACTTTGCCATTCCTTGATTGGAGAGTGAGGCAGTGCAAACACAGAGGCACAGCCTGGAGAGCTTCAATATCTGATCATGTGTCATCCTGGATGTCATGGAGCTGCCTCAAACATTTTCCCTATGATGTATATGGCACATTTCCCACATACACACAGTCTGTTACTAACTGTTATTTCATTCGAATGAACCATCCAGGACCACAGAATTAACTGCAGCACAAAGGAATACAGGCACAGGATGACAGCACACACCTTCAAAGTGGAGCCACAGGATGACACCAGAAACCCTAGGGCTATAAGCAACTCAGTAATCATCAATTACCACCATAAAAGGAAGGCAAATTTTGGAGATGGGCAAAACCATTTGGAAAAGGAAAAGAAAAAGGAAAAGGAAAAGGAAAAGGAAAAGGAAAAGGAAAAGGAAAAGGGAAAGGGAAAGGGAAAGGAAGGGAAGGGAAGGGAAAGGGAAAGGAAGAAGCTAACACACCTAAAATGCCCACCTGATTGGGCCCAATTTCACTTAATGTCTTCATTAACAATTCAGACAATGGGATGAAATAAACTGTCACCAAATTTGTGTTCATTACCAACTCTGCAGGAGTGACTGATACACAGAGGGAAAGAGCTGCCGAAGCCTGGGATGGCTCAGGGAGGTGTTACTGCTGTCCATAAGTACCACATAGGATGGTTTAGAGATGGAGGTGGACTATTGTCAGAGCTGAACAGCAAAAGGATGAGAAGTGAAAGCTGCAGCCATTCCATTTTGATTAGATATAAAGAAATATGTTTTTCCCCATTTAAATGGTCAAATAGCGCAATAGGTTGTCCAGAGACTGTGGAGAATTCTTGGAGACATTCAAAACTCAAATGTAAAAGGCCTTGAGCAACCTGATCTTATTTGACATATTTTGATTTGACCTTGAATCAGATGATCCGTAGATATCTAATCTGACATAAATTATTCTGTGATTTTATTATTTGAAGAATTATGATAAAACTGCCTAACTTATAACATTACCATGTCATATATGTATTGCTATCACTGGCAACCATATATTTAATTATATTTAGAAGATAAGTTTGCTAAGTAAAACATTCAGAATTTAGAAGAGTTTAGAATTACGGCTGGCCATTAACCAATTAAACACTGTGCATTTAAACCATGATACAATCCTTAATTACAAGCATGAATCCATTATTCCACCACTTCAGTTACTGAATGGGATGAATCATATTCAGTGAATAGGAAGTAATTCAATATTTCTTATCTTCAACCAGCATGGTCCCAGATCATATTTGCTGTTGGCTCTAAAAAGCTAAGTTCCCATTCTAGGAATCTGTAAATGTAATACCAAGATGGAGTGTCAAAATTGTCTTTGTAAGGTGAATTACTTTCTACATTTAAGAAAAAGAAAAAAAAAGACAAGGATTTAAAAGCTGTTTTTCTTTAAATGTGTATGCTGCCTTTGGCATAGTGAAATCTATGCTGTGATAGGGTGTCCTGTAAGTTTCAGCAATATAGCAGCAAAAAAATCATAATCCATGGGTTTCTGGCATGCTAAACCAGTACCACATATCACCCATTCTTCCTAGGTTTTGACAATAGCAGTTCAAACACCAAAGCCTTATTTCATCCCTCAATTTATGCTTGATGAAACGGGTGGAATTGGAACAGTTGATATTGGGAATTACAACAGAATACCCTGCTTCTTCATACTCATATGCCTTAATAACCCCCTTCCTTTGTTAAAAGAGAAACAGATCCACTGTTCAGAAGCACTGATCTAATAAAAGACACCCAAATAGCAATTCAGCCATGGCACACATATTCTCTGGTGATCTAGCTATGTGTGAGGGAAGGTTTTGGGCTAAAAAGCATGGAATGCTGACACACCACCTGCTGAGATGAAAGGGGAAGATCAGGGAAGCTCCAAACAAAGAGAAAATTAGCAGAAGACAAGCAGAGAAAGCACACAGCAGCAGATCCAGCTGAGGGGGAGGATGAGGACTAGGTGCACTGGCTGACTGGGGAAAAGAAGCTCAGAGGCACTGGAAGATGGGAGGTTTTTATCACTTTTTATCAACTACAGGATGAAAAGGATAAAAAGTACTATTTTGATGATGTGTCTGAATAGGACCTAGCTTAAAAATGCACTTACACAGTTGTTTTGCTTCAAGTATGAAACAAAGATTAGGACTGTATAATTCAAGATAGCAAAACATATTCTTCAGATAGTACAAGTCCCAAAGATAAAAAAAAAGCTGTTTGCAAGTCAAGGAGGATATGGCCCTACATGCATCTCACCTTTACATGGCATTTGGTGTGCATTTAATTAAGAGCACATTTTGAACGAGAAGATTGCATCAAGAAAATAAGTTTATAGAAATCAGAGATATCTCAAGTCATACATTATGGAAGCAAAACCACAGGTATTTTCTTTCTTTTTTTTTTTAAATTTAAAATTTGCTTCAGTTAGTGACATTCACACTGTAACAGCTCAATGAAGATCTTATACAAAATGTTAGCAAATGCCACCGCACTGCCTGTAGAGAATAACAGGCTTATTGACATAGCAGCTTCCAGCATAAAATGTCATGATTGCAGTATTGACTAACAGCATATCAAAATAAACATCTGAAAGTCGAGGTAATGCGTGAAGACAATCATCCTGAACCACCAGCTCTGCACTTAAACAACTAAAAAACCCCCATGCCTACCTCCTGGAGCATTTTAAGATATAAACTAGAAATTCTGTTCAAGGGGTTGAGGTATAACACAAAGACTCTATCAATTTAGCCTTCTGTCTTAGGCAATTTAGCTCTTGACATTTGTCTCATTATTTTTGCTCTGTATCTTCAGTATGTATCATTCTATGGGCATGGCAGCAAAGAGTATTTCATTTTACTTTATCAGAAATACTTGAGAAATTGTCTTGGGAACGGCTTTAACGGTGAAGCAACGTACAAAACAATAACCTGCCTCTGCTACTGATTACTAAAACAGCACTGAAGTGTTTATAAAATAAAGGTCGTTCAGCAGTAGCAAAATCCACCCTATTTACCTTATATGTACTGTAGGTGACATAGGAAAAAAAATAAACAAGCCACATTAGAATGACTATCTGATGTTCTTCTCTCACGAGGGTTTCAAAGTACACTGATGCTTTTGCCTTGTCAGGCTTCCCACTGACACCAGTACTGGAGTTTGTCAGGAATTAATTTGTCCAGCAGAATAAAAATCCCAAACAGGAACAGAGAGGGTTTGACCAGAGCCTTTCACAGTAATAACTGGACACATCTTTAGCAGATGATGGGTGTCTGAAATGCCTTCCTGAAGTTAATCTGGTCTCTCTGTCCATTTTACTACTGAAGTAAAAGGAAATATGGATGGTAATGCAGCATTATTTATTAGGTTTTTATTTCTTTAAGGCAATACCAAATAGTTCAATCTATGTTGCACACATACATACAACTATTTTCTATTTTGTTTCTAGGCTAATGCATAGTGGGGTTTCTTTTTAAAACCAAAATCCTTAAAAAGTATATAAAAAAACCTATATAGACACATCAGTGGTTAACTGTTTCTAATAGTTCTTAAGGTGTATTTTACTGGACTTAGAAAGAAACAGGACTAAAAATGTAACTGCTACACTAAAAGCTTTCAGTTCAGCTCGGAAGTGCAGCCTTAGCTGCCAGAGAGGGGGAAGGGAGCCTAATGCAGGGTCAGATTTTAAACGGGGTTCTGGAGGTTTGTGGTGTCACTGCAAGTGAAATCTCCCTTGCCTCAGCTTTTCTGATCTGCAAACCTGAGACAAGCACAGCTTGCAACACAAAAATTCAGAAGTGAATGAAGACTGATCAGTGGACAACAGAGGGATGTACCAACCATATGGCATCTGCTGCAGGTGCATTCTTTAGGGAGCCAGGCAGGAAAAAAAACCCCCAGGACAAAATCTTCTTTGTTGGAAATGGGATCCACACTTTTGGAAACTGACTCTGAAAATATAAAAACTAAATAATTGAAGTCTGTGTCTCCAAGTGTGGTGTGCAGGCTTTTTTTTCCTTAAGAGTTCGTGCTGTCCTCTAAATAATCAGCTTTTTATAACTTCTGGGACACTCACAAGCACCTGGATATTTGTGCAGGTTAAATATGGGCAGATTTTCATGCAGTCTGCAAGAACAGGAGCTCATGTCAGCCCCAGTTCTGTCTCCTGCCTACAAAAACACTTTATTCGAGGTCAAATAATATAAAATTGCTCAGCTGCTTGTGACAGACTGAAGCTGCAGTCCAGTAGTCTTCATCCTGCTCAAAGCAGAGAATTTTTCTCTTTGCACAGTGTGGTCCATAACCCACAGCACATTTTAAAAGGACATGAAGAACTTCCCACAAAATAATAACTCTAAATGGTATCAGACATGCTCTAGAATTGGTGCCCCACAAACCTTTCCTTGTGGCCTGGCCTTTGCTTGTTGTGCCACCCTCCATTCCTGCTGCAGCTGACAGTAAATAAACTTCTCAGTTTAGCTGCTGAAGCGCTGTGAACATGCCCTAATTTCCAGAAATCATTTGCTTTCTTTTATGGCAGATGTATTTTGTGGCAGATACAGGCACACTGAGTTGGGTCAAACAGTCAAGTATGAATTAAATTACTTGGGTTTTTTTTTTCTTTCCCTGACATCAATAGCTAACCCAGTTTTAATCTGAATAGAGATATCAGCAGTTTTTCAGTTACTACACAGAAGAAACATGAAACACTGATTCTTTCCTTTTCTTTTCTTTTCTTTTTTAAATGAGAAAGGTATCACTTTTTCACTGCCTAAAAGAAGATTCTCCATCAAAGTTACTGTCTCTTACTGTGAAAGGACACGGATTTTTTAGTTGGAATTTAATCTCAACTCAACTTGGATACTTCCTTGTAAAGGATTACAGGAAACAAACCTAATTAGGTAAGAAGTAATAATGAAATAGAAAAGGTAGAATCTCAAACCAGAGTAAACCCCATTAAAATTTATGCTCCTTTACATCCCTGAAGGAGATAGATATTATAAATTGGTATGGTAAGGAGGAAAATGAAAAAAAAAATTTTTTTTGTTTACTATTGTAAATATGTATCTACAGGGTACAGTTTCCCCTGTTCAAAAACCTGAACTTATAAAAACAAAATATGCATTCTGGAGAAGATTCCAGGTACTTTCAAACTGTGGACCTAACATTTTTTCCCTCAGCTCCTGGGAAAGAGCCTCTCTTGAACAATTTCCTGACTTTGCCTGGGTCTGATGACAGGACTGACTTTTAATGATCAAAGGGAAACTGCAGATCAGCTCCTTCTACAGAGGGTGAAAATTAACCAGCAACAGTGAGAAAAAAAATTCTGGCTACGTGGCAATCTGCTGCCTTATGAAAACTAATAAATAACATCACACCTGCCATATAATTGTTCCTGCAAGCTACAGATCTTGTCAGCAGGGAACTTAGGTGCCCAAAGAAACGCTCTGCATCCTCGGATGTCTGCTGCATCTCCGAGGATGGAGACTCCACTTCTCTGGGCAACCTGTGCCTGTGCTTGGTCAGACTCACAGTAAAAAAGAAGTGTTTATGTTCAGACAGCATCTCCTGTGCTCCAGTGTGTGCCCATCAACTCTTGTCGTGTCACTGGGCAACACTACAAAGAGCCCGGCTCTGTCTTCTTTGCACCATCCCTTGAGGTATTTTCAATCTGCATTTATTTTTCATCCTACAGAACAGCCTATCCTAACTTAGCAAATGCAGATAACAATTTGAGCATCATTATACTGCATCCTGAGGAAAACAGACTAGTAAATGAGAGCCAGAATGAGTTCTGATGACTCATTTGGCCCCCACTACATTTCCCCAATGTATTTTTAAAGCCTCACATTTTAACTCACAAAAAAGAAATAAGGTCGAATGCCAATACTATTAAAATTGAAAGAATTTTGCTTGCAAGGAATCTGTTTAATGAATATGAATAGAAAAAAAGCAGAGACATGGATTTTGAACTTAATTACTAAAAAATGAGAAGTACAGGTTAACTGGAAAGTAAACACTGGGAGAGCAAAATTCTATCTCCATTACAAGTTGCAGCTCAATTAACTCCATCAGTATTGCCCATGTATAACAGAACTAAACTGACTGGCATGCAATTTTGAAGCAAGATACCACTTCCTTTCTTTCCTCCCACCCAGAAACATGTGCTAGAAGGGAAAAGACAAAATTAACTGCATAATTGAACAGGATGCCTATGATCTATTCATTGAGCATGCAATGTTAAATACACGTGGGCTTCATTTATATTTTATTTTGAGTAACTCAGTGGTGCTGATCACAAAGTATATTTATTTCCTTGAATTGCCAACAGAATTTAAATCTCATGCAGTGCTGGATCACTAAACGAATGTGAAACTGGATCAGTATAACTTAGTGTGCCCTTTGCCCAAATAGTGGTAAAAGTGAAATGTTTTTCTTCACTTGTAGCATTGCTAAGAAGCTGTCTGCCTAGGTCACCTCACAAGAATGATGACTAAAGAATTAGCTCTTTAACTCCCTGTGGGGTTATTCTATCAAAAAAATTGGTTTTTCTTTGAAAAATTTATCAGAAAATGCAATAAATATTTCACAATAATGTGTGTATAGAGTCAGCTACTGTGGAATAATTTATTGTGCAACAGCAATTCAGATAATTTCCAAATGTAGACAAGCTATTGCATGCTCTTCCCTTTAGGAGGACGAGGACACATCTTGCTTATCTCCCAAACCTTCCTGAGTCACTCACAAGAGGAAAGCTGAAGAACTTAATACCTGAGGAGCCCTCACAGCAAGTGATGGAGTAAATGCCATGGGTCTCCCTGGAATGTTTGGTTTCAGGAGCTTTGTAATCTGCTATTTTCTCTGAGATCAAAAGGGAAAAGGATACACCAAGAAGACAAATATTTACTCAGTTTTAAGGAAAAGGTGCCAGCTGTGTTGTGTTGGCCCTTTATTCCCTACCAGTTCTGTTCTGGTTTTAATTTTAATTTATAGCCAGGGTTGGGTACAACCTCCACAGCAGATGTTTACTTTGAATATTTATGTAACTTGCATCTTGTGAGGGAGGAGAGGAAGGAAGTTGCCTCATAACCCCTTACAGGGAGCTGCTTTTTGTCCTGTCACTTTCTTTCCTTCCTGTGAACTGCTCATTTCTTGCTTTACCTGAGAAGGATTTGTCAGCCCGGAGAGTTTCTTGTAACGCCAGCTCTCCGAGCTCTCTGAAGTACGTCATTATCTGCGGCAGTGCTTCACCAGGAAGGAGCTTGTTTACTGCACACTCACTGGCAGGTTCTTTCACTTATTCTGCACTACTCACTGCTCTGCCAGCTCAAAGACAGCATGCATTCCCCTCAACTCTGATCATGCCCTGACACTTCTAGATTCGGGAACAACAAGGAGCTGTTGCCCGGCACTGATTATTGAGTTGGCCAGATGAGAGACATCAAAAGGATTTCAGCACAGGAGAGACACCAGCTGCGGTCTTGGCAAACAAAGGTAGATTTGCCCAGCCTTAGCTCCTCTGCAAAGATTATAAACACTCAGATCTGAAATGTAGAGAATCTGAGCCTAAATGGCAGGAGAGAACACACTGCTTTCAGGCCTTACAAAGTTACAGGTTACTGATGTTATTTTTCTCTTAGAGCCTCTTCACTTACTTGGTAAAGTGGAGTGTGGAAATTTGTAACACACAGACACAGAGCTACAGTAAGCATTTAAACAAGTAACATTAGGTTTGAATCACAGATTTCCTTGAGCTGAGTCTAAATGAATATGCGTATGAAATTTAATGGAAATATTTAATATTTAAAGAGTTATGATTTCTGGACTAATGGTTAAATATTATTTTTAGCATCCTGTTGTGTGAGGCTTTCAATTCATGTAATTAGAAGATTACTCTAGCAAGAACTTAGAGTGGAAATGCATTCATATAAAAGCAACTAAAATAAAATTATAAATCTGGGTAAGTTTATACATCTTACCTCAGCAGTTTTGTAAAATTTACATGCTTCAGACACACCTTCATAATACTGGAAAATCAAACTCAAGAAGTTTTCCCAGAAGTGTCTACAATGACACAAAACTTCTCACCAGCAAAATGCATCCTTCTTCTTTCTCCTCATTCTCATACTAGGCAAGTCCTTTACCATCTCCCCTTATCTTCCTCCCACTTTTTCACCATTTAATACCTTCACATAACTTTGATTTTTTCCCCCCAAAACCTGTCATGCTCCGTTAATGACACACGTACATTCATTCCTGCATAATTATAGCATTACAAAAATCTGAGAGGCAGACGAGAAAACCTACTAGCTGAAGATTGCTCTGAGAGGGACAACGTCAGCTTACATTGTGGTTTGTGTTTCTTTAGGACTGCTAGAGCAGATCTACCAGCACACAGCCTGGGAATTGTAGCAGCATTCTCTGTGCTCACAGACTCCCCTGGGCAATGCTCTGTGATGGACTGAATGGCAAGGCAAGGGCTTCAGAGCTCTCATTCCACATCCTGTGCCAATGCTCAGAATTTCTGTGGATCTCTCAGTCTTTTAAAATCCCCGTTTCCTATCTTTTCGAGAGGATACAATGATCATCAGTCACACAGAGAGAGGAAAAGGGGAACAAGGTGAGATCTATCCAAACACTCTGAGACTACAGTCTTCCTGGTTTTGCTCTGCAGTGAAATGTCATTGTGGTACTGATTCCCCACAGCTCTTCAACTGCTGAGGCAGAGGAGCTCTGAAGAGTCACATGGTCCCAGAATAAAGTCAGGCCTTTGGTAATATCCTCCATTTTTAGTCACTTTGTTAATGCTATTTTCCTGCTGCTGTATTTTCAGTGCTTTACTGCAAGGCCTGTTCCATGTGATGTTCACAAAGACATTTAACAAACCGGCGTCTCTGGAATTCAGGCTTCGCTCTTGGTGGTGAATATCAACACCTCCTATTCTGTCAGTAAGGTTTTTATCCACTTAATGAACTCAGAGTGTTTCACTTCACCTCCTACCTCCTTTCACCCCTTTGGACATACAGCTGAAATGCTGATTTACCCAGGAGGCTCGACTAACATCCTCTTATCCTCAGAGGAAATACCATTAATCAAGAACAGCAGGGGAATGAGTAAGGGAAGCTCATCTTCACTTCACTAAAGTAGTCAGAATTTTTTTTTTCAGGTAGAGGCAATTTTCATGCAAATTAAGTGGAATATGCAAAACTATTAATAATAAATCTGAATTAGGCACCATAAACTTATTAACAGATCTGTTGTTCTGTGAAAGCCTTTATCTTTCTTGTCAAAGTCTAAGTGGTCCAGTGCATTGGAAGCCTGCAGAAAAATGCCCTATTGATGCAGTTCTTCATCCTCCCTCTAAACAGTCACCTGGCAATGATTTGGAGGTTTCTCTGCTGTTCAACCCTTTGTTTTTATGTCTCTTCTAGGTTCCTCTTTTATGCCAGACTACCCCGAGGTTCTCACTACTAGAAAGGCAGCTTCTCAGTAACTGTATTTTCATTTGCCACTTTCTAGCTTCAGACAATTTTGAATAATTTTTCACAGCAGACCTCTCTGCTGTGATGACACACGTTATATTTCTTTCTGTTCAAATGGAGAAAATTACTCTTCCCCACACTGTGGTGGAAATTTCACAGCTTTAGGAGTCCATCCAGCTTAGAGGACAGGACTTGCTTAGAAAGCCTTCTAACTGCATTTTTAAACATTAAAATAAATTGTTCTCATAAACCAATTTCAAATAATTTTGTTTCTACCCAGTGCTCACAAATATAAAGGTCAGGTATAATTGCTTCAAAACCCCCTGAATTTGTCCAGACTTGATATGGCCTATGCATTGCTAAAAGGTGACTATTGTAGCACATTTTATAATGAACAGTGAGACAGAACTTAGTTCTTTTCGGAATCTGAAATACAAAGTTTTTGATCTGACAGGAACATGATTTTTCTGAACTATGTCTTCTCCACTGATCTTAGTCAGAATTCACCAGAGGGAACAGTACAATGCTACTGCTTTAAAATCAATTTAGTTTAATTTTAAATCCACTAGGAATGATGAGATGTTTTCATAAAAATAACTCAGCAGTGATCTTTTAATCTTTTGTTCTGCTTTCAGTACTTATGACTATGTTAAAATGAACAGCCATTTGCAAGACAGGTGCCACTTTAATAATGCCTTAAAATTATGGAATAGAATTGCATAAGAATTCTAAAGAACATGAAAATATATGCATCAACTTTTGAGCTATTTTTAAAATTGCTTGGTCTCAGTGAATTTATTCTCCTGCCTAAGCCAGCACAGGCAGTGGAAGAAAAAGATGGGCTTATTGTCACTGAGGTGGTCTGGGGCAGGATGTCTGGCCCCCAGAGCAGCCGAGAGCAATCCCAGAAGCTGTTAGGGCTTGGCACAGGCTCAAATACCCTGTGCCTGCTCAGTGTGGCTGCCTGGCCAAGGAACAGTGTGGTCACAGGGCTTCCAGGACAAAGCACCTTAATAAAAGGGAGATTCCCAAAGGAGTTTTTCTGTTTATACCATACTGCAACAAAAGGGAGAACAGGAATGAAAGAAATCAACCATTCTACATTTATATGTGACAGAGATTTGCCACCTGTGTTGGTCACTGAAGTTATAAAGCCTACAATAAAGTCACCCAAAATATCACTTTGAGGTCAGTAATGAGAGTTTGTTACTAACACAAATTCTGCTCTGGTAACACAAGCAGAGGATGCTCTGAACTACAACACTGTGATCCACTTAGTGTCCTGCTCCATGCTATCACTCCTAAAAAAAAATCTATTTATTTAGCAATTCTCAGTATCAGTTTGTTTGAACAAAAGCTGCACACACGGACAGCTTGGAGAAATGTGTAGGACTTTGCAGAGCCCTTATCAGGTATCTGTAACATTTTTTTAAAGAATGGCATATTAGTGAGGCTGTTCCTTGAGGAGATACTGGGTCTTACTCATTGTTGAAATGTCTCTTCTGTAAGTACTTCCATACATACAGTACAAGGGCTAAAAGATATCAGCTCAGAATAACAATATTTCCCTTCTCTTTGCAAAACTGAACACGTCTACACAAGAGGAAAAGTAGCAAAGGATCACACACAAATTTCCATGTGTTTTATTGCTACTTTTCTTTCTGGCTGAAACCAAGTGCACCCGTAAGTACAGAACCTGAATCATTCTCTCTCAGCTGAGAATATCCAGCAGGAACATTAGAGATAGATTAAACTATCCAAAATGACATTTTGAGCAGTATGACTCCATCTTATACCCAGAAATAAGTGGTAGCAGTGAAGCTGTTTCAAGAATAAATATTCCTGTCTTAACATTGTGTTCTTCCTTTAGCATTAAGCAACTTACAGTGAAAAACTTCTAATTCTGCCTATCATTTAGAGGGATGATAGGTCATGAAAACTCTTTTGCTGTCTCATCCAAGATTAAACAATCAAATGTGGTTATTCTGATAATTGTGGTATACTGCATTAATCCCACATGTGGGTTTTTTCTGACAATCCTTTTGATGAGAAGCTGAATTAGGGTTTTCACCTTTTCTCTTCTCTTCCCTCTTTCCCTTCATGCCTACAGCAATACCCCTCTGGCTATCCTCTTGTCACATGAGGCCAGTAAGGATCTGGATAAGATACCTCTATAAGAAAATCAGATACTGAAGGAATGTGTTTCTGATTGCTCAGTAGTTACTGCTCTCTAATCAGTACTGAATCAATGCTGTGTAATGTTTATCACAGAATATTCTGAGCTGAGAGGGACGCACAAAGAACATCAAGTCCCACTCTTAAATAAATGGCCCATACAAGGAGTAAATCCACGACCTTGGCATTATTAGCATCATGCCCTGACCAACTGAGCTATATAAATATATATATTTAGATATATAAAAAGAGATATAGGAATAGCTGAGATATATAAACAAGCTTCTGATGGCCCAGAGCTGCTCCGTTCACATAAATATCTGCCACTAGTACTACTCAAAATGAATTTGAGAATGTGTGTTATTCCCACTTCTGCACCTTTCATTCTCCTGTATTTTCTAAAAACAATGGAGTGGTAGTTCCTACCTGGACCCTACTGCATTAACTTTGACTTATTTTAGGATCTTTTCCATGAGATCCCCATTGTTCAGTGCCACAGTGCTGCTCCTCAGGATTGAGAGCAAACCTGTGTCATCTGCTTGTCTCATCTGTGTGTGGACCATACATGGTGGTGCAGACTGAATGAGCACACAGAAGGGATCACATCCTTTTCTATCCATGCTTATTCTTAAAATCTTAATTCCTCTGGCAATCTGCCCAATGTCCTTCTCCACCATACTGTTTTCTTAGCTTCTGGTTTTGCAATTCTACTTTGTAACTGTGCACGTGACACGGATACACTCTCAGGAGCCGGGTTATGAAAAATTAGGCTCTGAATTGCAGAAATATTCATATGGAAAATGATGCCTTCTTGCTCATGAAAGGCAGTAAACAAATTAGCCCATAATACCTCATTATTTTGTAATATTCCCACGTCTGTAAAGACAGACGCACAACAACAGTTGCACTAACACTTGCAATCTTTGCACTATTAGGTTTCCTTTATTAGCTTCCATTTTAATTGAGAAGAAGTTTCCATAAACCCCTCTATTATTTCTCAAAGAGGATGGAGGCAGAAATAGCCACCTGTGGAATATTCCCCCTTCTCCTCTGTGGAGTGCAGTATGTACTATTGTTCATTTCAGTTTTCTATTAGCTTGACTTTCTTCAAGAAAAAACATCCTCAAAGGCCTGAAGCTCAAAATGCTACCCCAACCTGATAGCATCTTAATGTGCTCTTGTAATGGATTCTGGAACAGGTGGCTAATAAATTAACCAGAGGTATGCAATCTATTATTGACTGGCATAATTCCAACCACAGAGCTCTCAAATGACAGCTTGTTTCATGTAAATTTTATTGTACTGAAGGTTCCATTTGTTACTAAGAGGCTTCCTTACAGATGGAAAGAAAATGCAAATAATATTTTCTACTTTACATAGGATAATGCTTGAAAAAAAGCAAGCAAGCAGCATTTTCCTCTAGGCCTTTTATACTCTAGGATGTTAACTAGCAAAGTAAAGATGTTAAAAACATAGCAGCTTGGTAACAGAACAGATAAAAATAATATATAAAAAGTTGTTTGGTGCTTTTTCACACCACTAAACACAGCAACTCTGAAGTAGATTATGAAGCTCTGCACTAGCAGAGCTCTCAATACTGCAAACTTACCTTAATTTTGCCATTTAAGACGTATAGATTATTGAGTACATTTTAATTTCTCTCTTATACTGAGCCAAAGGGCCTCCTTCTTTGAGATTTCTGATCTCTCATCACCCACTGATATCTGTCCCTAAACAAGTAAAGCAAAGGCATCTCTGCTAAGTCTGTGCTGCCTTTCCTTCCAGCTGGCTACTTATTTCCTCCTGGGTATGAAGCCATGAGAAGAATACTCATAGGGAAGTTATTCTCGAAGAAGAGATTCTTATTCATGAAAGACTGCCAAAATCCCTCTACCTCCAATTCCTACACCATCTTGCAGGATATCTTCTTGCAGAAATTCCTGCAGCACTGTAGGTAGGGCATGGAACAGGCCACACGAGCTGTGCGTATCCAAATCATGCACAAGGACTGAACCACAGAGTTTGAGCCTGATATATAAAGGACTGTAGGGCTTAGAAAACAGGCACTAAGAAAAACTGTATTTTCATAAGTAACAGCGATTTGAACCTTGCAAGTCATTGAATTTGGTCTGGAGAGAAAAGGAATTAGAAATCAGTATTTCAAGCATGCATCGTATTACTTATAGATTGTTGGAAGGGGTGGCTTTACATGCTATGATTGACATATGCATATGTCAATTTTCTAACTTTAATGTCAAAGGAGACAAAGGGATTGACATCTTTTCCTGTAATACAGCTGAATAAATACATTCTTCTGAATTGATGATTCCCCCTTTGTTAATCCTTTCTACCTAACAATCCTGTCCCAATAAATTTGAAGGACAGAGCACTAAAACCAATTCAAATATTTCCACAGATAGAACTATCTCATCTTTTACCCATTATTTTGCTGTTTACCATTCTATGCCCTAATTCTGGAAAAAAAATTACTTCTGCTACGAATTGTAGTTATTGATTCTCTATTTTTCTGTCTTTACTCACTGATGTTTATAAGCTGATCCACTAAGTCTTTTAAGAGTTATTTTATTTTTCACCTTAACCACAGCAGTTGAAGCAGAATATTTAGTCATTTATAGAAAAGGGGGTTGTTTATAGAGAAAACAAAACAGTTTTCTTCTTTCTTTCTTGGAGTCACTTACATGGAAAAGGAATATATTAGTATTTATGATATTTAAAAACCTGAGCTTTGAATTACTATTTTAAAATTAAATAAAGAATAAAAAGCAAGGACTGCATTTGTGAGGTGACAACTTCAAGAGCACTTTGGTCACTTCTAAGAAGGAAAGCACCCAGTGACATCTTCACTGAGTTGTTGTGCTGAAGGCAACACCACAGAGAAACCTTAACCTGTCAAATACACTTTTAGGGGTTTCCCAAAGTGAGTCACAGCATACATCAAAAAAATGATAATAATAAAAAAAAAATCTAATGTCAATAATGAAATTTGCCAGTATAAAGCCATTAAATAAAACAAGGATTGCTGAAACACAGCATAACCATTCTGACAAATGTTTCATAGTTAATGAGTCCTGTTCTGTGGGAACAGGAAACATTGTTTTCTGAGTTCTTTTTATCTGCCTGCCTACTTCCAGTGCTTTTTTACTTCTGTTCAATGTGCAAAAAATTGAATAATCACTATGGTTATTACTTTATACAGAAAAATAAAGGCCATCGAAATGAGCTGCCTTGACATTCCAGAAATGTTTAATAAAAAAAGCCATCTAATGGTTTGTACCTATGGAAGCTGTAAGGAAATACCAATGAAGCATGGCAGGTTCCAGTGGCCTAAGGGAAGCCAGCTACCCTGAGAGAGAACTTCCATGTTAAAACAGGAATACGGGGGGGTGAAACACCTACTTCCTAATTAGCATTCAAAAGTTTTGAATCATGTCTCAGTACATCCATTTCTGCCCAGAGCTGGGATAATATCCCTGCAGATGCGGTGACAGTTACTCAGAATACACCACAGGATAGAGCATTTAAAACAAGAGCAACAAAACTGCCAGAAACTCATCTGTTCTCCCTCAGCACATTAATTGCATTTGGGATCTACTGCCATGGGCCTCACACCTTCTCCCCACAGTACAGAGCCTAAGCCAGAGGAGCACACAAGTCCTGGGAAATCATACTCGGCCCAAGGCATCCCATATCTCTGAGAATCATCAGCCTCGCTTTCTGTGTGACATGAAGTTTATCCTTTCTCAGATTGATATCAACCACATGATACTGCCTGAGCAGGATCAGGGCACTGATCTGCAATGGAGTTTTGCACAGGCAGCCAGGGCTCCTTTTAACCCTCATGAATTATGTAGAGAAAACATCAGCCAATCTTTTTCATTTTCCTGACTTCCCTTCTATCTCTTTTTATTCTTCTGAATTCAGTTGTATTCTAATTACAGCTTATTTTTGCATTAAGTTGAGATGCAGGGCAGTCCCTATCATTTGTTTACTGGGTTGCAATAAGAAGCAAGGTCCTAGTAATTACCAACTAACTAATGAGATATTAATGCTGGCAGTTTCACTGATGTTTAGAAATTATTTTGATGTGTGAGTTTAGGTTTATTCTGCAGAAATCGCGATACTGTTACCTCACTTATCAATATTTTTTGTTTTACATAGACAAATTAATCTTAAAGTTTAAGCCTTAAATTTCATTAAGGCATTTAATTTGAAATTTGTGGATTTAATTTCAGGTTAAAAACTGCATGTTGTTTTGTGACTTCTAGTTCTTTCCATATTTAGAAAGTGTACAATGACAAGTACTTTTGTCAGGAAAGGTGCAATACCAAATATTTTCCAAAAATATTTTGATGTAATGATGCCATTGTTGTAGAGTTATTTACACACAGCATGATTTACTAACCAGGATGTAATTATGTAACTTTTTTATCCCAAGGAAGATGCCTTTATTTCATCCTTGTTCTTCAGAAGACGCAAAGGAAAGCTAAAAGAGTTAGATGGTCAGTTTGATCTAAGTATTCTGCTGTTCTGTTCCATGTTTGTCCTGTGTCTTCTGTGTAGGAACTTTTATTTTTATTCTGAGCCACTGGGTTCTAACATGGCAAGAATAGATATTCACAACCATTGTATGGAAAACTTGATAAATCTATCAGATACCATTATTTCTACATTAATCAGGCTGACATTTAAATTGTCTTAGTCTGTTTCAATACAGTATCATCAGAAAATTTCAAACTGCAAACAGTACAGCTGAAAGTGTAGAAAACAGTACAGAATACATTTAGGAGATAATAATAGGATGAAGTAAAAATGTTTGCATTATTTTAACCCAAGGGAAGAATTCCTTATTTTGAAAAATCCAATAGTGACTGACTACTTGTCTTGTAACCTGATAAATCACTTATAAAATAAAGTAATTTTGTGATTTTCCACTGTTTTTCTTGTCACTGCAAAGTATGCTCCCACCCTGGGTATTTCTACTCCACTGTGACAAATTGGCATCTCAGGCAGCTGTTCCTTTTAGTGTGTAATATCAGCAGTCAAACAAATAGAAGAGCCATTAAAAAAAAAAAAAGAGCCAACTTTTTCAGCAGATCATGTAGATATGCTCCAATTGCATACAATTAAAAAGTATAAAATTAAAAAAAAAAAAAATAGGATATGGTAAGTAAAGAGGTGGTGAAGGAGGTAGAAAAGTAAGAGGAAAAAAGTGCTTAAATAAACAAGAAACCAAAAATGGTCTCACAACCTTAGGGAGAATTTTGTGTTTCACTGTTATCATGCCACAGTGGTTCTATTCCATGAGCAGACACTCCTGGAACTGTCTGGCTTTGAGCTCTCCAGGACAAAAAGCAAAGCGAGACCTTCTCAGTGAGCTGCCTCCAGCCCTGGAAGTCACACACACCTTCGGTCCCCAAAGGCCTCAGCTTTATGTCAAATTTTTATGACACTGAGCAGATTCCTGGCTCAGCCTCTGAGAATCATAAATGTTGTAACTTTTTTTTTTTTTAAGTCTACTGCAAATAGTAGAGGGCAATGTGAAGATCTTTGTAGAAAAAAGGAATATTTATCTTTCTAGAATGGAAGTCTCAAGTTTTGTTTCTGTAGCAGAGAGGATTTTGTTTTCTAAACCAAAAGTACCTAAAACTGACTGGATGTTGAGATAAACAACAAGAAGTTCTTTTACAGCAAATAAGTATTTTGTAAGGGAAAAATCTAACAAATACTGTGAAATACATGACATTTCACTGCAGGTCTTGTAACTGGTAAATGGTTCTTGAATTTTACTCTGAATTCTATGGTATTGATAACTGGCGTAAAAATTAATTAATGGCTTAGAGGGATAATTTTTCTGATCTGCTATAGCACATTTTCAACGCTAAATTGAAAGAAAGGTAAAAATTATAATTATTGTTACAATAATTATTATAATTCCCTCCATTGCCAATCAGAAAGGTCCTTGAAGTAACGAAGTTTAGAACTTTCAGTAGAGGAATGATTACTTTATAAATAAAATTATCTCTGTCCAGCATATTTACTGGCATGAGACATTTATTTTGGTTAATCATACAGACACAGTACATTTATCAGGAGAAAGTTCCAGACAGAAATATAGGTTTCTTCATTTCTCTGTATAGGCAGGACCTAATGCCACAGAAAACTCTAAAAAAAGAAATTCTAGGAGCCGCTTTCAAGGGAAGCAAAAGGCAAAAATCTCTCTGATTTCAGCAGTGGCTGGAACCACATAAGTTTCATTGCATGAAGCCAGTCATTTTTTTCTGTATTTCTAAAACCATTTCCAAAGTTACTCTTTGAGAATCAATCCATAATATTAAAAAGAAAAAAACCCCTCCAAACTAGCATAAATCAATCATCTTGTGTCTTGTGCTTAGTTAATGACTGACACTAAAAGATTTCATAATTGCTAAAAATGAGAACCCTTTATCAGGGAATGATGCAAAATCTCTGTAAACAAAGAACAGAACCATGACAGGGTATAGCTGTGGCTAACATTGCATTTAAACAGCAAACACATCTAGCAATTTATTTATCAGTCAGAATTCTGAGTCCCTGTTATTGACATTTGACAGAATCATGGCTGTGGTACAGACAGCTTCTCAGACCCGTCATTTAAAAACCCTGCAATTTTAAATGGCCCCTCTATCATGCCTAACACCTAATTATCTTGTCTAAGTGGTTTTGCCAGACCAGGAAGATAAACAATTATCAAGGAGGGTGGTGAATTTGGATTGTTCAAAAACTGATTGCATTTGAAGAAAGAATACCGTTTTGACCCCTACATGCATGCTTAGCTTAAACCTATGTTTTAGATTTTTTTTTTTTTAACTCTCAATTAGTATAATTTTTTTCAATATTCATTATGGCCAGTGAGATGAAATACCAATTAGTCACACAGCTTTGCTCAGGAGACTTAAGTGGTGATGAGCTGGGAAATCATGAAAACCATGAAAATGCTGTAGTTTACACTGGCAGAAACTTCGAAGGCTTTCCATTTTACTTGGGCTGTGAGATTGAACTTGCATTCTGAACTTGCACACCCTCTCAAAATGATGGGGTTTACTTTTTTTATTTAAAACTTAACTACTTTCCTTTTTTCTATATGCTATTTCCTATAGGTGTGCACTTCTAGGATCTGATGTGGTTTCAAATGTTTAAGTTTGCTGCTTTTCTCAGCCCACAACTCCCTGCCTTTTGTCCCTGCCCAAGGCAGGGATGTTGGAAGGGGATGATCATTAAGGTCCCTTCCAACCCAAGCCATTCTATGCTAATTTTCCAAAGTGTGCATTTCAGCACATGGATTTGTTATAGCCCTTTAGAAAACAATATGTAAACATACAAAGCCTAAAGAAAATCAATTGTACACTTCATTTCTTTATGGAAAACAGAAGCAGCAAATGGGAGTGAGATCACTTCAAATTTACAATAAAGATATATTATCTTCATAATATATGTTCCCCAATTGCAAGAAACACTCAACAGGATATTGTGTAATTGCACTCCAGGCTTGAATATTCTATTTTACTGAAACCAAAAAAGTAATTTGTTAGGACAGGAAATGTTTCAAATGTCTGACATTTGTTAGAAGATCTCTAGAATTATTTAAGTTTGGAAGTAAATAAATCTTTGAGACATCTCATTGCAGATGTGAACACAAAGTTTAAAGCACTGTGGCTAAATGACCATCCCCAATACCCCAGCACCACTCAAACCCTCTGCTGAGGTCCCAGTGGAGAGCAGGTTATGGCAGCCTGTCCCTGGGGATGTCATGCTGCACTAGAATGTAATAGTTTAGCTAACAGGAGAAATTATTCACTCTGAGGGTGGTGAGGCTACTCAAGAGGTTGCCCCGAAAAGTTGTGGATGCCCCTGGAAGTGTCCAAGGCCAGGTTGGATGGAGCTCTGAGCAACCTGGGATAGTGGAAGGTGTCCCTGCCCACAGGAGGGGTGTTGGAACTGGATGATCTTTAAGGTCCCTTCCAACTCAAACTGTTCCATGATTCTGTGATTTTTTTTGTGCATGCTCAGGTCACAAAAGGAGCATTTAAGGCCATACTACTGCACTTAGGGCAGCCTGAACAGCTCATTTGACAGTCTAGAAAGCGTTCACCTAAAAAAAATGACACCCAAATATTGTTGGCCCCATTTCCAAACACAGTGGCAAAGGTACAGGGACACTGCCTACAGCAGACTGTCAGAAGGTCCAGAAGGAAGCACTTCTCACCACCTTTCAAACCAGACACGGGTGAGGGGGTGACTGCTGAGGAGGATCTCAGTAGTTTTGTGAGGGGAGAAGAGAGATAAAACCTCCACCTCCTTGCATGCACACAATCACCAGCAGCACCGGAACACCGCATTTGCTTGTTCAGCACCTGGCTTCATCGCAGAGCTTTGAAAGTGTACCTGAGAAGGTACAAAGAACTGCCACAGTTAAGGAGTGAAGTTCATGTTATTTATGGAAGTCATAACCAGGACTGCAGAAGACAACTACTGCAAGCAAACTGAGTTGTAAAAAAATACAGCAGATTTTCAGAAAATAATACATTTTCAGCTTGCACAGAGGAAACCAGCAAACTGCAGTGTAAATTTATATACAGTAGCTGGAAGTGTAAAACCACTAGGAAAAGCTGTTTCTCACAAGATTCTTGCCAGCCATATTTGGCACGTTGAGTAAAACCAAATAAAGTATTTCTGAAGAATTAAAAAGGTAGCAATTTGTACAGGATTATTTTCCTTATCCCCAATTGCTTTTTTTTGCTCTTTCATTGGTGAGGCAATTAAAATTTTAAATGAAAATTGAATGAATGCTAGTGAGCATTAATGCAGAACATATGAAGATGGAAAGTGGTAACAATCTGTTCCAACAACCAAAATTATGTCTTCCAGGCAAGCAGAGGTCTCTTTCTGAAGTGACCTAGCCTGTAATCCCTCGAAAGTACATGGGTTGATCCAAGAAATTAGCTCAGCCAAATAACTAAATAAATGCCTGTGCAACACGTTCTCCAACTAGGATTTAGCAACTGCAATAAAAATGGTTTTTTTAAAACTTTGCTTTGAAATGAAAATTGGGTTCCTTACCTGAACTGAAGAATTACATAAAAAATAAGGTTAATACCTTGAAGTCTGATGGGAAAAGATACGACCTAACTAAGAATTCCTCCCTTTTCCTTTTGCACTCAAGCATTTGACTCCAGGTAAGGACCACAGGAGGGGTGGGAATATTTAAAATAACAATAGCAGTAGCACTAACAGTAGGAGTAGAGATAATAAAACTAATAAAATAGGAATTGATGTGCTGCATTCTGATTACTGAGGCTTTTGCTATTGAGCCATAATTTGGAGAGCTTCCTTACAACTGATCTGAATATTACAGGTCTAGAAATCAACATGAAAATGCCAGAACTGTCACCATCTCCACTCTGTAGCATACGTGAAAACCAAAATGCCTTAAGCTCCTTGGGGTATTTCTATTTCTGCTCTGTGTTTCTGAGTACAGAGATGTCATTCAGTGTCTTCCCTGCCTGCATCCATTCTCTCAGCATTGTTTCCAGAGCTCCAAGTTGCCCAGCAAGTGACTCCTTTGTAACTCAGAGAGTACAGAAAACAGGCTCTGATAATTTTCCAAGCAGATGGGTTTGGCTCTTGTAATTTAAATTTGCACGGTCACACATAAATTGCATATGCAGAAAGCTTCAGAACTTAACAAAGGCATGGATTTGGTGATGGGGAAAGGGACTGCCTTACATAAGCTCTGCTTCATGAAGTTGTCTGTATATGTGAAGTACAGCAGAAAGATATAATTTCCCTATTTGCACTGGGGTGTTCTCAAGCCTTAGCTCAGTCCTGGGGACTTACTGCTTTCAGGACTTTTGCAGTTGTGGGATTTCGTCTTGTTTTTCAACTGCTGACAAGCAGAAGACAGTATTTGTGTATCAAAACAGAAACTGAGACCCTTGCTGAAAGAATAATGTACCTCAAATTATGTACCCTAAAGCAAAAATCACCTTTAAAAAGAGTTTTCTGAAATTACAGCAAATATAATCACAGAATATGCTGAGTGGAAAGGGACCAAAAAGGATCATCCAGCTCCTGGCCCTGCACAGGACACCCCAGGAATCACACCCTGTGCCTGAGCATTGTCCAAATGCTTACTGAATTCTGTCAGGCTTGGTGCTATGATCAGTTCCCTGGGGAGCCTGTTCCACTGCCCAGCCACCCTCTGGGTGAAGAACCTTTTTCTAGTATCTAGCAGAAGTTTTGTGGTTTTTTTTTTTTTTCCCCAAATTATAACTGCCTTATTCCAACTGAATTTAAACCAATTCCTAATTAGCTGATTTCTAACAGAAGTTAAGGTAAACCAAGATCATTACCCAGTAAGTCACAAATATCAGAAACTTAATTTTGGCAAAACAAAGGTTTTACGGAAGATGCCAGATCTTCCAGAAATGACCTTGTCCAAATTTTCAGGGGACTTCTGAGTAAAATAACAGTTGCTGCCCAGAGTACATCAGTGCCAGGCTTTGACTGATAAAGGTCAGAGGGCATGCAGAAACCTTGGCTTCCCAATCAATGCACAACCCTTTCCAACACAGTGGCTGTGTGAGGGAGGGTCTCTCCCTCCCCGTTTCCCCTGAGGTCTGACATGACAGACAGATCTGTCACCCACAGGCCTGCGAGGTGTGGCATCCAGCAGGTTTGCTGTGATGCTGCTCTAACAGTGATTGAAGAACAAAACTCAATTTGTAAAAGCTTTCATAATTCCTCCATACCCACCAAACATGAGAAAAAAATCTGTCAGAAGCTGTTCTGTCCCAGAAAAGAGTGAGGGCTGGCACCAGGGCATCAGATGAGGAGAAAAGGCAATGCCATCAGCTGGCAGTGAGCACCAGCATCCACCCCGGGCACGCTGCCCAGCCACCTCAACTCAGAGCTGCAACAGGAGCTGGAGCTTGGCCCCTTCATTCAGTTCTAGGCTCAAACTCCTGCTCTTATTGTCTTGCTGTAGCTCTGTGGGACAGCTTGGGGACAACAGGGCTCACTGCTTATTCTCTGACACTGCTGTGCTGAGCTTGGCATGGTGAGACTCAGTGTGCTGAAGCAAAGAGCTCATTCTCCCAATGGCAGAAATGTCTCTGTTTCCTAAGCTGGACTTCAAAAATAGCCAAGGTGCAGAGAGATGTGGAATGGCAGCAGGCCACAGTTCAGAGAACAAAGCTGGAGCTGGACAAGTGTTGCCTGTAACAGAATGCAGAATGGGTTGAAAGATGTCAAACTTTTAAAATTCTTTCTTTCTCTTTCTCTCTCTACATAAATATGCATACAAGCATGCATATATGTTTATATATATGCCCATATGTGTGTTTGTGTCAGGCCTGACAAGCCTACAGTGAAAAATTGTAATGAATTTATTCTGGCTTTGTCATTGTCTCTCTTAAGCAAAGTAAAAAGTTAGGTAAAAGGAAATACTCCCTCTTAAAATGAAAGAGAATTTCCCTCCTGCAAAAGCACTTTATGGAGCGTGCTGTTTGCCCATCTTTTGCTAGTTCTTCACAAACAACTCTGGAGCAAACTGGCTATTTTCACACAAATTTAGAAAAGTCCAGAAGATCTATTTCTTGAGAATCAATATCTGCATGAAGACAGACCCAACAATAAACGTGTAACTGTAAACGAGTAGTGGCAATTTTTCCCCATATTCCAGCCAAATTGCTAGGAAATAGAGGAAACAGCCCCAAGCAAAAATGTGAAGGAAATGAAGTTATACCAGTCCTGCTACTGATACTACAAATCATTTAGTCTTAAAAAATAATAATAAATAAATTAAGAATATTTTTACAAAATCATAGCGATAATATGTATTAAAAAGAAGCAAAAGGCTGAAATTCGCTAGGCATGACTTTGGATAAAGACTTTATACATGTCTTGGTCTCTTTATTTCCTATATTCAGACAGTGAAATCACTGGATATGAGAAAATGCAGTTTCTAAAACTTCCTACAAAAGGAAACCAGAACTTCGGAAACTAACGACGTTCAAATTAAAAACCTGTGTTTATGAAGGCATGATACAAGGATAATTAAAATTTCCAGAGACAAATGAAGTGGAACCAATTTTATTAAGAAGCATCATGTTTTTTAGAATTGAGATGAGAATTCTGTTGCCAGCAAAAAAAAAAAAGAAAATATTGTGATTTTGACCTTAGTCTTTTAAGACACGACTCCAAGCTGATGCCTCACTTCTAAATGACTGCAGAGTAGTTAAATCTCTTTGTTAAAAAGCGTTCTGGTAAGTGGTTACACACACACCCTCACTGAAAATGCCACAGCAGAATCTGTGATGGCTTCAGAGTACGTAAAAATAATCTATTCCTAACCATGTTTCTTCCAAAAATAGTGGTTTATATAGAACTGCTCAGGCAGATCAGGAGAAGCAATAAGCCTGAAACCAAATCTTTTAAACAACAATTACACACTTTTGAACTGCAAGATACACTGACTATAAACTGGCCTTTTCTCATATTCTAATATGATATTAGCAGATTTAATCTAAGAGTAGTTATACAGCTTTAATAATTCTATTAAAAATATATTTCAAAAAGGTGATTTTGAATGCAGCAAATAGTGGACTATTGAATTTCAGACAATGCTAATAAGCCAGGCTTTTTTTAAACAGAAAGTTTTGTGTTTCTCTAGTGAGCTCATCCCAGCTCTGTGAGCTTCAGTGAGCTGCACAAGGACTGCAAACTCTGAATTTCAAGGTCTGAAGCTCCCCTGTTCCAGTCCTAACATTGGTGTTCAAGTAGTAGGCAGGTATTACAGAACACCAGAGAACAACAGAGCAGAAAGCTGCCCCTTCAAAATCCCATCAGAAGTCGTAGCTTTCTAGGCAATCCATATAAAGGGCTTTGTTTTTAATTTTTTCTTATTTTTCAGTTTTTCTGTATCAGTTGGTCTGTCTTTATCTAGGATCGTGCAACATTTGTTCTGCTGCAAGGGAAGTTTTAGTTGTGCAAGAAAAGGTTTCCAAATTAACAGGACCTTTTCTCTTGTCATGATACCAGCCTAATACAACTATTTTAACAGTTTACCAAATTTTAACTCTTGCTCTGATGCTCTACAACAAAACTGTAACTTTTTTACAGTGGAATCTTCAAGTTTTGAAAGCACATATGGTAGGAATATTGGAAAACCATGAACTCTGTGAGCAGAACCAGTAACAAAATTTGATTAAAACTGTACATCTCTCTCCAAAATAAAGAGGGCTTGCACAGTGACAGATCGAGAGCACATAGCAATTATCTCACTTCATCATTAGCAAACTGGTACAAGACTCAAAACTGCAGAGGATACTGAACATCTGCTGTGCATTCTCTCATGGGTTACAGCGATTTTTAACTTTCAGGCTGTGGCCTCTAAGAATAAGCAACAAGTGGCAAACTTCCCAGGACAACTGGTACCATATGGATGGACGGATATATGCATTACAAGTCACTCCAAGGCAAGACAACACCCACACAACGACACCATCAGCTTCACAGTGGCAAAACAAATCAAGCAGGAGATCAGAAAAGAAGTGGAAGGGTGGCAAAGTGAGTACCAAGCAAGCTGCTCAGTAACAAGGAAAACAAAGAGCTCAGTTTAGTATTCTTATTTATGCTTTCACATGTGCACTGTGGGAGCTCTATCTTAACTCAAAATAAATGTTTAACTTCAAATACTTATGTCCTTGGTTTAGGAGGCAGACTCCCTTGCATTGATGCAGCATTTGTAGTTGGTTTGGGTTTTTTTATACTTTTTCACCTGAGGCAAACAGATAAATATTTCACCACCTCATGTACTATCAAGGGTCTTTTCATGCTACTAATAAGGAAGTAATGTGTTGCTAGAAAGAACAAACAACTGATTAGTTGTGAAATAATCCCACTGATACTGAAACTATCTGGAAATTTAGAAAAAGGAAAGTGTTGTCTGGTGAATCCCTGAACGTTGTTGTGTCTGCTTTTATATCTGTGTGTTCTGGACAGAGAGTAAAATAAATGAGAGACTAGTTACGATTTACTGCTTTACTCTCTTTTTAAGGTCACACTCTCTTAATGAGTAATTGTTCATCCTGGCACTTGCTGCCACTGAAACAGTTGATAGCAACTGCAATACCAAGTCAGTAGTGATAGAGATGTATGTCCCCAACCCCCAACAACCTACAGCTGAGGGAGAACAATGTCGTGTGCATCTTTCAATTTTCTCTTACATTTTTAAGCTGGCAAATGCGTTCCGAAGGAAAGTCACCTTCACAGACACACAGCTATTGCCACAGTTATACCCATAACTAATGCCCATTTTCACAATCAGACTAATTTTTATTAGTATTTCTTTATTTTTGATATGTCAGATGGCATTGCTGCAAAGAAAAAAAAATTGTTTTATGATGGCTTTTCCAATCAGCATCATCACTTTTATTCCAAGCTAGCAATTAACACCATGCCTAATTTGTCACAGTTTAAAATGAAGCATGTAGCAATGTTTAGAGGCAGAGTCATGACATTTGTGTTTGGCTGAGGCAGTGGTCACTAGCAGTCTCAATTTATCACTTTTCATTTAAACTCCCATGCCAATGATTTTCATTCTTAAAGCCATGACTGGCATTTATGGATTTCAAAATCAAAGGGAAAATAAGCTACAGTTAGGAATTCAACCACTCAGATCAATGAAAACTTGTTTTATAACTGAGAGTGCTCCAGTTAAATCCCATCTGCCTGACAGAAGGAATTTAATGTTTCAAACAGTTCCTTTCCCACTTTAAACTGAGAATAACTTTTTATTGCAGCACTAAGCCACTACTTGCTGGACAGATGCAGACTATTGATGTGCTCTCAGGAAATCTTGTGAAGCAAGTAAAGGTGAGTGCATCAGCCTAAAGAACCATGCACTAATAACCAAATGCCTATCCCTGAACTGGCTGATTGTTGCTGCTGTTCTCTTTTTAGACAACTGATGCACTATTTCACTGCTGGAAGGCAGTAGCAAAAACTTAAGAGAAATTAGTAAGTGGAAGAACACACTTCATCCGAATTTACTGTGAAAATAAATGTCAGTTAAATTTCTGAACCATTTAGAAGGTGAATAATCTAGATTATTTGGTCCAATATCTCACAATTAGCAGTTAATTTGAATTAGAATTATTTTATATCACTTTAAAAATCGATAGGTACATATTCTTTTACTTTCATTACTTGCTAAAATATGCTCTAAAATAAAGACTGAATAGAGACATCCACATGTCTATGTATAGTGGTGTCATAAAAGCACCCACCCACTCATGTCAGGAAAATAAAGAGTGAAGGAGAGAAACAGAAGCCCACATACTACTCCATGCTACTCTATATTACACAATAAGAAACAATCTCATTCTATGGAAACTGGGAAGTAATTGAAAAATATTAAAATAGACTTCATTTGGATATTTGGACAGAATGCTTTGTTTTGGTTTGTTTTCTAAATAGGCTTTCCTTGACCACAGTATTCCATCCAGAAAGAGATGCTCCAACTTTTTTAATAATTCATAATCTTTCAGTGAATCACTGTTTTTTGTTTTGAGATCATTAGTGTCATCCAAACATGGAAGATTTTTCCACATTTTAGCTGTGAAATAGCCGAAGATGATTTGAGGGCAATTCTCTCTCTCATTAGTCTCTCTGTAAATCCTTGCATTTACAGGATTATCTACCCCCACTCAACTACTCTGAGTTGGTTCCCTTCCTGATTTATCATCCAGTAAAGCAGCCAAAAGGAGCCCGCTGCACTTTGTAATGAAATGTCCCATACAGGAAATATGCTTCAAGAAAAAAAAAACCACATAGAAAAGCAGTACCAATTAAAGGATTGATCATATACATTTTGTTTTGCATAAAATGGCTGTGAAAGTCACCAGAAGTAAAATAATCTCTTTCATTAAAATCTGGAGAATTCATATTACTGCAGAGAAATTCGTGCTATTCTTGTTTCCTGTTGCAAATACTGCAGGTTTTTTTTGCAGGACTATTATATATTGTTGTAACTCAGAATAATAGAATCTTTTCATACTTTCAAGTCCAAAGAGGATGCTGTAGTAACATTTCCCCTTACTAAACCTTTTTATCTTTAATTATTGCAAAGGTATCTAAAAACCCCCAATAGATAAGCAGGACTTTCTAAGTAGAAAGAACAAAAAAAAACCCCCAAAAGTTCCATGGAAAATATGAAAATATTACAAAATATTTCCAGAAAATTAAATACTCGTATAGCAAACAGAAAGATGTTAACATATTAACCTGTATTTAGTTTTAGTTAGACTGAATGAATGAATCAGTGACAAACTATTTTCACACTATTTAGACATATATTGAAAGACTTTTTTTTATAATATATGGATGCACATAGAAACAAAACTATATATAGTATCATGCTTTTTTTATCCTTCAAATATCTTTAATTATAGAAAAATATTACAGACTGATATTTTAATTAATTTTAATCTTCCATCAACTGAGACGAATAGTGACTTGCTCATAAAAAATGACATATTCCACCCACTCCAATTTTTTGCAAGATGTTAGCATTATTCTCCCTAAAATTGCCTTAGAAAGCCACATTTTTAATGTCTGACAATACAACCATCATCTTAAAAGGAAAACAAATTTTATTCACAGTGCTGCTTAAAAGAGCTTAGCTGTATTATGTTTATGAGAACGTAAGGATTATCTAGGAAGCTTATCCAGAATGCTACTATAGATATGGAAGACCAGTATCTGCATGGATTTTTCATGCAGTAGCCTTCTGGAATTGTTCACCACCCAGAACTGTGGCTGTAACATCCCTGGTACTTAGCTAGGCACGTCAGGCCCTCTTTACAAACCAGCTGTGTCACAGAGCAGTGGTAACAGGAAAGGAAGAATCATAAAAGGAGATTATGAAGTACATGTGATGTTAGATAAGCTGCTAAACAGATAAATCAATAAAACCCCCTGCACTTTGTCCCCAGCCCTGCAGAGAACTGCACTGAGACTCTTTGGAACGTGATGCCAAAACCTTACAGTTCATGGTAATGCCTCAGTGGTGTGTTTGGGGCAGAGCTGGAGGTGCTGGGACCCAACTTCCTTTCACACCAGCTCCTGTGGGTTGCACTATGAGAAACTGTTCCCAGTGCAATTTAGCTTCAAAAATCTCACAAACATTCTTTTGTTCAGCTGAGATGAATCAATTCTTCAGTCTTAGTGTGCTGTTGCATGCAGCAAAGGTTACCATTGACACGGGCACCACTGAACCTGATTGTTTCAGGATAAGGTCAGGGAGATAAATGCAGATAAAATTCTGCTCTCCTGTGAGAGATAATTTCCCAGCACCAAAATAATACACATCAGGGAACTATGCTAATACAACTCTGCAGTCACACATGTTCTCCAAAAAGGTACAGATTTTCATCTTTCATGCTCTCAACTTGCTTCTTTGACCAAAAAAAATTCACTTCTACTTACAAGCAAGCATAATTAAAGCTAAATACTATTAAACACCACATTAGAAAAATGTGATTTTCTCTATTTCCTTTCCCTGAAGATTTCCTATTCTAGTCAGAGCTGCATTATTTATGAATTGAAATCAATACTTTCTGTAGATTTGCATAGAGGGATGCTGAAATATCAGTTAAAATATTTTCCCTTTTAGAATAAATCATATCCATGAATGAGATATCAAAAATTCATCTCATGTCTAGTTCGGAAATGATATTTCTAGCTTGACAGAGAAATGTAAGAATTGAGGGAAAAGACAAACTCATATTTTCTCTATTGTTGATAGACTGCAGCCCATCATCCTTGAACTGAATTTCCTCGATCCCAATACTTCCTTACTCTACCCTGTAAATTTGTTTTTTTCAGTCCTCATTGATCTTGAATTACAGGATAAAAGAAAGAACTGTTAGAAAATTTTAGGAGAACAATCTAATTTTGAATAATGGAGCTTGGAGTTTAATATTATATATATATGAAACAGTTACTGGAATCAGGCAATTTGTTTCCCAGATAAAACTGAGCCAATGTAATATAATGAGAATTCATTTCTAAACTGTAAAACTCAGTACTGGAAACTGGCTGAACTACTTGTCAGTAGTTTAAAGGAACATACAACAACTGTTTTCCATGTATATAACAAGTTAGAATTTATAAATCACTTAGAAAATGCTCATTAATCTCTAAACACTTCAATACAGTTACAGATCAAGCTCATGATTTAGAAGCTGTTGCATGCATTATTTAAAATAATATGGAAAATAAAAGTTTAAAAATACAACTTTATATTCAGACAGGATAAGCACAAAGACAATTCTTGCAAATGTAAATTAATTCAAAGAATGAGATTTAATTAACATTGCAGCAATTTATAAGGTTTGTCATTAACTTCAGCAGAAAAGTTGTGATTAATTATCCAAGTACTGTGGATGAAGGCAAAAGAACTAAGCAACAGTAGAGGAGACAAGAGGAGTGTTCAGGAAATGTGAGCAGAGCTAGGACTACCTTGCCCAGTACTGAGCAGAGCCCAGGACTACCTTTTATCCAGTGGGACATCTGTGACTGACTGGCAGTGAAACAGCTTTGGGACCCTAAATCTGATTTTGCAATTAGAGATTCCTTGTAAATATTTGCTTTAAAACTTCACTTTTAAAATACTGGGTGGTTTAATGTACAAAATCATTATTTCAAGGAAGAAATACAGTGATGAAATTAGTCCAATTTCCTGAATACATATGTTTTAAAAAATTATTAAATTTTTTAGGAGTTTTTTTTCGTATCATGAATGATTTTATTACCATGGCTCCTTCTTTCACTCAGATTTGCCATGGGAATGGTTCTGTGTGTCATGTTCTTTCTCCTTCTGGCTATCCTGACTCTACATGTAGACAGCAAAAAAAACCACTTGTATCTGATGCCATGTATGTCACTTTAGCAAGGGAAAACAACAAAACCAGAATATTCAGAACAGTCAGTCCTTCACGGAATTAGTTGCACTTGCTCCAGGTCAAGAAGTATGAAACAGATTTTAAATGGTTTTATTGAAAAAGTCCACTTTAGAAACTCTAGCCATGTCTTGAATATCTGATAATAACCCTGCTTAAGTGAAGGTTTTAAGGGAAGGCCTAAAAGAAGAGAAACGAAGAAAAATATGCATATTAAATATGTAAAAATCAGTTCTCACTGGAAACCAGAGATTGCATGCTAGATGGAAATCAGATTTAGCAGATTATGAGTGTGGCTTTTTTCCCCTTCTTTTGCTCCTGGCCAACCAATGCACCCCTAATCTCGACACTTGTTGTCTCATCACTCTGCCAGATGAGGATTCAGACTTAAATATGATTTAAGTCTCACTTCAGACAGGTGTTTTTAATACAACATGCATTTCTAAATTAAATATTAATAATGCATACCCTGGCTACTATAAACTTTTCAGAGGAGCAATCTTTATTATTCTTTCATAGGAGCACAGCAGAAATTTTACCACAGCAGGAAAACATTTAAATATGTAACACAGATATGAAGATAGCAAACAGATGTCTCTCATTTTTAGTCTGGGCAGAAAAAGGTAAAAGCATGTTATTAGAAATATCTTGAAGCTAACAGAGCTGTAAAACAAACTCCTAAACCTCAGGAAACTGTGTAAATTTGAGTCTGCTCTCATTCCAAAGTGCACATCTTAATGCCATTATTATGTATAAATTAAAGCTATTTCCAAACTGTGAGCCTAAGGCAAATGCATATGGAAGAGTCAAGAGTTGTTGAGTGTAACCTACTTTTAAGAAGCAAATGAATCAGGCAAACTGTTAACAACATTATTGCTTTAAAGACCCTAAGACCCCATTATCAGAATTGGTTTGTGATTTCCCTTGTCCTTTGTTTTGAACACACTGCCTAAAGATTTGTGTGAAAGTCATGACATGTACAAACACAATTTGTGTCAGATTGACTATTAATGTCTTCCTTTACTACACTTGACCAAAATCACTCCTTTTACCAAGAATGCAACAGAAATCTTCATTTCACATACTGGAAACACCAGAGTTTCCTTTGGTTTCTTGTTGCTTGGTTGGTTTTGTCTTTTTTAATGAAATATCTTTCAGAAATTTGTAGGTGAACTTTGAAAACAGAAGGTTCTTGAGGTAGCTCTGAAGATTTTCCCGAGTTGGTCAATTAACATTTGTTGCAAAAGTTTCTAAATCACCAGCTTATATCTGAAATATCTTGTTCCCTACCCTGAATTGAATACTCAATTGTGATTCTTCCCACTATATATCATTCATAGTGAGAGGTTCCAGATAACTGAAATCTGCTTAATTATCCTAACATGGTTCTTAGGCGAGTTTGGAGATAGCACCAATGAGCTTATTTGACATTTTAGTTAAAATCACCACAGCCAATAAATACACATCTCATTCTTAGGGGTTCTAATCACGTGCTGAATGCCCTTCACAGCTCCTGAGCACAATAGGAACAAACAAAATTGAGGCATATTTCTTATCTCAGTGCTATGTGCCTGCCAATTTCTTTGTAATGACTATTTTACATATTTCTCCACAAACGCCCCTTTCACAAATTGAAATAAACTGTTATTATTAAATATAAAACTGTTGCAGCACTTGGGCGTTGCATTTTAGTGCCTACAACTTAAATCAGAAATTTGCTGAAAATGCATGTCATGGACAAATTGCTAATGGTTATAAATAATGGTTTACTCTGCAAAGAAAGAAACTATTACAGAAGCTGAAAGACCACACTGGTAAGTAAATTGTGGGGAAAAAAATACAGTATTGATTAACCTTTCCCCTTCTCATTCAAACTACAATTTAATTTTGTTCTCCTCATATTGTGCAAGTTAGAGGAACATCTCTTAAAAGATACGCATTGGCTGACTCACTTATGGCTAATTCTGGTGTATGGGAAATGAAAGAAAATGCAACCAGGTTGATTTTTGTGGCCTTAAAAAATGACTGGCCATCCATATTTTCCAGCAGAAAAAGAACATATCTGTTAAAAAATTTATAAGCATTAAAAAAAAAAACCAAAAACATTCAGGAAATAAATCAAGATTGTTTCAAAAGCCACTCTTCTCCTATGAATACTGTATAGTAATCAGGCATATGTGCAAAGAAACATCAGCTACAAGCAGTGTAACTGTATAGAGGTGACCAGCAGATGAAAATCTGTGATTAAGAACTATGTTGCACAAAGACCTTGACTCTAAACTCTTAATTCTGGCAGACCTGAACAAGTCTGAGAACTGAGATGCAGAATTTCTGCTTTGTGGTTTTCTTTCCAATTGAAAATTCTTAATTTATATACACACTGATATAAATATGCATACACATTCACATCATTAAACACACTTGAATATTCATTGCATAATGCTGAATTCCTCTTAAAAATGTATTGTTTAAATGTATTGTTCAGAAGTGACTTAAAAATAGAGGGCATGCATCTCAAGCTTTCTTTAAAAGTTTTAATTTTTACTATCTTCACATCACATTCAGTGTAGATGTTTACAGACTGTCCCTAGTCAGTTGCCAACAAATTGATGTTTCTCTTCAATTTTTTCACAAAAATAGCATCAGCAGTGCTGATAACAGTGCAGTGTTTGGTGGAACTATCAGTGCAGCTGCAGATACGCAGTAAACAAATGCCATAGATTTCTTATTTATTGTCATCTATGAAAATTTCTTTCTTCCACATGGCCTTGAGCTCTGGCAATGTCTGATGGAGAGTTTGGTTACTGTTTCATAACTGTCTTTTACCTGCTATTCCAATAATCAGCCATTAGAAAGAGCTGTTCCTTTAGATATGTAAGCTATTAACATAAACAATTTGGAAGATGGTTCAAAGGGCTTCATTGTGTTATTATCAAAAGAGAAGCCTTCTTGACTTTAAAGTTATAGAGGACAATCTTGCCTAGAGATTTGAGACTCAGGGGAAAAAAAAGGAAACTTGACTTTTGATTAGGGTGAAAGTTGGATCCTATTGTGGGAATCAATTTAGGATGAGTGAACAGGGAACTCCCCTGCCACCCCAGTGAGGATCCTGAAACTCTGTCAACAGCCAGAAGGATTAATCCTAATAAACTGTCCTGGTAGTGTTACTGAGACACAGAATGTCAGTCAGATGAGGCTCTTAACCACTTCCACCATTTCCACAGTGATTATACTACTATATGCCATTAATTCATGGTGATACAGTCATGTTTATTCCTGGAAGAGACACTGAAATCCTTCCACGTATTCCTCAATTCCCACAGCAATAACTGATAAGAGGTTGCTCTTTCTACAGACTATCTCCACTGAACTACAAATATGTCTGAGGAGCCACCTGTACTAGAAATTGGCCTTATTTAGAGAAAGGAATCAGATAAAGGCAAGCCCTTCCAAACACTGGCAAGATTTTACCATCAGATTAGGAAACATCACTTATGATTTTGCCATCAGATTAGGAAACATCACCTAGGATGTATCTGCTACTGGCTCACATAAAATAAGATGTATTATACAACAGAATCCTGACAGATTTGCACTTTCAGAGTCAGACTGAAACTCTCAGCTGTCAACACTAGACAGACACAGAAAAATGAGATAGGTTTAATACAGTGGTAGGGTGTGTGCCCTCAGAGTGAAGCCTCTTGTGCCTCAGATTCTGCCAGCTGGTAGCAGGTCTTTGATGTCACAGAGACCAGAGCCACACACAAACTGCAGACCTGAGAAAAGACAAGACTTTCCAGGATGCAGTGGCAGGAGGAGAATTTCTCCAGTGTAAACCTTCCATCGCTTGGGGTATGTGTCATACTCCCACTCCTTGCAGAGTAATGTTAAAACCCTCTCTGTTCTAAAGGAATGGAACGTATGACTGCACACTGAGTGAATGCATACAAGGACTGTTATTTGAAAACAGGAACTACTGTTTTAAGTTCTGTTTTGCTTAATTATTCATTATTTACTACTTTAATTATGCATGAAAAACCTCAAGTACTTCTGAATTTTCTTTGGGCAATGCAGACACTATGGCATGCTAAGAAAGTTACATAGTGAGATGTCTCTTCCTTCCATTAGTCATAAGAGAAACATAAATTACAATTCAGCATATAATTCTCTGCTTCTTCACACAATGATTTAAAGTCAATTGAGCACAATTACTTCGTACTCAGCATATTTACTGCTGTATAAAACTTTTCCTCTCCCATAAAGAAAAGGCATCCAGGCACTTTTCTGAACAATAGCATTGTAAAACATTTTTTGATGAGGCTTTTTGTGAAAACATGTTCTATCTTTCAGTTGTTTACAAATCGCTTTAGCTGTGATTTGAGAAAGCGCTTAATATGTGCTAATGTTCCTCCTTGAGCAGGAACTTTGCTTAAGTGCTTTTCTGAGCAGAATCATGTTTATCTGTCCATTTATCTGAGTTTAAAGTAGGGATTATTCTGGTTTCTCAAAACATTTTGAAACAAAGCTACTCAAGAGTAGCATACAGATCACTTCCCTCACCTCTCCATCTGCAACATTTGTGTTTTTTTGGCACTCACCCTGCCCCATCCTGCTTTGCCACACTGGCTGGACAAGACATGGCCCATGCTGTGACTGTACAGGACCATAAATAAATATATTTTTTTTTGCTAACCAGTCAACAGGCAGGCTGAGTGGTCAGTCAGCTGGTGTTTTTAATACAGAAAGCAAACCTCACGTAGTTCAACTTTGCTTTTCAACTTGCAGACCTAACCAAGGGCTTGGTGACTCTAAGGGGTCATTCTTCACAATTCTGTTGAATCTTTTTCACTGTTACCAAACTCAAGTTGGCTATCAGGTTTCTTTATGGTGCCTGACAGACAATGTGACCACAGAAATTTTGTTTCCTTATGAAGCTGAGGGAAAAAAACCCCAAGCCTACAGATGTCAAATTTATGAGTACTTGTATCAAATTAAAGAAAAAGGTAACAATATTACCAAGTGAAATTTTACAAGACTTACTGATATTAATGTTAGTAATTATTTGTAGTATTTGATCAGGCCTGGTAATGCTTTAGACATCAAATTACAGAGAGGTTTGAGGGATGCAGTTTGCAAAGCCTTTTTAAACTGCTACTTCCTTTTAGTCTGCTCCTTGTCGCTGTTAAAGCTGAGTACTGCACTTAATCTTGTTGGTACCTGTGACTGCATGAGGAGGCAGTTAAGATTTTTATATTAGTTGTGGTAGGGCTCTGTGCATAAAGATGAGTTTTAATCACTTTTGAATTAGTTCACTTCTCCTATCAGCAAATATTCCCCCTCTTTGATGCTCTCAGACTACTCTCTTCGCTAATGTGGCAGAATAAAATTCTTCAGTTGCTGTGGATGCCCACAGAACCCTTCACTGAATTACTTTATTCAGCCAAATGCCAAAAGCAACATTCTTCTCCAAAAAGAGAGAAAACCCCCTGAAGAACAAGCTAATAACTTCGCATGTTTAATGATGAATCTGTTGATTTCACACAAACCATCCAAAAGAAAAGACCACTAGAGGGAAGTAAATCCAATATGCTCAAAGAAAATAAAATGCCAGCTGCTTTAAATGATTGTAGCTAACAGAATGGTCTGGATTTATAACAGCTGAAGATTTTGGTCTATATTCCTAACAAAGATATGACAACTGAATAAAACAATTTATATATTTATAAAGAGGTCTTGCACTTCATGCAATATGCATACCAAAACCATTAAAACAGTGTGTAGGAAAAGGCAGTATGAACATGGGATAAATATGTTGTGTAAGTATAATTTATGATACACCTGTATCTTTCACATTAGACACACATCAAATGCAAAAAATTTGATTTAAACCAATATGTTTGGACTTCTGGTAAAGCAGTCCTTGAAAAAAATAATATATTTTTGATTTGTTGGCATGCCATATGTTTAATCCTGGATCTTTGTTTTCTATGAATATGTGCATAAGCCTGCAGCATCATGCAATAACTACTGTCCATTTCATCAGAATTAAGATTATAAGGAAAACTGCAACAGTGAGTTTATAATAAAATCTCTGCAACGTTCCAAAGCTTTAATTCTACAGCTTACTTTTCTGAGGTTGGATACCCTAGCTTTTTCCATATCCCTTCTTATTTATGACTAAAAGTAACTCATAAAAAATGTTTATTGCTCTCTCAATACTTTCCATCAACAAAAAACTCCATGAATTTTCTTCCATGTTTCATACAACAGTGTATTTTTTTTTTCTTGTCCTTTTAAATATACAGGCACCATGCTTATGGTTTTATACAACTACACAGTCTGTAAGCCTACAGAAATGGTTTTATCTTTATAACTACATTTTATAGATGACTCCCATTTCATTTATTACAGTGCTTTCTCCTGCAAAGCTGTCTTTTTATATCCAGATAAACTGACAGATATTCTGAAAATCTGGTCTTAAATTCTCTGAAGCCCTTCCAATAGCATTTTCAGTAACGTAAGAATTATTAAAGGGAATGCAAACACTCTAGAGTTTACTGTCAGTGTGTCAAAAATTATCAAAACATTGGTCTTTTCCCTGTTTTGAGTAAACTGCAATGAAAATCTATATCCTTAAACCAGGGACAGACAACAACAAAAGACATTATTTTTTATAAGCCTACCACTTAAATACACATCACAAGCTGTGTTCACACAGCTGTTACCCACTTTAAAAATGAACTGTATTTCAGGTGACCTCCACCTGGGCGAGCTTGGTGACTTGCATTTAATACCATGGAGCAAAACATCTAAAAGGAAGTTTACATAAGGGAACTTTCTGGCACCTCATTTTTTCCCTTTAGTGAGAAAGGAAAAGGGAGATGCAGGTTTCCAACATGATACATTGCCTGAGTGCTTCAGGCAGTTCTCAGTGCAAGGCCTATATATCATTAGGCATCTTGTATAATTAGCTCTTCTGTTACCATCACGGACAGTGAGTTGAGTGGGTTTTGTGCTTTTCCCAATCCATTTTCATGAATATTATTAGTATTACCATCACTGTCATTATCATCATCATCATCACAGCAAGCTGGTAATTTTTGTATGCCCAAAGGCAAATGAGTCATTACTTACTCATCAACAAAACTACTTGTCCCAGATAAACAGGTAAGCAGATTTTTGCTAGGCTGTTCAGTGAAAGAACCTAGAGCCTCCCTACAAGTGGAACATAACAGGATCCTCCTGAACATTAGCACTTTTACTAAGCAGAAACAGATTATCAAATGTGTTCTACTCAAAACAGTAGTTCTGCCAGCTCAGTTCCTGTTCTGCATTAAACACTTCAGCTGCAGTTGCAATGTCACTGCACAGCAGGTGAAAAACATTTCTGGAACAAATGTCAGCAAAGGATGATTTTGAAATAACCTTCTTGTCTACAGTTACACAAACCAGAAGAGAGCAGTGCTACATGGATTGCATTGTTGCTAAACTGTGATGCTGTTTCCTGGCACAGTAAGTATTTCTAAAGAAGAAAAAGTTGCAGAAATAAAAAAAAAAAAATAGAGAGCTCTCTTAGTTTCCCATGTTTCTCACAAAGACTCAGCTTGGACATGAATTCAAACTGAAATGGGGGCAAGAAAAAACTCAAAACAATAGTGCAAAGTTTACAATTACAGGAATAAAAAAGAATCTGTTAGGATAGCTCCCCTGAGGAAATGGCTCATAGAGATGCTGAAATATCTTACAGTGAGGCAATGCTGTATTAATGCTATGAAACACAGACACCAAAGAAAGTGAGTTCACTTTCACTCTGCCTTTGAATTGTGTAATGTATAAATTGTGGTGTTCTACTCTTCTAAAACTGAAATTACAAAAGCACCAGACAGACTCCAGTCCTGACGAACCACTGACAGTTGGCCTCAGATGGCTAAAGCTTGCACTTAATTTTAAGCAGAAAGGTATGGGTGTGTGCCCTGTGTAATGGGGTCAAGGGCCAACTGCCAAAAGCATTTAATGCCCTCATCAGCAGAAGCTGAAAGTCCTCTGGAAAGCACTTAAAAACACTTAGCAACCTGCAAAACACCCTAACTCGCTGACCCAGACTTCCAGGAAACAGAGGATGCCCACAGCGAGTGCCCAGGTGACAGGGACACAGAGACAGACACGCGGTGCTGGCACTTACCATCTTGGTCTGTGGTGACCGTGATAGCCGTGAACTGCTTGGGGGAGAAGCTCAGCTCTGACACCCCGTTGGTGGCTTCTATCTCGAAGGTGTAGTTGACGTGCGACACGAAGTCGAGCACGGTCACGGAGGAGTTGATGAGCCCCGTGTGCCTGGGGATGAAGCGGATGCCCCCCCCACAGATCTCGCACTGGCTGGCGTCCGACCCGCACTTCTTACAGATGACGCTGTAGGTGAGGTCCTTTCTTCCTCCAGTGTCGCTCGGGGGGCTCCACTCCAGCATCAGAGCTGTCTCGTTGATGTTAAAAACCACATTCCTCGGGGCAGAAGGTGGCCCTGCACAGGAGGAGGGGAAAGCCTGTTAAGCCACTGGTACCTACTTTGGAGAAAAAAAATTGCCTTAAGGCAATTATTTGCAAATAAAAGATACAAGAGCTGTGCTTCAATAACAGATTCAATGTAAAAATTAAAAGTTATCTAAATACAATCCTGGAAAAAATGCAGGAACAACAAATTGAGGACATCATAAGAAGCTGAATAATCTAAATAACATAGAATTAATTCAGAAAGAATTTAAGGCAACACAAAAATGACTTGATGACACATATTTTCAATAAATGGCTCTTGATGTTGTGGGATAGTGGGGCAGAGCGCAAACCACAAAATTTATATCTTTATTTTACGTCTAGTAATGTAAAGCAAAGGCTTTTCTGAGACTTAAAATCTTTGATATTTTATAAGAGACAAATTGAGTAATATATAAATAACAGCTTTAGAATAGCTGTTATTTTAGAATAGCTGAGTAATAATGACAAAAGGTAACATTTTTTGTATTAGCTCTGCAGTGCCAACTCTTTCTTTCTATCCTTCACTGCTTATCCCCAGGGATTTCCCTGCTGCTGTTCACTAACAGGGTTAGGTGGCAACAGGCCAAGACTATTAGGCACAAGAGACAGTTTACAAGTTTTCTTTCTTTCCCTCCTGGCATCTCATCAGCATCAGGATAACAGTGAAGACATCACCTTTGCAACTTAAAGGTCTTAAAGGATGAGCACGAAGCAGGAGAAGTCCTTTAAGGCTGTGAGGAGGAATGCAAAGAGAGTTGCAGCAGGCAGAGTGTGGGGAAGCTCTCACCCAACAAGCAGGTGGTAGAGCTGCCTGGGCACTGCCAGATGAACCATAAGTGACCCATTTCCAATTTCCCACTCATCGCACAACAGCCAAGGAATGTCCAACAAGTTTTAAACTGTTTGCTGACTTTTTGTGTAGGATCACATGAAAATCATCTGAGGCTTTATACATACATAGAAAAATAAATATACAGAGTGATCTAGTGATCGTCCCCCTGTACTGAGCACTTGAGTCCTGTGTCCAGTTCTGGGGCCCTCACTTAAAGAAAGGCATTTGGGGCTGGAGTGTGCCTAGAGAAGGGCAACAAAGCTGCTGAAGAGTCTGGAGCACAAGTCTGATGAGGAGTGGCTGAGGGAGTTGGGGGTGTCTAGCCTGGAGAAAAGGAGGCTCAGCGGGGACCTTATCGCTCTCTACAACTGCCTGAAAGGAGGGTGCAGCCAGGTGGGGGGTCAGGCTCTTCTCCCAGGGAACAAGGGACAGAACAGGGGGAAATGATCTGAAGCTGTGCCAGAGGAGGTTCAGGTTGGACATCAAGAAGAATTTCTTCACAGAAAGGGTGGCCAGGCATTGGAATTCACTGTCCTCAGGGGTGGTGAAATCAAATTCCCTGGACATGTCGAAGAAACATGGGATGTGGCACTTAGTGCTGTGGGCTATTTACAAGATGGTGATTGGTAAAAGGTTGGAGTGGGTGATCTTGGAGATGTTTCCAACATTGATGATTCTACAATTCTATGATTCCATATCACATTCCAGCGTCTAACAGAAGAACTTTAGCACCTAATTATTTTTTAGATAGGAATAAATGAAGGGGTGAAGGAAAGGTAGAAATTGTTACAGGATATCTGAATAATCTTATCTCAATTTCTTATTACATTATTCCTCTTCCACTTAACATGTTTCAGCCAAACACTTACAGAGGTACGGTTCTCAAAACTAATTTGGACATAATCCCAAAATAAAAATTATGACAAGAAACACAGACTTGGAAAAATGTGAGGCCTGATACTCCAGGTGTTGATACATGTGAGATGACTGCGGTAAACTCAACTGCTGACCTCTGGGTTTTTTGGGCTGAATGAGTTGAATAAGCATTATATTCCCAGCTCTCAATAAAATCACAGGGCTTCACCAATGGTAAGCAGAACATGGAAAACTTTCAGCTTGCTTTGCAGCTTTTGATGATTTATACAAGCTGCCAACAGAACTTAAGAATAAACTTTTGACTGAGACACTGGTCAAACTTGGAGTGAGCTTTTCCTTATTTCAGAGTTTCTTAAGCAGACTGAAAGGCTATAAGGAACGTTGGCAAATGACACCAGCTAACTTTTACACAGAGTGTAACATTCATCATTTTTAAGTGATGCTTTTTATTTACTTACGTGGCATGAGCGTGGGTATAAAAGCTGGAATGATTGTAAATAAAAAAGTTGGTATGGTGTGGGAGTTAATATGTGAACTAATAAACATTAAGCTTTTCTGTGAACTGTAGTTCAGTTGCTTTTTCATTTCTGGTATTTAGTAACTTTTAGTAACTGAGATTATGTTTTCATTACAATTAATTTTGCCCTTAAGTAAATGATGAGTTATCTGCTGGATTTCAAGCACTTGATAATTAAAATATATGGAAGTGCCACACTTTTTTGCACTTTTTTAGTGGATAAGTCTAAAATCTTTTGAATGGATAAGCATTTATTAATATATGTATCTGTCCAGAGCTCATAGTTAATAGATCACCAAGCTTCCCACAAAATCACTGTGAGGATGATGGTTCTAGCTACTCAGGAAAACAGTCCTGAGATCGGAATAAGCTAAAACCAGTACACATTACTACAGCTTCAATTCTTACTATTTATGTTCAGAAGACAGGAATAATTACGTTTCCTCTAAAGCCATGCTGTGAAAATGAAATAATGACTGGGTCTTAACAAATTCCCTCTGTTAAAACCATGGAGGAGTTTTAGGAATATGGAGGATGAGCCATAATCACACTTCCATATGTGCATAACTTTAAGTGGATCAGTAATCCCCTTTAAATAATTGGTAATACTCATGCACTTAAAACTAAGCATCTGTGTAATTGCTTGAAGTATTGGAGTAAATGTTTTAAAACTGTCTTAAATTTAATCTTACATAAACTATAGATATTATGATAACGGGTCATCACAGCTCACGCTTATTTGGTATTGTTTCATCAATTTTAGCAGGCCAAAACAGGATTTTTGTGAGTCTGGGCAATTGGAGAGTTTTGTCTGGCTTTGTGGATTTTAATTTTCTATCAGATTTTCCTTGTACTATATAGAATGGCATCTACAGAAGAACCAATAAAGTAAATAAAATACTCTTTTAAAAATACATATTTTTCATTTTTACTAGAGAGTGAAGGTTCTTATGGTCATGATTTGGGATTTAATCCTCAATTGTAAGAAAAAACATGTATTATTGTGCATTCACATTTCAATGAAAAGGAAAACATTATCAATTATGTTGGAGGTATCTTAAAGTATATGACTGTCCTCTTGAAAATGCAGGAAAAATTCTCATACTCAAGGCCCCTCATGCCAATTTGCATGAGGATTAAATAGCTTTTTAATTGCTGTTAAATTATGCCAGTTAAACTGTGATTTCATGCAAATATTAAGCTGTAATGACATGCAGTGAATCATTTACTAAGATTTAGAACTTGGAACAAAGAGAGACAATTAATTGTAATCCTCAGATTCAGCTAAATTATGTGTCACTAGGCTTTTATGAATGTGGCCTGATTGCTTTCCTATCATTTATAAATTATACAAAGATTATTTGACACATTGGAAAAACCTGGCAGCAATAACCCTTCTGCAGACATCTGTATGCTCTCAGGTTTTCCTTATATTGATTTTTAAGGAAAACAAGTATAATGGTGAAAATAAGGGATCCTTTCCTCACAGCAAAATTCATGACGTCGAATTTTATGCAAAAGAATAAAATACAGTTCAGATGGATGAGCATTACAAAAATGTGCAGCTCTTCTGCTGAGATGGAACTCAGCCAGAGCGTGAGCAATGTCTTTTGCTTCATTTACGAATTACGATGAGGAAGTATTTTGACACTTTCCGTGGAGGAAACTGGCGTGGATGTCTCATGGTGAAGCAGGTCTGCTCTGAAAGCAACAGAGCTGAGTTTGTGCCTCATGCAGTGCTTTGCACCTCTTCTTGTTTTGTGTATTCTTTTCCTCTGTGAAGGCAAAGTGCGTTTTCCTGTGTATGGAAGGAAGAGGAACAAACCCAGCACTGCAGAAGTCTGGTGAGGGTGATGCAGTATTTTACACACCAGAGAGTGAAGGCTGCCTGGAAAAAAACCTGTTGCTTTTCAAGTGAGAACTGTCCATTATACACTACTGGATTCTTGGAATTTTGTGTCATTTGACTACTGAAGTTATAGCAGAAAGGCAAAGATTAACCACCACCTTAGGATAGTCAGAATCAGCATCTGGCTGTGCCCCTTGAGTTCATAATTGCTTTTTGATATATATTTATCTATTTATATACATATATGTAGCATAGATAAATAGTGTCACTTGATGTAGAATTACATTTTTCCCTTTTCACTTACTCTTTTCCTTTGAGGCAGGCAGGAAGAATGGAAGCCAGTGACTGCAAATAAATACCCCAAGTCTGAGCATAAGGATAAACTGCAAACTAGTGTATTAAAAAAAAAACAAAAAACAAACCATATATATATATGTATATCTATATATAAGTAACAATAGAGGCAGTAAAGACTTCAAGTGTGTTGCCTGATTTTTCTGCTGAAATACAGTGTTGCCTCTTAAAAATAGAGGATACACTTTGTGGCAGAGGTTACTGAACAGAGCACAAGTTTGTTGGGTTCAAATTGTTTAAGCATAACATTAAAAGAGAGACATTCAGACCCAGACAACTCAGACAACCAATATAAGCCTGCCTGACCTTGAAAAGACGGATCAATTCATCCAATTACTTTATAGTGGGAAATGTTAGACTTTATGTACAGAGTAATCAGACAGGGGATTAGATATGATGCTATTTGTTGCTCACTGTGTATGCAGGGAGATCACTGATAGAGTACTTGCATACGGCACAGAAATACAATAAGAAGGAAGAGTAGCAGGGAGAGATTGATAAGCAGCATAAGTCAAATGGAAAGAGCCGAGAAGAAGGAGATTAACAATATATTCTAATGTAATTTTCATTCCTCTTATTGAAATTAGATTTCTATTATGGTGTTCCGCAAAGTGAACACTTGCCTTTAACAAAATGCATAAAGTAAAAATGGGAGCTGTACAATTTTGCAAAAGCACACAGTACTTTCACAGAATTAATTGAAGTGGATTTGAAGCTCATCTTGAAAGAAGTGTATGCCTATCTTAAATCAAGGTGGGTTTTTTTTCTACAATGCTGCATCTGCAAGTTTCCTAGTACTGAGGAAGAGTTCTGGAGTGAGGAATACTGTCTAACCCCATACTGCCTAACCCTATACAGGCACAAAATGACAGAACAAAATATCTACCTATCTTAGGCAAAGTACCTTGCAGGATGTGGGGTAGCAAATAGAATGGGCATCAATACAGTCAGTCAAAATGTTTGAATATGATGACATTTGTAAGGGGAATCCACTATTCATTCTGTATTTCATTTAAGAACAACTCTCATTTCAAAAATTGCAAGAAAAATTTCTATTTCTTATGTCACATCTGATACATCAGGATACAAATTTGAAAATGAACATTGAAAATGCAGATCCGCCCCAAAGGTGGTTATGTAAAAATGGCATTTCATTTCTGCACAGCATTTTCTGTCTATTTAGTCAAATTTCTTCATTTTCTTAGAACTTTTCAACTCCTTTCATTATAGTAAAGCATGACAGTTTGGAGGGAACAGTCTTAAATTCCACTCATATCTGTATCTTTGTTTATTAAATTTAAATTAGCCACATCTGTGCAGATCCACCAAAAGCAGTGAGGTTGTGTTTATGACAGAAACATAATTTTAATAAGTGAGAGACTAATTTGAAGGCAGTGGGGCTAAAGATATCACTTAGGAATAATTTGGCCTGAAGACTCTTCATTACTGCTGATGTGCAAGATAAGAACACAGTCTGCCTGTCAAGAGCTTCAGTGTCATTTGCAGAGCTGACAATTAGTGAAATAATCATCATTGTAGGTGTAAGATGAATACATCTGCTGTGACAATCAATGAAGTACTGATACCTTGCAGCCTAGGCTGAATGGGAGACAGTGCATGGTGGCACTGAACTAAGAAACCAGAATGTGCTTCACTGTCTCCTTTATTTCTTCTTTCTCCCAAGTTGAGGTAAGATGAGGCACTGATACCCTGTTGTGGTCGATTTTTTCCCTGCCTCAACTCACTCAGTTACTTTGGCTGACATCCTCAGGAGGAATGGGGAGGTCTGGCACCAAGTTTTTCCTGACAGTTTTCGGCCAAAGCAGCTCTCTGCAGTCACATTTGTTGAGAAAGCAGCAGGGTGCTGAAGTAACTGCACTCTGATGCCACAGGGTTCTCATGCTCCTCCCTACCTTATCAACATATCAGGGTATCAGGGCTTAAAATTGTGCCCTGAAAGACAATTATAGACTCCATATAAAATGCCATGTACGAGCAATTTTTTCAAAGAACTCTCTCTCAGCAATGTAAAATCAATGACTTTTAAGTCATATGGAGCTGCATCTGCATAATGCATGACTGAAACCCTCTTCCTAAGCAAGAAAGTGTCAAGAAAACCTGGGATGTGTTGGTTCTTGAAGTAAGTTTTTAATGACCTTTGCTTGAGGCATTGATTTGAGTGGAATTATTTGTAATCACCATTTTCCTGTGGGAAGCCTGCAATGATGCTGTTTATTCCCTCATATCCTCTGTGCACAATGCCAGGCCTGTGTGCCCTGCTCCAGAGTGAGATGGGACGGGAGGACACTCTCTGAACCCCGAGCCCCAGACATATCCAGAGGCTGGGACTCACCTTCCCCTCTGAAAACCCTCTGGTTAATTCAGACAATTTTCTGCCTTTGGGTCTGAGGGGTGCCACTTTTAGTGACCATCACACTCACGTAGCAGATGGGCAATGTCTTGTTCTATGTAATGACCTCAGTGTCTATGACTTTGTAAATCACCTTCAAATTATCAGGTATATTCCCAGTTTTCCCAGTCTAGTGTCATTGGAAAAACCAGCATGAGCAGAGGAAGTAGCTCAGTTCAGTCAGCTAACTTATTTTTACATGATGCTGCATAAAACATCCCAAAACACGGATATGCACTGATGGTTATTGCAACAGCACTTTGTTTTTAGGGTTTTATCTCTTAAAATCTTTAAGAGACTTTACTTAATACTTAATCTGTTAAAATATTGCATGAATTTAACATATTAGTGTTTTTAGAATTCTCTTAACCATGGCATAAAAAGTACTAAGATTAAATTCTCTACCAAAAGAATTAACAAAGTGTTATACTGAAAACTGGGTGTCTTAGTTGGTTTTGCAAAGTCTTTAGTCACCTTTAATAAAAAAGTGATTTTTAATAGCCTGTTAAAATATTGTATTTCACCCACAGATTTTTAAATACTGCTGTTTGTTCCTAGTTTTGAGATGAAACACACATAGTTGCTTTACAATCAATAAATTAATCCCAGTGAGTAATGAATCATGAATGAAAATCTATAAGAAATATTTTATTAAGTGGTAAGAAAATGTATGCTATAAATTTCTAGACCTAAACCCATTGATCAAAGTAATAAAAATCTCTTCTCAGAATTTCTGCCCCCAGATTGCTGGACATCAGGTTTGCCTTAAGGACAAAATTAGGTTAGTCAAGAATCACAAAATTATGCATTCTAAAATTCATCCAAAAAACCTAATGAATTTTCATTATCACAGTCGCATAAGAGGGAATAACTCTCTGTTAAAAGAAGGTGATGGTGCAAGAGGTTTTAATTATAACTCCTTTTGACTGGATACATCTATTTTCCTTTATTATTTTCTTGTCTTTTTTGAGCGTTTAGTTTTTATTTGATTATGTGGGGATTACATTTGTCTTACACTTCTCATTTAAATCTGAGGAGAGAGCAGAGCATATCATATCAGTTTTTTTCTTTACATGACTCCAGCTTTTTGGAAGTTTTTGCACCAGCATATTTTCAAGGATATAAGATGTATATTATTGGTAGTGAAAACACACTGTTAACCACATGACAGTGATTACTCTCCTCCTGTTGTATCTCAGAATTACAAGATAAGAAGTCATCAAACTAAGAAACATAGGTATGCTTAGGGTTCTCTAGACTAGGCAAAAATACGCTGTTTGAATTTTGATTTTGAAAATCTCTTCAAGTTTTAAGTTAAATGGAATTCTTCACAAAATGTACAAAATGATAGTTTTTTTTTAAATACAACACCAAATAAACAAGGCAATAGAATTGCAGATGCCGATAATGATCAGACTTACGGGTACATGCCATAGTTGGTGGGTCCTTCTCAGCTCTGAAATAACCTTTCTCACACTGACAGACAGAAGTTGCTTCTATGTGAGTCAAACTGTGTGGAGGGCACTTGGAGCACTTCACATTTCCAGCAAATGCTTTATAGAATCCAGGCCTGCAAGCTGCAAAATAAGAAGGTAAGTTTCATTAATAGAAGAAAATTTTGGTAGTAAGTAAAATCTGTTCCAAGCAGTTATAAGGGTGCCTATTTCCTTTCCAATCTAGGTGTTTTGATGATACAATTCTTGACAGTCTTTATTTTGGTATATAGACTTAAAAAAAAATTAAAAAGCTGTTCTTGGTATATAATGGGGAATTGTTAAGAGAGACAACTTCCCAATTTATAGTAAGTCCTTAGTGCTGCTTGAAATTGTCTCTCAACAACTTCACTATTATCACTAAACAGTATCTATGTTTTATGTACATGTGTTAACCAACAAGAGTGAGATAATTTCTTATCTGCCAGAGCTGTTTATATGGCTTCCTTATTGAAGTAATGGAAAACCTGCAGTACTTAATATATTTACCCCCACAACGCCTAGATAAGACAGGGATGATGGCCCTAAATATTTATGGCTGAGTCTGACTTGCCTGCAGTGCCCCAAAAAACCTCTGACAGCAGGGCCACATCAGCTGGTCCCAGTTGGCACGAGAGGCTGGGGATGAGGAAGGGATGAAGTAAGAGACAAAGGAAGGAGATGCTGACACCCTCCAGCACAAACCTGCACAAGCCTGAGGCTACTCCTAATTGTGTTAGGAAACAACCTGGATAGCAGCCAGCCTTGGGACAGGGAATGTTGGCATGCTCAGAGCTCATCACTTCCCCAGTTACCGGGAGCTGGGGTCCCTGCTGTTCTCAACCACAGCACAAGCTCACAAGCCTTTTTTTGCTGGCCTTTAAATCAGAAACAAGTCATTAAAATAAATCTTATCCCAGACCCATCAGGCATGCATTCTGAGATATTATTTTAAAATCATCCTCAGACCTCATCACACACATTTAAACAGAGATTTCTTTCTTTTCCTGCCAGCTACCATGTTTGCACATGCCAGCATATGTTGCAGTTACTGTCTTCTGGCTTCCCCATATGAAAACATTAAAAATGAAACAGCAACTCAGACATGTACAGATTTTACAGACTCCTTGTCTTCCTGACTCCTCCAGTGGTACAACGGAAACCAGTGATATAAATATAAATTTGAGGTTCTGTGTGGCTTTTTCTCAGTTTGACATAATCAAGACTATTTTCTATACACTGCTAGAGGAACTACGTAGTACTTCCTTTCCTTGTAATAAGATACAAAAAGATTTAAAATGAGGTGTTTTTAAAAAGTACCTCGAATTATGCATTTAATGGAATCAGTGTCAGTTCATATTGAGATATTAAAGAGTATTAACTCAGAGATAACATATACCCAGATCAGTTTTTCTTCTGATTCCAAAGGCTTTTCTTGTTATAAAAGCAGTTTCAGTAGTAGCTGAATGAAAAGGAGTGAGATGACACTGAAAAAGATAACACTTGATTTCCTCTCAGAACCCAAGAGCCAATTTTTGAAATGCAATTTCAAGAGCTTAATTTTGACCCAGCAATTTCAGCAGTTCTCCTCCCAGTGTGTTGTTCTGACTTTGCTGAATAGACATTAGGGAGGTATCCTGCCCTGCTGTCACTGACTGGGAAAAAAAAAGAGGATTTCTGGTGTTAGAGATAAAAGAGGTGGGAACAGCAGGGATTTTCCCCTTGAAAGTAGGCTGCTGGTCTGATGCAATTGTGATTATAGTGAGTGGCAATTTTCCACTGATTGGAAAGACAGCAGGTTTGGTGCAGGGAAAAAGGCAGCACTGTAGATACAGGCTGTAGGCACTGATTCCTCTTAGCTTTGCTGGAAGGAAGGGAGGAGGTAAGGCAAAACTGGGGGGTGTTATGCTTGGCTGCTCCTTTCTTATCTTCTCATGCCCAAATCGTGCCCTAATAAATATTAAATCCTTGCTTTATGTTATACATGATTGTGACTAAAGAGCTGACAATTCCAGGTTACAGCTTCATTCAAAGCAAAATGTGAGCTCTTTAAAATCCTTATTACTTCTGAAATTCATGTCTGTCAGTTCTGAAGTAATTCCTTCTTCTCTTCTGTCCCCCAAACAACAAACCACTTTGGATCAAAAGAAACACAGCATTCTCTTTCAAGAGCAATATTTTTTCTAAACTTCAAACAGTTCACTATTTCAAAATAAAACTCAAGGAGAAGATTAATTTCCAATTAAAAAAAAAAAAGAAAATGTTTTATTCTTAAATGGTATTCTCTATTGTATTTGAAGCAATTATGTTTTTGACACAGTAAGTCTCTTAAAAGAAAGCACATTTATACTCATGGAAAAGGTGGGGGGAAAAATAATGGATTAAGGTAGATCATTTTACTTCTTTTGAAGTCTACTCAAGCACATATATCCTGTAAGTCAAGTATGTATCAAATTCTGTGGCAGAGAAGCTACAGGGATATCAGAGAAGCTTTTCCATGGAGAGGTTTACAAAGCCGTTGACAACCCACTCCCCATCCAAATGCAGAATCCCACAGTCATGATTATTGATACTTGCAAAGAAAAACCAGAAAAAATCATCAACAACATAAAGTGACATAAGCTGAAAGCCCTAAACTGATCACAAACTTGGGAAAACTCATCTCTCTGGGTAACTCAGAGCTGACTGCCAACATTCCTGGTGAAAGAAAATAAACTGCTACTCTGTCAAAGACAAGGAATATGCAGAATGAGTCTGAAATACAGCACTTCAGCTGCTGTGCATATCTAAGCTTAGACTCTGATAACAATTATTGTGTTTCAGTGGCAAATTAACCCAAATAATTGCTAAATTTATTATCTTCCACAGAATAACTGCAAATGATTTCTAATGATGACTACTCAGAAAAATATAAGGTTTGTTTTTATCTGTGCTGCCACAGAGTGTTTTTTCTACCTTCCAAATCACTGGGTGACATCTTGTTTTCTCTAGTATTAACTAACAGAAGTGACTTTGTGAGTTACTGATTATAGGAAGTGTATGAAATCTGACTTTTGTGAAGACTGGGGAAAGATAATATTTTGTGTTAATGGTTCAGTAATTAGCAGGGTATCTGAATGAGCAATTCAAAGTTTTCTCCAATGAAATACGAGAGAGCAAACAGAGAAGCACTGATAATTTAATTGGCTTCTTAAAAGATAACACATCTGTAAATGTGCTCTGTTACAGCTTCACCAGGATTTGACTGTGAGGTTTGGAAACTATAGAAGCTTTATAATTAATATGATTTTCCTTATTTCATGTTGAATAGATGGCATTTTGTTTGACTCGTGGCCACCTGTGGGCTCCCACCCTGGCCCAGCCCACCCCACAGAGCTCAAGGTGGGGGGACAGGCTCTGCTGGTCCCCACAGAGGTGCCAGGCCCCGTGATGCCCCCACAACCTCAAACAATGTCTGGATGTATCTTATGGCAAGTGCAGAGAAAGCCAGACCTGGCTGAGATCCATCTGGGAAGTGGGACACATTCCCAGCCCCAAGGATGTGGCCAAAGGCTCCCTCAGCACAGGCTGGCGGGACATGGAGCCTGGTCTCTTGGCATTATTCGGGCAGTGAGGAGGGAGGGTTTCACCTTCCTGGAAGGGACAGCATTTTCAAGGGTCTTTTGAACTGCCCAGTCCAGTAAATAAGGCCAAGGCTCCATCACTCCAAAACACAGCTGTGGGCTCTCTTGCAGAAGAGTCTTTACTGCTTGAGGTTTTTACAGCCATTAAGTGCTTTCCCTGCCTCAGGGGTGTGCTATGTATGGACACAAAACCCGGAAGATGCAAACACAGCGGTCATCTGACTGGTCATAAACCTTGTTCCTTTAAAAAAAACAAGGCACCATTTTCACTGCTCTGTGGGAGCACATCATTGTCAGAGATTCCAGTTTCACAGTATCTGAATTGACCTCTTCAGTGTTAGCTGAAGTAAGATGAGTCCAAAGGAAACTTAGGAACAACTTTTAGGTATGTCTGACAATGTTGGTCTGTGGGTGGGAGGGCATTTGTCATGAAAATGGATTTTTTATAGCTTGCTGAGAACTCATCAATCAAATTAAATCAAAGAAGACTCTGTTGTCATTTAGAATGAATGGCAACCATCAGTAGCTGTAGAAGAGGTGTTTTAATCTTTCTGAATCACACAATTTGTTATGCATTTCCACCTCATATATTTTTTAACCTTGCTTACTGGATCCCACTAATGCCCTATGAGACTAGTATCTTTCATATTTGTTATATTCTGAATGATTTCAATTTTAAAGTCCTCTTACCCCTCTGCTATCTGATCACTTCATAAAAAAGGCAATGCAATAAGGCCTGTTCTATTCTACCACTGTGCACAAAGAAGGAACTATGATATTACTTTAACCAATTTATATTTTACCAGAAGAGTCTGGAAAAGAAAAGAAAAGGTATATAGAAAAGAACATGAAAAAAGAATGCAACTAAAGTTGGACGCTGTATATTAAAAAAGGCAGAATACAATCACAAATTCAAGATAGGATATTACAGAATTAGGACAATAAAGCTATGAGGACAACTTTTGATTGTGAGTACTATCTAGTTAAATAATCTCAAATCTTTCTCACATGATTCTTGCTTTATACAGGTCACGAAAGGACTGTGAGGGGGATTCACTTCGGGTCATGTTCAAACTGATAGTGAGACTGTGCAGGATGAGTTGCTAGAAACCTGAGGCCTTGTCAAGAACCCACTGGAGGAAGGCCAGCCATCACAGATTATAAATTATCAAACATGCTGGTTAGTTCCAACCACAAAAATAAAAGACATCATGTATCAAGAAAGCAAAGCTCTAGTTGGATTTAATTCCTACAGATAGTAAGGAGGGGACAGGTGACACCCCTAGGAAACTTAGTGACAGAACGACCCAACTTTGGGGGGACAATAGACTAATTTTCCTTTTTTCTTTGCAATAAATGTGATGGGTTATGTTACAGGGAGCTTTGGTATGCACTAAAATGCATCTGTATTCATATGCTGCAGTCCATCTCCTCTCTTGCCGATATCTCTGCTCTCTAATTTTTCTATTCTTAGATTTGGAGAACTGATAGGAGCATTACTCAAACCCTTGACTTTAGAGAGGAGCAAGGCAAAGGAGACAAAAAGAGGCAGGCATAAGGCTGCCTCTTCGAATATAACTACATAATGAAGACAGGTAAATGAAATTAAAAGTCCTTCCTCTTTGTGATAATTCTGTTTTCCCCACAGTGACTTATCTTCTGTCATTCCCACACTTCAATATTCTATTGAGGTTGTTTATGAAAATTATTAGAAGAAATGACAAAGGAGATAATTGCCACATATCATACAGTATTTTCAGTTCACATCAGTGCATTTTTTCTCTGTATAAAACACTAGTTTCAATACAATAACTTGAACAATTATTCAGGTCACATACCAGGTTCTAAAAGAATCTGAGGTTTATTAAAAAAATACATACAGACAAGATACTAATGACATTACTTTTATCACTGCCTATCATACTAGACACAATCCAACAGCTCATCAAAGAGCTGGGGGCTGTGCTACACAGCTCAGGTGAATCCTCTTCTGCACAGACTCCTTTTTGTATGACAAAAAAAACCAAACCAAAAACCCCAACCTAAGCGAAACAAAAACAAGCACCCTAAATACTAAACTAGAATTTAAGAATACGATTCTAAATGCATAGGTACTACTTAAAGGAAGAGATGCAAAATGTTTTAAATCCTGATAAAACTTTTTTTCACTTAATTCCTAGAAGTAGGTGAATTTTTTATTGTCTAGACTAATATAGTAAATAAAATTCACTACTACAACAGGTAGATGGCATGTAAGGGTGTTCCAATGAATACAGAATTAGCAAATTAGTGTTCCAGTAAATACAATCAATGAATGCAAAATTAGCAAAACAATAAGCAGCTGAAAAGAGGTTAATTTCATTGAAAATATCAAGCACTGAAACTACAGATAAAGACAATATCCATAAAAAACCCCCTGTTTACAACACAGGCTACACAGCTGTAAAGAGGGGCTGCACCCTTTTCAAATTGCAAATATTAAAATGTTTTATAAACTGTACTCATGAGTCAAAAGAGATTTTTTTATAAGAAAGAGTTGCTCTATTACAACTTACTGCAATTTTGTGCGGTTTTAGTTCAGATACTCCTTCCTAAAGTCTCACAGAAGTGCCAAGTGACAAAACTGGCTGGAAGACTGCGGTACTTTATCAGTGATGGAAGAAGAAAGATAAAACCCACAGGATGCACCTGCACTGATTTGTGCTGCTGACTCTGTGGTGGGGATCCCTGAAGTCCAATACATTGGCTGACATGGGAACTACAAATACTCAAAGGCACTGCTCCCCACCCAAATTAGTCTTTCTTTCTGTTGGTATTTTATAGATAGACCCCATAGAAAAACCATGATTAGACAGATTTCATAAACCCTTAAAGGAGACAGTATAAATACTATTTTCGATGCTGCATAATTTTTAAAGGAGCATCACTGTGTTTTAGGAAGATAGTGAATGAAAGGATTCAGTCAGGCTAATTAGGGCACACAATAGAAATGGTAATTGAGGAACATGACACCAGTGAAAAAGAAGGGAAGTAATTTCCTGCAATATATCAGTGCACACTCCTGGGATCAGGAAGGTCTGCAGGAAAAGAATGGAGGGAAAAGATCATTACATCTCCAAGCAGCCATCTCCAGCACCTCCAGTAATCACCTTTAAAAAGGAGAAATGTAACCCTGAGAACACCGCAGGGCAATGCAGAAGTTACTCATTGAGTCCTCAAATCTGTCCACAGTAGCTGTGAAAACGCTTTATTTTAAAGTATAATATCAGTAATGCTTTATTTTATTGTTCTTTTTTTACTTTTTAGTCATTGTTCCATTGTTGAAATCAGCTGGAAGCACTTTTGGGGGGCAGGGATAAGGCAGGAGTGTGATAAGTTTCTCAACACTGTAGTGAATGCAGCAACACGAAATATCATTTATTGTAACTACAGAAGGAACCTGTGTTTGCTGGAATCTCTCTGAATCATTTCAGGAGGAATTAGTGTCCAACTTGAAAGGCTATGAAAGCCTCTCTTTTCACAGACTCATTCGTGCTCCTGTGTGCAGCTGAAGACTATCAGGAGACACTGCAAACAGGCATTAGACCATACCAAATATTTCTTTCTGCAGGAGAAAAAAAAATGGTCTGAATAGATCAGATCCGTCTTGTGGCTAATTCCTTTTGCACATTATCTATCTCCCTGTGTGTGTTGGTGAGAACAGTTACAGAATCATCATCTCCTTGTCTGAACATAACCAAATGGTAGAAAAATACCTCCCACTATTAGAAAGATTCAAAGTGCTTTGTTCCAGATATATGTACAACATATAAAGCGCCTTCTTACCAGATACATGTACAAAAATTGCTGCTCTATGAAGAGCAGTTTGTCAAATTATCTCCTTATTATATGTATCAAATGCTATCATATATGTGTTATTCTTCTCCTCTGTCCCTTCTATTGAGATCATAAACTGTAGTTTCTGTTGTCCCTCTCCCCATTTTTTCTTCTTCCTCCCCTTAGTATGGGAAACCTTTCTGTTTTCAGCTCTGTATATATGGTAAGTAGTTAGTCACGGATTTCTCTTTTTCCTGTGCAAGAACAGCCCAGTGGAATCTGCAGATGCACTTTTCTCTATCCATAACAAATTAATCTGCTAGCCTGGGTTAATTAATTACTATGATAGCCATTATTCAATTTGCTATGCATGTGGGGTTGTTTTGGAAGCAATTTTTTCTGAGGCTGTCTGCACTTTTGACAAAGACCAAAACTTCCATCCTGATAGCTGTTGCAATGATGTTTTGTTGGCTGGCGTTATGTCAGACTGATTTTCTGTGTAAAAACAGTAATTTACCAGAGCAGTTCTCAAATAATTAATGTCACTTGGCTTCATGCCTCTGAAAACACTCAAGGTATGCACTGAAATCCTACAAAAGCTCCCCCTGCCATGACTTATTACTTTATTACAAAACTGTGGAACAGCTTTCTAGAGAAGGCACATCTTGAAGGAATGGAATATCCTTAGAGGCAGCTATTAACAATAATAATCTGAAGAAAGTTGCAGTCTCTATTTACAAGGTTACAGTTTCTTGTTATGGCCTTATCATAACATTGCAGTTTTTAATGAGTTATGATCTAAAACTAAATTTTTTTGGGTTCACTGCTTTCACTACAGCAATTATTTTTATAATAGATCAGCTAAAGCTATGCAATTTTTTCTTCTCTGTGTAGCTGTCTCTTTTACATTAATATAATTAGCAAGAAGCAATAGCAATGAGAATACAATCTAACCCACTTTAAAAAACACTTTAAATAACCCAATATTTAAAAGGAGATGCTTAAAATTATGCTTGCATTTTTAATTAGGGTTACCAAGATTGCACATTCAGGTACAGATTTGAATGTGTGATTTATTTAAGGCCCTGCTTTATTTGCCTGTACAAGTCAGGAGTTTGGGCACACAGACAAAATTACTGTAATCATGGAGAAAATTTAAATGCCCCAATCCAGACAGGTAATTGTAAAGTTGGGTAATTCATATGCAAAAAATGCTGAAATGTTCTTATAAAATCAGGCATTTGGCCTTTGAAATAGAATCCTTTTGGATGTGTTTGCAGAAAAGCTCACAAGCTTGATTTTTAAACACACCAAACATGATTAGTGACTCCCAAGCTATTTCAGTTCTGACTTGCCATTGAAAATAAAGTACTCATGCCTCTGTGAGACCCAAAAAACCATTTTCTTTTGTATCATCTCTGAATACCCACAAGCTCACAGGCAAATAATCTTGATTATTAAAAATTATTTTCAACCCATTTTTGTATCTTCTATGTTACTGTACTAAATTTTATGTAATTTCATTCTACTCTCTCATTGTTTTAAGGCATAGAGTAACACCCTGTTGTACTTGTGAATAAAAATTCTGGGATCTATGTCAGCAACTAACACAGTATTCAAATACCAATTTTGCCATAGAACCAACACATAAAATTCTGTAATTAGTTCATTCAAGCTTTCCTTTTCCCTCACATCCACGTAGAATCACTTGCAGTACTTGGCCCCAAATTATAGTAACTATTGAATTGTATTTACACTGGTACAGATGACACCAACATTCTTGGTTTGTTTTTTTATTTCATAAGCAAACATTGTCAACTTTTCCCAGCCCATCACCACTACAGCACTTAGATTTATGGGACTTTCAATGTATATGCAATGCCTTGGTAATCCAAGGGAAAGCTCTGACTACTGTCTCAAATATTCATCTACTGGCCTTCCAAGACAGGAATAAATCCTTTGATGATGCAAACCCAACCCCATTTTAATAAAGCAAGAATCATGAAGGTGCCCTTTAGCTGAACAGGTTTCTAATTTGTGTTTCACCAAAGTAGTTATGTGGGATAAATTTTCAATCCTTGTGTCTAGGATATTTCACATGATTGATGACAAGAATCGGAGTTACGTATTTCTACTGAACACACTGATATTTCACAGGAATCTCACAGAGATGAACCATGACTTTAATATCAGTTCTCAAATAATCAGGTTGAACTGAAAAATGCTCCCTCCAATAAGACTTCTAGTATTGATAGAGAAATTTGAGCTTAAGAACACAGGTAAGTATTACTATAAAAATATATTAAATCTGCATAAAATCTGAATCTTTCCTAAAAGCCCTGAAGAAGTACCAGAGAGACTTATTTCTAGTTTTCAACTACACTGGATGCACACTACAGTGTTAAGTATTTTCCAAATGAAGAAAATACCATTATCCCCATCCTGAAAAATCCCAACCAAAATGTTAAGCTTAGAGAGGTCAATGGGACTTATTCAAGATTTTCTAGCAGTTAATTATCCTGGCTACAGGTGCCAGGCCCTCACATGCCACAGGCCAGGTGGGGCTGTAGCTCTTTAAATGAGGAGCCAAACACCCCAAAACAGCACCATTAGGTCATCCTACAACTGAATTTACTTTATTCTTTTTTTCCCAGTTTTCTTCACAGCTGCAAACAGACAACCAGATAGATATTTGACATGAAATTGACCTCTTAACGATGCATTGTTTAGCTCAAAAATTATTTTTAAAGTTATTAGCATCACCCTAATAGGACTGTGTGAATATGTTATCCTGCTATTCTTAATATGTGAATTTACACGACAGACTTCATTCTGAAAGAAAGATGTTTAATGTTTTTAATATCCGTATTTGTTTTTGGTAACATTTCAGGACAATCACACACTTAAAAAAAAAACTGGCAACAAATTTTATACATAACTTCAGATATTTAGCGGATGATCAGACATATCTGCGATAATCCCTCAACCAAAGTACAAATAAAACCCAAAATTAGGATTACACAGTCCAGAAAAATGACAACTACTGCTGCTTCATTGCCATTCCTCATCAGATTATGAATTGAATTCTGGTAAAGTTTAACTCCATTTCAGCTTTTAAATACTCATTAAGAAGTGTGCAGGACAGTTTGCTTTTGGGTGGATACGTTATCTGCTATTCTAGCTGAGGTGTGGACACATGACAGGAAGCAGGAGAGCTCTGATCTATGGACTCTGGTCGTGTCTAAGTCTTACAGCAGTTAACAATACATTTATTTCACACCTGGGGGTGGCAGATTGCTTGTATGTGGTCAATTTTCACCTTTTCCCTTCACTTACATTCATGTTTCTCATACTGTGAGCAAAATGACTGCGAGACAAAGGTCGGGGCTACAATTCTGACAGCAAATGAGACACTGCTGCCTTCGTTCAGTATTTGGAACTGTAAGATTCAGGGACCTGTATTCATCTAAAGAGTAACAATGGACTGTACCATTTGGCATCTTTTTTATTTTATAGTCTAATTTTTTAATTGAAAACTCAAGAGAGACAAACAGCCACGATAATGTAACTACACTTGACATGTACATTTTCAATTACTATAAAAAGCCATATATCCACAGATGTTTAGTTGGAGAAAAAAAAGATGAATGATATATAAATATAGATATAAAATTATATTTTTCACCCTTTTGGCACAGCATTTATAGAGTATTTTAACTATAACTTCAGTATTTTAATTGGACTGTATGGTCATTGGTAACTATCTTTTCCTGCATAAGAGTTTTTTTTTTTGCTTAGAATTTTTCAGATCTATTTCAAATAGAGTGACATCATGGATTACTTGATTTATTTGCTTCCTTACTGGTTGCAGTCTAAAAATCTGAAATTTTTCTTGTCTACCATCATGATCTTACTCTCTTCCCAAGCTGCTTTTCCTGGCCCTTCCTTCTGTATTTTTATTCCAGAATCTGCCTTTTAAAAATCTATTAATTCTGTTTTTATGAGTATTGGGACATAATATCCCACATATATTCTGTACTGATTTTTTTTTTTTTATGAATTCACAAAACTACATTAATTTTATTTGGAGAGTTTGCCATATGAGGAGTGGCTGATGGGGCTGGGGGTGTTCAGCCTGGAGAAAAGGAGGCTCAGGGGAGACCTTTTCACTCTCTACAACTCTTGAAAGGAGATTGTAGCAAGATAGGGATCAGTCTCCCAGATAAAAAGTGACAGGAAGATGAATTTGATAACTCAGAGAAACCAAAAAACCAAAATGGAGACCTTTCCATTAGAAGATGCTCAATGCCATTTATGTGGTGAAAGAACTTTTGTTACGAAATGTAACACTGCTTAAAACAGAAAGACTATCTTATATTACTAAGGATAGGAAATAGCAATCTTTCTGATTTGTAATTCTTACAATGATAAATGTTTCAGGGTTCAAAAGAAGCAGAAGCTTAGGTCGAAAATGGAAATCAATATTAAATTAATATGTCTCATTTCAGTTACAAATTTGCATGTATACATTTCAAATCTATTACAGCTGATGAAGAGGAGCCTGGCTGGCAGTCCAATTAAGAAAGGCACAGGACTGGAGTTATAGGTAACTTCATTTAGAGGTAGCATTGGTCTGGGAAAACATATACATCATCTCTGGTACTACGCTTGATATCAGCTCAGGTTACAAACCTATAATATTTCTAAAAAGTAGGAATTAATTACACCTTCTCTCCATCCTCATCCCCCTTTCCTCCATCATGTAACATAAATAGTGTACTTGCAGAATGGATCCTGATCAGTCTCTTTAATGTAGAATGGCTACGCATTCAAGGCATACTAACATCACCCAAAGAGGCCTGTCAGGTATATTCCCTGCCACTTTTGATAATATTTGGAAGAAAACAATGACCTCAGAACTTTTTTTTACAGAAAGACTCAAGACAGCAACCGAAAACATAAGAACAAAAAAAAAGTCAATACAAAGAGGACATCTGTGAGTTACTATGTTGTAATATTGCTGAAATATAAAATTGGAAGCAACCTCTGTTCAGTGGTACATGAAGTGTTAGCCTTCATAATGCTACTAGTATCTCCTTCATTATCCCAATTAAGTCTTTAAAATTTCATCCCTAATATTACAACTGCTTCTTTATAGACTGCTTTCTACTGCAAAACTGAAGTACACATAATCTTGATGATGTTTGTGGAATGATGAGATTTTAATCAACTATGATACTCCTAATCTTAATTGGCAAGAGGTGTGGGAAGATGGAAAATCTCCTTTCCCTATAATCTAATCAAACCCAGCAGTATCAGCTTCCAGATTGCAACGTCAGCCTTTCCCCTGAAGGGCTGAGCAGGAGGTTAGGTAAAAATTAATCGTAAACATTAATGTAAATACCAAAAGTTCATACTGGTCACGCTAAGTTAGCCACCTCAGCAACATCTGTGCTTTCTCTTGTACTCTCTCACTTGTGTTGCTAGTACTGCTTTCAGCATCCCACCCCAGCAAGCTGAAGCAGGAGCTGTATTTTCCCAAGGGATTAGTTGAAAATGGAAATGTTTCCATGGGAAGTGCACAAGAACTCAGAAATCAGAACCACTACAAACCCATCTGGTCAAAGTCGAAGCCAAGAGGAAGTTTAATTATTATAATACCTTTAATTAGAATAATTCCATTCTTAATTCAGAAAGAAAATATTTCTGCAAGAGCTTTTAGAAGATATTCTCTAATAGAAGGCAGAGGAAAGAACTCCTGTGGTGGTTGTGACGAACTGGAGTTTAGGGCTGTGCTGATATTGCATTACAGCTGCAACAGCCCTCCTACCCTTGATGCCGGTGCTCATCAGGGTGCATCGACACCCAGGACATTGGAGGAAGACACAGATTGTCCCTGAATCCCAATGAGCAGCAGTCACAGCTCACCTCCAGCAAGACGGAAGAGAGCTCATCTGAATTTCTAAGCGCTCGCTTTGAGGCGGAATCGTACGAGAGCCATGAAGATGAGAGCACACTTCAGCACAATGTGACTTATCAGCTGATACACCTGAGAGAGCTGAAAGACACAAACCAGTGCCTTCCCATCCTCTCCAGGAACTGCCTAGGAGCCCACGGGGCTGGGGAGACACCACACCACACCACACCACACCACACCACACCACACCACACCACACCACACCACACCACACCACTGCTGAGGCAAATGTGAGGAATGCTCAAGATTCTTGGATTATCCCCTCTTGTAGCCAGTAACAAAGTGTTAGAAATTAAGAAGTAACTTGACTTTTCAAAAGCAGATAAAAAGAAGGAACTCTCTTCACACCACAAACAGCAGTAATCCCTTTATGGCTCCTTGAGTCTACATATGCGAGTTTGCCTCGATTTCTAAAAACAGCCTGAAACCATAAAAAGATGAAGAGATACTTTTTTGTGTTAATTTCCACATAGATAAGGTAAGATTCTAAAATCCCCAAGACAATCCCCAAGGCAGGCTTGTCTGTTTGCCTACAAAAATATTTCAGTGACTACAATCAGTATCTATCATCTGCCTCCCATCTTTTCTCTAAAATATACAGAAGCAAAGGTGAGGTGTTTGATACACAGTGGAGTTAAGAAGGCAGCTGGAATGACTGCAATTTGTGCATAACCAGCCAGACAAGATGTTGCAACTGATGGTTATGCATTTTAGCACAGCCTGCTGTTGGCACATTGTTGAAATAAAAAATATGATGCCCACGCATTCAAAGCAATGATGGAGAGCTAACGATCAGTTTCAAAGCAGTGGGCTGTTGCTTCCTAATCATTATCTGGACTCATTTTTGATAAGTTAGGGCTGGGTTTTGTTTTATTAAGTATTGTATTTTATGCAATATATCCTTCAGCTGAAGGAAGGGATTTCAGCTAAAGTGCCAAACTGCCATTCTACTGGGCAAGCCTGGTATGCACTAACCAGAAACATGAAAGGAGACTGATGTTTCTAGAATACCACGGCCTTCCTAGTGGCAGGCCAAAGCTGGCAAGGTGAATGTTAGTAGTGCAGTGGCCAGAATTTAAAATGCTATAACAAATTGAACATTATTTCATCACATGCAATGTGCCATGGCTTCTGTCTTACTTTCACCCATCTCAGTGCACTAAAGTAGTTCAAGGGACATGGAGTTACTTTTTTCTCTACTTCTTTGCCACATTAATTTCAAGCAAAGCACACAGAAATAGAACTGACCTGAACAAATGACTGGCGGTTTCTCTTGGGCTTCAAAGCCAAAAAGGTGTTACAGGAAAAATGGAGCCTTTTACTGACTGTAGGCTTTACCCAGGATAGAAAGAAATAGAATTTGTTAGTACTTCTAACTGGAGAAAAACACCTGGCAACTGCCAGCATTTCCTTTGTATGAGACAATTTATAGGAACACTTATAGGTACATTAAAATGCCCAGCTGTCAAACTGAAGAGGAGGTCTGTTCAGAGGATGATGCAGTATATATCAAATGAGAAGTATAAACAATAATAAATATATAATAACATATTGACCCTAACCCTTAGAAAACCCTAGCCCTTAATTTTGCTACCAGTTTGAAACCTGCTAACATTGACTAGAAATTGTTTTCACTGATCTAGTAAAGCATTGTTGATTTATTGTGAACTTTGAAAAGGTGCATCCTGTGGCTTTGACATTCATGGTCAGGAAGGAGGGTCCAGTTGATGGAGTCTTCTGTACCAAAGGACAGTGGAAACAGTAGAAAGAGAGATGATTTGGTGTTGCCAGTACAGTCAGGGGCCTGGACACTTCATGGAAGCATTGCACAGAATATTAACTGGGTACTGTTAAGAAAACAGCCAACTAAAATTTAATCTAGTAAACTGGCAACAAGCCTGATTTAGATTTCTTCACTGTATGCCAGTATTTTTATTTTATTTTTATTACATAACTTCGTGGGTTTTGGGTGTTTATAACTCATATTTTTAAGCACTACAGTCCAGTTCTGTCTGTTTCAATTTGATAATTACATAGCCAGTGGCATCACAAAATTCCTTGTGACTGAAGTCAGTGCAGGAGCATTGGTGGCTCGCTGAGTGCTCTGTGTTGTTGAGAAAAGGATCTTCTGAGACCTGCTCACAAACGAGGCAGAACTAATCAATCCCTCTTGGACAAGCTGATTACCTGGAAATCAATCAGTCAGGGAGCTTGTTCTGTCAGCCTTCAGGATATGAGCAAATACCAAATGTAACTTCCAGCAAAAGCAGCACAGAAAGCACATCTATGAGGCAGTACATCTGTAATGCAGATACAGAGAGCACTGAAGCACAGAAGTTCTTGTTACTGTCCCAGAATACTCTGCTGTGACATGGAAAGCACAGACATTCCTATTCCATCAGTCAGTGTCTCACAGCAACTAATTTTCCACCAGTGATCAGGAAGCTCAGAGCACTCTTTCATCAACACCCAGGGAACTGAACTAGGTCCTGGTGCAGAACACTTTGCCCTCCTGCTAATGCAGTTTGTGTTTCAGATTCTGTTTGTGACAAAGCTTTGAATTCTGTTTGGGTTTAACATGGCATTACAGCTGCTGGGTGTTTCACTCTGTTACTGCCAGGTCCAGAGATAGCACAACCTGGGAAAGGAAAACAAGTGCCTGCAGCAACTGATTGACAGGCCTGAAACACCTGGGAGAAGACCATCACACAAGAAATAATGGCTTAGAGAAAAACAAATTAGCAGCCGATTTATATTCCAGGAGACGTTTTATTGCCTGCCACTCTCCATCCCACTGAAATATTGTGATGGATTAGGGTGACAGAAGAGAATTGCTAGGTGCTGGTAATGACAATTTGAACAACGAGGTGAAGGAAACACACCATGCTCTGCCTCTCTCCAGAACACGGTGAGCTTATTGTGGAGGGAATACAACCCATTAGTCACTGGAGGCACCTCAAGGTGTGTTGTTTCTCTGTACAGTCACACTGTGGGCATCCCTAATCCCCAATTCTGGTGAAGTTTAAGGGCTGTATTCTAATGTCAAAAACTAAGAGGGAATTGAAGACTGAAGGCATTCCAAATAGCATTAGGAAATAACTGTACTAAGATCTTTCATTTGATACCAACCCCCCCAAAATGAATGAAAATATCTAGAGCTGGGTGAGCAGAGCTTTTCTGCCAAAGGAAAGTGGTAGCTGAAAAGGGATGGGAAGACTGAGCTAGGCAGGCAGTGTAGGTATAAATTCAGCCATGGCTTTCCTATAGTATCAGTGGCCATGATCCAACCTGGCCTCAGGTAGTGTGTTACCATGACAACTTGTCCAAAAAACCCGAAGGTGGAGAGGGGAAACAGAAAAGAGAAGAGAACCTTTGTTTTACAGCCCACTGTTATGAAGGGAGATGATTAGAAGTGAGTCAGAATTCCCAAAGCAATGAAGCTGTTAGTGGTAGTCCTGAGACCTCTCAGATCTATCACAAGAGGTCCTAGGACTGTCACAGAAAAAAGGAAATCTTTCATCAGACTGGGATATTTCAGGGTGCTTCCATAAAAAGCCAGCATCCCCTCCATCAGCCTGGCTTGCTCCACACTGAGTCTCTGACACCTGCTGGCTTGTCACTAGAGGGGACAGAGGTTTTCTGTGCCCATGCTGCTCAGCGTGCACTATGAGATGTAGCTTCAAGCACAGGTGTTCTGAAGTGAGTTGCAAAATGTCGCCCTTGGAAGAAATCCTCAAAAGCAGAGGATTTGAAAAGGAAGATGTGCTTTTCAGGTAAAACTGTGGCAGCTGCTGATACACAGCAGCTGGAAAAATAAAGGGGATGATGTCTTACCCTCATGTTAGGGGCCCGACCCTGGCACAGTCCAAGCACTGAGCTTGTTTCATTTCATGCTGCCAAAATTAGAGGGTGAAGAAGAACAGGAAAAGAAATTCAGGGAGAAATCCAACAGCCTTTGGGCAACTCTTCAGGAACCAGCTTTGTGCTAGGGAAGTCCCTGTTATGTTTCCAGGGTTAGCCCAACAATTGTGTTTTATTCTCTATAGTTACCTGAATTGGGTCAAGCTACCAGTTTGCCTTATAATGCTCAGCAAAATCAGAAGCCTTTTGGAGTGGATTCCAATGTTGGATTTGAAATCAAGCAAATGCCCCAAATACCTGGACAGTGGGGAAACAGATGCAATTTTTAATGTTTCATACCCATTTAAATCACAGTTCTACATATAGTGCTTTATAAGTTCACCAGTCACCATTAATAGAACTTCCATTAAGAGATTTCATTTTTGTAAAAGAAAAAGATCCAAAAATGTATTAACTGAGTTGCAGGTGTGCTGTGAGGTGAGAGAGCAATTATCAAGATCATTATTATAGTACATTAGTGTCTAATGGTGTGTGATAAGGATTGTAAAGTGCCCACTGTGTACTTAGCTATCTTTCAGTTGACATTCAGAGACAAAAAACAATTATGTGTATTGTATGTACATGCTGAATGACTGAGAAAACAGAGAGCAGTATCAAATGCTTACAGATGTAGAGCAGAAAACCAACACATAAACAGAAAAAAATGAAATGCTCTTTCATTTTTCTCAACAGCAGTGCCAACTTTAGATAAAATGGCCCATAAGAAGATGCTGAGATGGTGTCTTCAGTAAAGCAATTTCTGTTTCCTAGGGTCTCTTAGAAAAAAAGTGTGTGCGTCCATGTGCACACACGTAGAAAAGAATACCAGTTTTGTATGCAATTTTTAAACAAAATGTGTTTCTCCCACCACAATTGACTTTTTGAGCAAAAGATGTCTGGCTGAATCAATTTAAACAGCAACATGGAATTTGGCAGCAATCCATTTCTGCTGAGATTAAGCCAGCTGCTACTGAATCCATTGATCCTTTTAGCTATTGATTTGTTAATTTAATAAACACCGAAGTTTTAGAATGTGAACAAATTCACAGTGCTGAGGAGACAGGATTTTGATAAGCTCTGCTGCCAGACTAAGCTGGTAAGGTTGTCAAATGAGAAAATCACACATGATTTAAAAATATTAAAGATTTCCAATGTGGCAGATTGCTTAAAATACATCTCTAAATAGAAATGTGCCCTGTTAGAAAAAAGGTCTCATAATTAAAAACGTATAATCTTAAAACAGCAGATCTGCTCCCTTTGTCTTCTCTCTATTAATACTAATGATTAAAGCCATTTTACTGCACCTAATGCTCCTGTTTACTTTGAAAAGTCAAATTATCTTTAGGAGAAAAAAATGGATTCTATTCTTATTACAAGGAAAATTGCGACAACTTCTAACCAAGGATCAGGTTCTGCCTGAGACAGCTCCACGCACACCAGTCCTTCACTGTGCAGAGCCCAGCTTTTATTCTCAGCCAAGAGCACCTCCAAATGGGCTGAGAATCCACAGCCTAAACATGCCATGCTCTGAGCAGATCCTGGCACTGGGATCTGCTCTCTCTTTCCCTCCTTGAGGCATGACTGCCATTAGGGTGCCCTCGTTTCCTCATTAATTCAATTCCCATAAATGAACACTGGCGACTCAGAGGGCCGCAGCTATGGCCGTGTAATAGGACTGCCAAAGTGACAGAGTGACCTCTCCTGCCCATGGTGTTTAGAGCACATCAGCAATTTACCACCGAAATAGATTTTTCCCTGGAAAAATACTAGTTGCAGAAAATGGATGCTTTGGGGGGGGGAAAAAAAGAAAAAGGTGTGGTGGGAAAAAAAAAAAAAAAAAAAAAAAAAAAAAAAAAAAAAAAAAAAAAAAAAAAAAAAAAAAAAAAAAAAGGAAGAAGAAGAAGTTGTAACAAATTTGTAACAAGGTGCCTGTTTTCCTGCCAGCTGTCCTGAAGAACTTGCTGGGGATTAACAACTTCAGCTCTAAATGTTGCCAGGACAGAGGTACCTTACAACAGCTTTAAGCAGCTCAGAGGTGAAATTCTCTGTGGACTGCAACAGATTGAGGCCCCGTAACACCAGCATAAAACTGAAATAAGCAAAGTATGTGAGAAATTGTAAATATTGAAATTGTAACTGTAATATAACTTCTTGAGGAAAGTAAGTCTCCCACTTGCAATTTTTACTTCCTTAACAAGAATTAGCTACAACACCAGTGACTGCTCAGTTTAGCCTTCTCTGACACTCAGAGATGGCCACTGTCAGCTGCAGCTACAGTTAAGAACAAGAGTACAGCAGCATTAGTAAACCTTGACAAAACAGAATAAGAAACAGAAGAAAATCTAGCAGTGCATGATGGACTCAAGCTTTATCATGGGCTTCTGATGAAAAGGTGAACAGAAGCCTTGACATGGCCAGGCTTTGGCTGCTCAAACTCTTCTCCAAAAATCTGTAGTTGCCACAGCTGAAAAGCACATTCCAAACACACCATTCTACCCATACAAGCAGTTTCTATGGTTTTTAATTGCTGATGAAGGTTCCTAGGCACTAGATGGGCAATGCAAATTGCTGTTTAAATGGGTTTCATGACTTCACTGCAGTCTTTTCTGAACTTTCTTCCACTGCAACAAAGAGGAGATGCACAAAGAGTTGTAGGGGAAAATTAGCAAGGATGTACATTTTCTCCTCCAAAAATTAAACTAGAAAGTGTGAGAACAGGGGGAATAGCCCCTAGACAACTTCCACCCACAAAAGTTTTTTGTTTTCCTCATGGTCTAACTATTGCTTAAGGACTTGGATCATTCTTATTCTATCTAATGTTTATACTTCTCATATAATACATCTCTGTAGTATTGTTATAAGGTGTATAAGACACAGAGATTAACATCTTCCCATTCTTCAACATGCTAACAGTGCCAGAATTCAAAGAGCAGTCTCCTGGGTGCCCAAGTGAACAGTTTGAAATAAAACATTCACGTGCCATGCCAGCAGCTGAGAACACTATTTAAGGAAAAGAAAGAGCAACAAAGAATTAATACATCACTGTTAAGACAAGAGCACCTTGATAAAGGAACTTTGAACATTTTCCATTCCATACAGGTTTGCTCTATTACTGCAAACATGAACATGGGTAAAGAGCACAACGGACAGGTCAAATTCAAGGAAAACTTCACGTTTGTAGAGGGACAGGTTGTGAAATAATGGAAAATGCCAAAGCCCATACAGTCTGGGTAAGTATTAATGTGAGTCTTGAGGAAATCCATATACATACAAATATTCACTGGCCATGAAGTTTCAGTCTCAACAGAAGTAACCCAAGGTTGAAGCTATGAATGGTGTGCAGCCTGTGCAATTAAAATGTAAATATCCTTCATTCTATGGAACCACAAATGTGTTTAGCTACACTGTGCAACTGGTCATCAGCACAGCAAGCAAGAGAGGGATGAGTCTGTTCTTCACACACAGGCAGTGCAGACACTGATTATCAGAACTACAGGAAATCAACTCTTGCTGTTATAGTTTTTCCTGTAGATGTGCACACACCACATCCACAGACAAATAAATCTGCATGGATCAAAGAAAGCAAGGACAAATAAAACAAACTAGACAGCTTATTCATAGGCATCAGGAGTGAATAGACGGTTGACAAAACACCTGAAATTATTTTGAACTACTTAAAAAAAACATTTAAAAACTATCTAAAGGCAATTTAAAAGCTACTTTTCTATCTCAATTTATTTGTTATTTTGTACTGGGACAGCAACGTGTTGGTAACATGACATAATCAAAGCAGCTTTCCACAGGGCTTAAAGTCAATTTCCCTTCCTAGTCCTGATTCAATTTAAAATATACTGTCCTTTTCAGTGAAAATCTACCTTAACGTGAAGATGGCTAAAACTGATAGTCATGCCAAATCCTAAATACTCCCAAACAAAAAGGATTGCATTTCAAGCTCTGCACTGCAGGAGCTGTTCTTTCTTTAAAGGAACTTGATTGACATCAACTTGATGCAAGACTGAGCCTTTTGCACATCTGCCTTAGCAGCTCCAACCATGAACAACCATGAAACATTCAGTAAATTCCACTGATGTGATTAAATCAGACAGAAGTTGGGTTTTATTTAGCTACCTTCAAACTTGATGAATCCCAGAGCCATCAACAAGAAAACAGACAGTGTGATTGTGAAATGAAGTAGTAGATGCTGCACACTTAACATGCACTTCTATAGCTCTTGGAACACTAAACTTACTCAGGATAGGTTATTAATATGAGAATATTCCAGTATTCCCCACATTCTTTCAAAAAAGCCATTGGTCACTGCTACCTTTTGTGTCTGAAGGAGATTTAACAGTATCCTACCTTCTAAAGAATGGTGACTAAAATATTGTTATATCTTTTGATATTTCATCCCAGTAATAAAACTGAGTTCTGGTGTCATCTTAGATGATTAGGACAGGATGATTCCTGTACCCGATTCTTCAGCACAGAACAAAAGAAGTCTAGAAACTAAACCTGAAGCATAACAAAGAATTAAAACTTCAGATTTTTAAATTTAATATGCAGTTTGCAGTAGAAGTGGTCAACAGATTTTCTTCCAATAGAAATGAGTAATTTCAATACATACTTTTCAGAATCAATCTGGCTAGTTCTGTCGTAATAGTTAATGCAATTACAATAATAGGTTTTAAATGGGTTTATATTTCAAGTATGATTGTGCTGAATTGAATTATTCCCTACTTATCACACAAATATTGGATGAACATTCCTCATTTTCAACCCACACTTTTAAATTGATTTCCCTCCACTTCAGCATGATTAAATTTCTAAAATAAAGCAGGCAGATACTTCACACTTCCAAGTGCTGTCACAAGTAGTAAATCTCCTCTAGAATGTAAAAATAACTGCAGTAAGTCCAACCTCTCTATACTAATATGCCAATACCACATAACTGAGGAAGTCTACAGAAAATTATCTGTTCCCAAGACCAGAATTTCACTTACACAAAACAATGTATTTTTTTAGGCTTTCCACTGAGATATATTTAATTGTTGATGAAATGTTGTTAAGCATGTTTAAGGTGCTATGGAAAAGAAGAGTAAAAAAGGGTACAAACCAAAACAAGACGGGTTGGATAATGCGATTTTCTCCTCAAACAATACGCAATGATCAGTTTTAGTTTTTGATTAAAGCACAATTGGATGACTGGGGCTCAGAAATTAAGTAAGAGTCTGGTGGACCCTTAGCAATGACAACTGGCAAGCAGCAGCAAGAAAAAAAAGAAGTAACTTTTGATACCAAGGCCTTTGGATCTGTACCCAGAGGTTTTCCTTAAGGCTTTCTTCATGGTTTGAAGGAGGGACAGCATCAGAAACTGGGGAAGGCCACAGCCAACAAGAAACAAAACTCCACTATCTTACAGAACCTGTACAGGACAATTGTCTGCATTTTTTGATAATCAAGTATTGCTGGGGAATCAGAGCTTGTAGGAAAATCAACAGAATCATGTTTGGATCTGTTTTTAAATGCTCTGCACAAGCAATTGTAGCAATAATTCTTAGTAATAAATCCGAAATAAACAATGCATATGTTTCCTATAATAAAATATACCTGTATTAGATACTGAGAAAGGTCTGTAAATTAGATCTTGTTTTACTATGCCCTGCCACCTTCCCAATGAGAATTAAAAACCCCCAAATCCTAAGTCAATATATCTTATTATTATATGCCAGAAATCAAAGCAGGAATCATTCCTAACTCTGTTTCTGAGTAGCAGGAAGAGCTGTAGTTCATTATCTTCACCTTGTTTTTCACAGTCAGCTATTAGAGGTTACAGTTTTCCTATATGTTCATTCTGCTCTTACTTATAAGTATGATGCTTATAAGGCCAGAGGAAGGAGTGGCTGTTCTGCTGTACTTTGAAAAGGAGCAGATGTGCTCCAGACCACAAAGATTATTGGTTACCAGGACAGAGGAGAGGGAGAACTAAAGCTAAGACACCACAACCCCAGGGCTGAATACTGTTAAAACTTTTATTAGTTCCACATCCTCCAGAAACTCATTATCTGAAATAACATTTGATATTTCAAAAGAGTCACAGGGAGCATAAGAGCCTTTCTTACTTTCTGTCCTTTTATATTTTCATGAAGAGTTTAAGTGTATTCAGTTTTAATAATACATTTTAAATTTGGTTGCTTGTTTGAGGAAGATGTTTCAATTCAGCATTGCCTGTCAATAAATAGAAAACAAAAATAATTCTTGATTCACAGAATCCCCAAATAATTCAAGTTGAAAGGAATCTGTCAATCATCAACCAAGTTGGTCAGATACAATTTGCCCTTGATAATTTCACGATGGTTGTACCAAGCAACTTCTTGTTCTGGTGTGCCTGGGAGTGGTTTTCAGGGGATTTCTCCACAGTATTCATACTGATTGGCCTGGATACTATTAACTTTGTCTCTCTTGAAGAGGGGTGTGGCATTTCCTCTCTTCCAGTCACCAGTAACTTCCACGGACCACTGTGACCTTTAAAGGTGTCAGCAGCTTCACCAGGACCTTGCCCAGCTCCCCTGAGTGCATCCAGTCTGGTCTCATGGGCCAGTCTCTAGTGAGTTTAAGTGCTCCCTAGCCCCATTTTCCAATACTTTGGATGATGTTCCATTCCCACTGAGGCTCAGGGACTTGGGAGGCTAAAGAGTAGATGGTGCCAGTTAAGACCAGTAAAAAACAACCCCTGGCATTGCTCTCTTCCATCTTCATGTAATAATGGTATTTTCAATTTCCCATCCCATTTGACTTCCAGAAGTCCCTCTGACTTACACAGACACTCCCCAGGCAGCTTAAATGCTTTACCACCGTTACATTTCCCCCCCACCTAATTTCTCATTCACTCTGAAGGGCAAAAAGCAATTCCCTTCTATCCTATACACATGCATACATTTGTTACCTAACCAAACACTGCAAGATACAGACTAACGTTAGGAATCAGCTCGTTCGTTTCCTTGAAAACTTGTGTTTTTCAAGCCAGTCTGGACTATAAATATTTTGGTCACATCCTACCATCTGCACTGGCACCAGCAGCAGCTCACAATCTCTCCTCAGCTGTTTGCATGCTCAGAACCCTCTTGACACATGGCATTCCTAAGTACTTTGAAGTATGTCACACACGCCAAGTTTGAGATTCTCTGAGCTAAATTTTAATAATTTGCTTCACTACAAGCAAAAGAGAGGCCAGAGAAACCCCCTTATCCAATCTGTTAATTTTCTACTCTGTGCTTTCAGTGGAGAATGTGTCATTTTCTATGGTTCAGTTTCTTTCTAAGTTTAATCTTACAGAAAATCATCAGCATCCATCTGTTTATGCCCCACATTTAAGTGACTTCTCTGTTCACTGAACGTGAGCCATCTTCTGTGGGATGCAAAGCAGAACATTTTTTATTACCCAACCTTTTAAATGCCCATGGAGTTTCATGACAATTCAAGAGACTGCAACAACTTCATTCTTCACTTGAGTTATTTGTGGCCATATTTTGTGAGAGCAATAGTTGTCATCTCAATTCTGCTCCTCTAAGTGATATATATATATGTACACATACACATATATATATATAGTCTTCTGTTATCAACTTCCTGAAGTAACTGAAGCACTCAATACACTTCAGATTCATATAGGTGGATTTGTGATTTCAATTTTTTTTTTAATGGCTTATTTAGATTTAATTACAGTGGTTTCACTTTTTCTAGCAAATCATGCACTTAATTCCTATAAACTTCCAGTGATATTATTACCACTGGTAAAGCAGAGGTAACAGCTGCCACCCAAAGACAGATTCACTGTCCTGAAAATACACACAGATTATCCCCTGAATTATATTTAAATGGCAAAGCAAACTCAGGGATACGACTAAAATTTACGTAATTTCCTCTTAGAATCAGAGAAAAAGAAACATGTGAAGCAATAATGTTAGCAATGAAAACTTCAGAAAAACTATAAATACTTTAACCCACATTTTTCAAAACAAATTGCAATTTTCTGTCTAAATTGTTAACCTACGAATCAAACATGTTCTGTTTTATATTCTGATATATGTGAGATGTTCTAAATAAAGTATCAAAGTTAACAACATGTGAAAAACTTTGACTCAGAAAATCAACTATGTATAAAAGACAACTATGAAGTAAACTAAAATAAGATATACTAATTTAAAATCATTTAAAGTATTCAAAAAAATTATAAGTCATTTGATTATAATACATTTTTTTCTGTTAGTATCCTGCAATGAAATTTCACAGATATAACATGGATCCATTTTTAAAAAAAATCAAATTTGTATTTTTATTGTTCTGTTAAATTAATGTTTTGCAGCTGTCCTAGGATAACTGGACAATAATTTGTTCTGATTTGTAAAGGAAAGCAATTTCAATCTCTTCTCTGAAACAGGAAACCAACATTTCATCAGGTTGGTGGGCACTGTGCACCCTCAGCTCTCTGGTTTGATGCTAAAAGGAAGCTCACACTGGGAGCTTGGAGTGCAAGGAAATGGTTCTAATCCTGATCAGGGCAGAGTCCTCCCTTCTCCCACACATTCCCAAAATTGCCAAGTGCCTCTAGCTGGTCGTGGTAAAAAGAGGCAACTGGAATCATTTTGCTCTGGAAAAGAATGCTCAACTTCCTCCCTAGGAATCTATTTTAATCAACTACCATACAACCTGAAGCTAAGATCTTTCTTTTCTTTTGCAGGAACCACTGAAGCCTTGGCACAGGTGACAAGTGCAAGAAGAGTATTTCACGTACAGGGATCATGAATAAACTCCTGCCTTTCCCACTGACTCCTAGTGAGTCTGAATTTCATTGTAAACCAGTTTCAAAGCAAGACAGCAGTGGAAAACACAGTAACAAACCTCATTCAATCACAAACTGATGTTCTGAGGAGCAATGAAAGCATTACTTTTATTTTTGCTTCCCGAGAAAGGGTGGGGAGTTGAGCCTTGCTGCATTGAGTTTCAAAAAAAGACCAACAACAAAAACAAAACAAAAAACCAAACAACAAGAAAAAACCAAACCAAAACAAAAAACAACACCCAAAACAAAAAAAAGCCTGTTCTTTTCTCCTGGAGGGGATGGCACTCTAAACTACGGCCAAACTGGAAATCTCAGGAGCTGTCTGTGGCTTTTCTGCCACATTTCTCCTTTATTTATGCCACCTGCTGCTGCCCTGTTATAGCACAGGCACAGCAGGAAACACGAATGAAAGGAAGAGGCACAAACACACGCCCGGCTGGATTGTGCTTTCCCAGAGGAGCAGCAGGAAGTAAAAATTATAGGGATTACACTGGCACTTGCCCTGAGGCAAAATGTTAATAATGGAGGAAACAGCCTTATGCTTTCCTCTCTCAAGGGGCAGGAAAAGGGATCTTTGATCTGGGGAAATTGAGCTTTTTCTGCGCCTAAAGGTGGCTCATTGGCTAATAAACACATATTACTGCATGGGGTAGTTGCAATAGCAACATGTAATATAAGACTAGATGTTTGTCTCAGAAATGAGGTGCTCCTGCCTTCCACGGTGGCATCAAAGCTAATCCATAAGTGGGGGTTTTATTCCAGGACAGCTTTTTTACCGTAGCAAGTTCTTTTCTTTGCCTTGATATTGCAAGGTTTTCACATCAGATAAGTGCTTAGAAAATAAATACTATGGTCTGTAATGTTTAATCCAGAAACATATTTCAATGGAACAAAAGAATTAAATTAATTCTTAGATGACTAAAGTTGACAAGCTTAAGTCTAGACACTGAGAAAACAGTTTAGGCAGTTTTGATAACTTTCACTATAGCATTTTTTCAGTTGTCATTCAACTTTCCACAAATGGCACTGAGCTAGTGACTATGAATTTTGAAGGAGGCACAAATAAGCGCTGTGTGCTCTTTTTTTGGTGATAAAACCAGAAAACATGCAGCAGCAAAGGCATGTTCCTAATATCACCCCAGATCAAACAAAAATCATCTCCCTACTTCACGACAGCAAATCTTTGTCAAATATTCATCTTGAAATACTAAAACATACGAAAATGAATCGGATATGACACAGGAATTTCTTCACCATGAGAGATTTAGAATGACTGTAGAACACATTATGCTTTAGTGTCCCAAATAATCATTGCTGTCTCCAGCAAATCTGTTGATAGGAAATATTTTAGCACCTTTGCTACCACCTTCTGTACCCAACAGAAACTTCTGAAATTACAGACATAAGAGAAGCCCCTAGGATCAGTGCAGTTGATAGGATTTTTCATTTCCTCTGCACAGCTTTGGGTTGTGGAATCGTCTTTCCTTGGACTTAAATTATACTTCCAGTTTAAGAACACGTGTATGTAACTCCCTATCAGTATTAAATGGAATTATGAATATTTATTGCTGAGAGAAAAGTTCCTTGACTATATTAATCCCAGTGAGAAAAGCTATTGACTTGTGTCCAGCTGTTAAAGCTGATTAAAGTACAAAAGGTTCATTTTCCCTACCAAGGAATCACAAGGAATCTAAACAACTCCATCTCCAAAACTACAGTAAAACCTCCTATCTAAACTCCTTAGCAAGATTCAAATTTACCGGGGAAAAAAGAAAGACCCCCCTCCACCACCACCTTTCTTTTATTTGTATTTATATTTATTTTTCAATCTGTTTGTTTGTTTTCCAAAGAAAGCGATAAGAACTGTCCATTAAATTGAATCCAGGCTTGCCAAGACTAAGTCTTGACACCTGACTTGACACCTGAGGATGCTACAGGAGTTTAAATTCTGCTCTCAGAGAATGAGGAAACACAGGCTGGAGAGCTGGCAGCAGCCCACATACCCCAGAAGTGAGACAATGTTGGTAATTTTTCACATGTTTTCCAGTAATGCTGATGACTTTAGTCCTTATAAAGGATTAGAGAAACAAAGCAAGTTATGGGCAAAATATCTGCTCTGCTTAGTCTATAGCAATTAACCTAAGCTAGTCAAGTAACATAAAAAAGTAGAAAAGAAATAATATATGTATATGTAAAAGCATGAAGAAAATCTCCAAAATACAACATACTGACCTTGCACCAAAATCACCCACGCTTTCTACTAACTAGAAAGGCTCAACTGCTGGTTCAGATACAGACATCTGAATTCAGGTATGATGAATCTCACCCTGCTAGATTAGATTAGATTAGAAAGAAGGACTGGTCATTCAGTTCACCCCACTGATAAACGACTATTCCAGGATCAGAGATATATAGCACTCAGGAGCCAAATAATTACTGGCTATAGGCTCATGTCTATTGTTTAAGGGCCAGAATAATTCACTGCAGTGTCTCTGCACGTGCCTCTGATCCTAACAGTGAAAAAACCCAGTAAATCTGTTTTCCCTGATAGTAGCATTGTATTTTCAAATTCCATTCTAATACAGGTAGAGCCCACAGTGCTCTGTCTCCTACACTCTGCACAGCTGGCTCTGCCCTGGGCTGCCACCCTGTCCCCATCCAGCTGCTGCCACACCACGGAGCCCTCATCCAAAAACTGCCACTCCTGGATGTCTCTGGAGGTGTTCAAGGCCAGGCTGGGTGGAGCTCTGAGCAACCTGGTCTGGTAAAAGGTGTCCTGCCCATGGGAACAGGATGATCTTCATGGTCCCTTCTTACCCAAACCATCCAATGATTCTGTGATCTCAGTAATCACAGCAGTACAGAAGGTTGAAAATTTGCAGCTGCCAAAATAATCAAAGACTTCACTTTACTCTTTTGCCTTTTGCTGCATTACACATGCTAGCAGAAAATCTTTCAGGAGCCAAACTTGTTTCTTTGATCATCCTTGAAAACCCACTTAAGTAAATATATGTTCTTTGATGCTCAGTGCTATCCATTATAGAGCTGCGCCACCATAAAGCTGAGAGGACTCTACTACATTCATCAGGAAATTTCGATTCTGAAGTGTATATTTTTTTTCTTGTTCCTCTGGGGAAAAAAACCCTGGCAGAACTACTTCTTTCACTTATCCTCCTGTATGAGTCAAAAGAGGAACTGATGATAAAGTGTATTTCAGAACATTAGAAAATGTAGTTTGAAAAGCATTTTTCAGATCTATAGTTCATAATGAAGTGTGCAGAATGATGATAAGGATGAGCTACCCTGAATAAGTACTAATTTCATTCCTCCTTATCTGTCTCTTTTCCATGTCACGGCATCAATTTCAGGTTATGATTACCTAGATAAAATCCTGCCCTTAACACCCTTCAGCATTTTGTGTGTGTTTGTGGGTGCAAAGCAATTACAGACAAGATCATTTGTTTTCTTTTGAGTACAATCGCCATGCCCAAGGCAATGAACTAATGAATGAGAAAAAAAGTTCACAGAATGAAAAACTACAGGAATTTATGTTGCTGACTTAATTTGTTATGAAAAAAAAAGGGAAAAAAATTGGGAAAGTGGAGAAGAAACAGGAAGAGTTAAGCATGTGTTGTAAGACATCTTGAACAAAGGATCTTGGTTCTTCCCAGACAGAAATGGACAGAGGAAGGATTACTCAGTTTGATGAGAAACCAAATAATTTCTAAAACACTGGAAAGCAGAACAGGGAAAAAATTAGCTTGAAAACACAAGCTGTTGTTTGGTTGTTTTTTTTTCTTGCCAAGTGATTCTAATGGCACAAGCAAAGTGCTAGAAAATTCTGGATTTTCTGGAAGAAAAAGATGTTGCACGTGGATGTAGAACAATCCTAAGCAGGTCTGATGATATTTGCAGCCACTCCAAATGCTTGCATGTCGGATATGCAAGGTAGATGCTGCCACAAGGGAAAGTCCCTCTGTTTCTTTCCTTTCCTCTCTCAACTTGGCCACGTGGAGCAGCCTCCCTTGTGTAAGATTCAGTAATGAGTACACAGTGAGTTGGATCAGCCTGAAGAATTAAGAGAAAAACTCTAGAGTCTGACAGGTTCATTTTGTGTCAGCAAATGGCAGAGCTCATCTCATTCGCTGTGTGGTTGCCAAATTACTACTCCAGGAGGCTGGGAAGCTGGGACAGGAGCATGTGGCTGATGAGACAGGCCATGGCTTTTGGCAGACACACAGCTGGACTGGAATAAGGGCACTGTGAAGTGCAATTTGAATTTTTCTGACCTACACAGTTCCTATGCACGAGTCACCACAAGTATCATCCCCAGGGATTGATCAACATGAGCCAGGCCAGGGGTACAACCACAAAGCTGGATCCTCCTTGTAACCAGCTGCACACACCTGGCTATATTTGTGACAAGTATTTGAAATATGGGGTCAGAAAACCCCCCCAAGGGTATTTGTGGAGCTGGGTGGACTCAGATCCAATGTGCAGCAGGAATTAGAGAGGGCACAGTGAGGGCTCAAAGGGCAAAGACAAAAAACAAATCAGGAAAGTGGAAGAGAATGTGGCTGAATAACAATTCTGGAAAATGTGCCTGTGGCTGGGAGCCCGTGGAAGAGGAATGCAGAAACAGGGCAAGGAGGGCTTATGTAAGGAAGGAAACTCTGATGGGAACAGAGGAGGAAAACTGCTGGAATGTGTGAAGGGGGATCTGGACCCAAACAACACAACCTGAGATGGAAGATGGGCACTGGGACCTCCTGCACAGAGACAAGGTTTGGGAATGAAGAGAACCAAGGACTGCAGCAAGGTCTCAGCTGGAAAGGCAGGATGGTGGCAGAGGCTGAAGAGAGCAAGTCAGCAGAGCAGGTGGAAAGGGACTAAGGAATGCACACCTACATGTGCACCTCCTTATCCACAAACATTAGGATGCCACTCAGAAATCCAAACCCTCCTATTTTAGTTCCAGCGAACTGCTGGAAACTGCTGAGCTGCTTATTTTCATTTCAGCAGAATGTCCAACAGAGAGGGACAACCCCCACTGCTCTCCATTACTCCCAGAGGAGGTGGAGGGAGGATGGAGAGGAGCTGAGACAGAGGGGACAGCAGGTCTTGGTGACATCAATGATGTGAACAGCCAGATGAGCATTTTGCTCTCCTGAAATTGCTTTCCTCCTAGAATCAGCTTCCTTCAGGGTACACATGGAAATCAGTGAGGAATAAACTTAAAATAGCAACAGCACTACGGTCTGGTGAAACATGACTTAATAGGATAAATAAATAAAAATAAATTATCCTGCTTATATTTTTGATTGCAACAAGAATAGCCAACTATTAATGGCAATATGATCTGTCAGAGACAAAGTCTGCCTTCTCTATATCTGCAAGTGTACATAATGAGCCTCACAGGGTCTTTTTGATTGATATAAATTAAACTCCCATTAACTAGACATCTTTATTGTTAAATATGAAAGTTTCCTCCCATATATTGATATAAATTTAAATTCAATAATAAATATGCTTAATGCATTAATAGGAACCCGCATTGTGATAAAAATGTATATACTTAAAGATTATAAATTCAGTAGGCAGAAAAAAAATCAAGTTTTTATATAAAATATAGCCAAATTTTCTCTCATTCTCAGATGAAATCAAATGCCACAGCTAGCCAGAAAAAAATACTTTTAACAAGTTACCCTCATCAATAGAAAAACCAACATAAATGGAAGTTTTCTCACTGATTTTAGATGCCCTCTGAAATATCATTAAGCAAACTGTGACTGCCAAAGTAATAAACCTAAGTGTCCAGAACACTTTGTACACATAACATTTCTAGTTACACAAACCTAACAGCACATCCAAGGGGTTTATTTGTCTCCTCTGTACATATTAACGGGGAAAATTTGCTGTACCCCATACATTCACTCCCCATGAAACTGTAAATGAGAGTTGCAATTATCCAGTAATGCAATATGCAAAACCAGACTCATAAATGCATTATACACAAATTCACATCAACACATCCCCAGACATGGTTAGAAAGGAACAGGAAGAGGTCTGCAGGCTGTTTGAACCATTTAAAAATCCAGCAACATCTCCAGACACCCAAAGAAGGCAGTGAGCCACGGGGATATCTGCTCTACAGGGAAGCTCTGTCCCCTCGAGCCATGTCTGGCACAGCCCATGGAGCAGCAGGAATTTCCACAGTCAGATGTGTGCAGCGAATGTAAGACCTTCCTCCAGCTATAAAACTTTCCCAAAATTAGTGCACTGGGGCTGTAAGCACCAGGTTTATAACACAGTACTGATCTCAAGCCTATTGAAGTCAAAGGGAGCCTTTCCATTGATTTTGTATTAGCTTTGGCTTAGTCCCCTAAGACAACTCATTGGCTAGACAAGGCAGACGAAAGCAGCAGGGAACATGAAAAGGTGTTAGATGTGGACTTCAAATAGAAGGTTTTGGGTTTAGTATAGGTTTTGGATGCAACAGAATGCTTAAGACAGACATCTTAATTTTTTAGAAAACAACTTTCTCACTTTTACTCATGTAAAAGATCAGTTGTGATGATACTGCAGCTATAATAAGCCCTGTACCTGCTTTGCTGTTTGCAGGAGTTAATGTAGTAAATGCTGAAGAAAACCAAGCAATAGGAAAATAAACTTACAACTGGCCTATTTTTTCCCCCCAAATCCATAGGGCTGAGACTTACTTTACAGTTCATGCTAGTATAGGCTCTGTGTTGATACAATTTTTACCATCACAATCTGTGGCTTACAGAAATGCAGAGAGGCCTGGTGATAATAAAAATGTGTTCAGCAGAGATTTTCTGAAGACTTCCTCTTATTCAAACCTTGATTAAAAACGATCAGGTTCACGCGATGTTTATTCCCACTCATTTATTAAACAGACAAATCCTAATTTGTGTGTGTGTGTATTCTTAAAGCACATTATGAGGAAAAACACTTTTCTGTAACCTGCCTCTTGCTACAAAATGTTCTGGCCATTCTGTCCAGCATTGAGCTCCAGGGCAACTGGCTTCAGTCTCCTGTCTGCAGGTGGCTTCAGCCAAATGACCTTGTCCTCTCAACTACAACATCTCCAAAGTGTTTCGTAAACATCTTGTAATTATCTCAATAATGGGATTTGCTCCTTGTAACAGATACATGGTTTTTTTGTAAATAATCAGCCCAGGAGTGTGCCTGCACAGTCCTATCTTTTCAGCTGCTCAGAGGTAAACACACAGATGGGAAGAAAGAACAGGCTGCTGTAATAATTAGCCTTGAAAATTCTGAGCAGGGAAAATGCACCAGCAGCATGTACTGAAAATAAAAACCTACGGGTTTCAGAGAAAGTTCAGCTCCTCCTGGTGCTCCTGAAAATTGTGTCAAGCATCAGTCTGTACCTCTAAAAATCTGGCTTCTCAATAACTGCTTCCTGAAGATTTTCGGAAAGGTATATATGCACATCGAAGCAACTTCTAAAAATTAGACTGGTGTGCTTTTGGCAATTTTACTCTGATCCCAATTTTTACACCCCCCAGAAATTGCATAAAATCCATATGCCAATGCCTGCTTTGTACAGATTTGCTATTTTTCTTTCTGCATGCTACAGACAATAACTTCTCATGATGATGTGTGCTGCGAAATTGCAAAACCAGCAATAACATTTTCAGAAATTATTTTAATTTAAAAATTGAAATTCTGAATACTATGGGATCTTTAATTCAAAGTAACTGGTTACTTTCCAAAATGTAACCACGTGCTAACCCATGTTTGGCTTTCTACAGTTAACCACTGCTGTAGAAGTTTTTACACCCACAGTGCACTGAAAGGGAAGAATATACATTTGTGTATATATAAAATAACAATGGGATTTACTGCTGTTCTTTATCAAAATACACAATGAGATGTGCCAAAAATGCAAAAATCAAATGCTTTATGTCTTGGATGAATTACAAATAGATGTGAAGTTCTGTACTGAATTTGGACTTAAACTGGAATCAATAATGAGGAATTCCTCATTAATGTCACAGTGTAAGCTCATCAGAGTCAGTCTTTGTTCCCTGAGAGCCTCTGTAAATATTTATTTAGAGCCTCCTGCCCTTTCCAGGGGATACCTGACCCTGTACTGGCTGTTGCTCAAACACATCCTATTTACTGCTGCCCAACGTTTATGACTAGTTGCTGAGCTTCTTGGAAACTCTACTTTGCATTCTTTTCCTGACAAGAACTGTTCTTCATAAGACTTCAGCTTTGATTCCCCAAATACAACTGCTTCTTGCACAGGTTAGACAACCTTTAATCTATTTGATATATGCTGCAATGATCTGCACTGCTCCACTTCCTCCATCAAAATTTTGTGCAGTGTTCAAGGCAACGCAGAAGACCACAGTAAAGATAAGATAAAAATTAATGAGGTAAGGAATACGAAGGGGTGAGAGATCTTAGAGATTTAATTTCTTTCTATTTTGCAACCCAGTCACAGTCAGTGGATGCTGGACATGAAATGAATATAAAGGGTGAGATGCATTTTTTCCAAACATCATGTGGCACGTAGATGATGCTTGCTGCTGTAAGAGCCAAAATAAATACATTAGTCACAATTTAAAGATAATAATATCTTTATATGAAGGATTTTCAGAATAATTGATAAGAAAAATGTTGAGATATGTAATTTCACGTTCACAAAGCTCACAGCAATTTACTTATTAGATATCCAGACAGCAGCTACTTTCTGGCTGATGATACCACATCTGTGGAGTACCTTAACTTCCCTCTGAAGTGTTTGGTATTGGCTTTATCAAAAAAAGGAGGCTGGAGTGGCTGGAAGTCGTCTGGGTCAGGAGGGCAACTCCTATTTTCCTACTAAGTGAAATGTTGTGACCCAGCTACTAACAAAAGACATGTAATATAAAAACCAAGTAAGTAAAGTGTTTTTATAGATAAAGACAGCTTTTCACTCCTATGGTTTTAAAATAAATTAATGTGTAATAAAGATTTAGTTTGTCACAAAAAAAAAGTGCTAAGAATGGTCATAAGTACATTTACATAATAGCTAAAACAATCACCCACTAGAAAAAAATGGAAGAAATTTAAGGCTTAAGTTTCTTCCTGCAAACATTGTTTTTTCCTTAACAGACCCTCCCAAGTATTAGGTTTTTATTTAACGACATATTTTCATTAGTCACTCGTACTCTGAAAAAAACCTAATTGTAGCATTTACTGGATAAATAACGCTTCCCCTCTCTCTTAAAATTCTCAGCATTGATTTTCACAGTTTCAGCTTTAGCTGGATGGAAGGCTTCGTTGATTAAAAATATTCTTCGTTCCATCTGACTATTTTTTAAAGGTTTTAAAAAACTTTTTATCTACCTGGTGGGCAGGCACTGAACTTACTGCAAGCAGACACACAGCTGTAGATTTTCAGAAAACGACTGTGCATTTTAGGAGACTTTTTAGAAGATGTGGTTTAGGTATGAGGGGAGCATCCCTGAAGCTGTCAGTTGAACATCACAGGAGGGGAGCGCCTGTTAAAGAGTCTGGGGGAAAGACAAGAAATGTTCACCTCTTCTGAGAATCCCTGAGGTCTAAATGGATCCTTCACATGTGGTGAAATGTGCCACTGACCTCTGCATTCAGGAGCAATAACCTCTTCATAAAACACAGTGATCACGTAGGGATTTATCAACTGTAATTACTTCTTGATAGCGCAGGAAAAGAATCTCCTAAATCAAGTTAAGAAGGCCATAAATCATCAAAACACATTTTGGCTTCTAAAGAGGAACCCTCTTGCCTTCAGTCCTCACAGTAATAAACACTGCTTCCTTTACATTCCATATGCTATGCAAAACAGCCTCAAAGAGTATGCCAGAAATCAGAATTGCCCCTGATTTTTCTTTCATAATAATTTCATTTAGTAACAGCCTTTAAAATGCAGATGGACATGTTTATTACTTTTTAGCTGAATTCCAGCTTGCAAACCCATCACAAAAGAAAATAAATGACATGCAGGCATCACACATTTACTTCAGTAGGAGCAAAGAGGAACCCTGAACGCTCAGAAGTCACTTAATTTATTACCTGCACGTAAAAAGTGATGTTTAATCCTTGCTATGCAACTAGAAAAGGAGTGATGGATGTAATGGATATAATCTGCTTAACCTGAACAACATTAAAGCACTAAAAAAACTCTCAGGAATCTTCAGCACAGAACAAATATGCTGCTAGTAATATGGAATGCTTCAGTCACATAAATTACAGAAAGCAGTAAAATGTTTTACAACCTGACTACAAGATGATCTAATTTTAATCAGAAAGTTATTCTTATTCTGCAAGTTATAAATGAGGTTTGTGATTTTCACTTATTTCATTTTTGACTGTGAGGCTTTTTATTTTAAAATATGGTGAAATTCAAATGACACCACACATTTTAGGCTGATGGAAATTGACACACCTGAAAGAAAATCTGTGAGAAAAAGAATGTAAGCAAGAGTATGGAACTGTTGATGTTATTCTAATAATACTATAATGCAGATGTTACAGACTTAACTTTAATATATTCACATCTCTGAATGTCAATCTCAGAATATTGATCAAAGCCATAAAGAGTCCTGACAAAATTATCTAGTGCTATGAAAAATCTGCTAAAATTTTTGAATTTAGCAGCTGAGAACAACCTGATTAGAAACAACTCAAACAAATGGGTTTTCTATACAACAGGTGAATGGATTTCAAAAAGTTTGCTATGTATGTTTGTTTAAGAATATATCATTCCCTACCCATTGCTCAAGTTTAGAACATATTTCCTCTTTTATTATGTAAAACTCTCTTATTTATGATGTAAATGTTCTTTGGCAGTTGCATTACACTGTAGCTCAGCTCATATATGGGATAGTTGATTTCATACTTAACATCATAATTAAAGAAATACCCCATAATTAAGGAAATTTTCCTTCACAAAACTTCCACAGTCTCCCTGTGTAACGATACATTTGGAAGATTTTAAAAGCTGTTACCTAAAACCAATGGAACATTTACTGCAGTGTTACAATGTGGTGCATCTGTTCAATATTCAGATTGCCACCAATAGCCCAGAAGGTGCCTGTTTACCCATAAATATAATTCCACATTGTTTCCTGCTGCCTTTCACTATAACAACATTATGTTACAGTATCTTTCAACTCATGAACAACAGTCATTGCTTAAAAGTGCTCAAAAAGAATATGGGGACTTTCTTGTTTGTTCTTAATTTATTTTGGTTGAGGGTTGTGCAACCAGAGCAGTGATAAAGCTCACAAGAAGTTGACATTTTCTCATTTCCAGTGATTTTAGGGTTCCCTTTCTGTTTCAGTACAATGAAGTTTCTGAGGAATGGTCTTCAGATAAATCAGTGTTCATTCAAAACAAAGCTGCCTTGAGCACCAGTATAATTTCAAACTATACAAACTGGTCTGCCCTTCCTTTTGTTCAGTCATCACAGTGTGGGGGGCTGGTAAACAGACAGGAATCCAAAGAAGATGCACCAAATCTTCAAATAAGTGAGAAAAAAAAAAGCAAGAAGAGAAAAGAGCCATTATACAACAAGCTGATGAATCCATTGTTATCAAATCATCACCCACTAAGACATATTCCTTCATTTGAAATTACTTAAACCTTTGTCTCCTAGATGGCAGAATCCAAAAATAAATGAGAAGTTTTCAAGAGATGCGCTCAGGCATGGTGAAACAATTGCGCTTTTGTACTAAGCAGAAGTCTAAACAACCCTTACAAGGCTGAACTCAACCAGTCTTCCAAAGAGAGCTGAAGTTGGATGCACAGCTGAGCGTAGCAGCGTGCAGAGACACGAACGCCAGGGCAGAGAAAGGCAGAAATGACAGAAAGTGCTGTGGGAAACCCCAAAGCAGTGGGTGCTGCACTTGCTGGGCCACATTCACAGTGCAAGAAAAGCTCCCATTCTCGTGTCAGCCATCTACAGATGCCTGCCTGTAGTGAGTTTCCTTTGTGGAAAATGACAAAAGAAAATGCAGGCTGAATGTCATTTGCTAAACTTCATATCATGTCACAGAATAGTTTGAGAAAAAAAAACCCATGTCTATTTTAGTGAGGTAGCAATCAACCTCCAAGTGAATCAGTGTTGAGCAGCCAACAGACACAGATGGTTTCCTATTCCCATGTTTTTATTCATGAATTCAATTTTGGAGTCAAACACCGGCGTAATCACTGGCAAGAAATGTTCAAACTTCATTCTACTAAACTGTCAGTTGTAACATAATATATTATGAAATTCTTACCAGGAGGAGTGAATGTGTTGCTAGCAAAGTTAAATTATCAGGGACAAAAATGGAGAAGTAAAGAACTGGATGAGTCTCGTGTACTTAGGAGGAAATCTGATTTAAGTTAAGTGAAGACCTGGATCCAAATGACGATCAGAATCAACATGATCTGGTTGTATGCTTTTGTCTTTGTCATCCTAAAAGAAAATCTACATCACCTATCTTTAAAAGTTTTTTTACATTCACATTTAGGTTTTATGCTTCATAAAGCATAATTGGAATTAAGCTTGTATCAAAACTAATAAAACTAAAGAGGGACAACTGGGAGTCACTTCATTGATTATTCAGGCAAAACTTCAGAAAAGTCAGAATGTATTCTACTAGATAGACTCAAAAAAAAGTTACTTCCTTTTCATAATTACTTTTAAACATAATTAATGCTCAGTGCCAGAGCAATTCAAGGATGAACTGATTCTGCAGAAGGTGATGATTATTCAATAAATGACACTGTCTAGAATCAGGACTAAATCATCATCTGCAGTCAGCATTTATTAGTCAACACCGTTTTATGAACAGCATGCTGAGGGGCAGGAACATTGTCTTACAGCTAAGTGTTAACATAGCAGAAAATGCAGTAAAATTGAGAAAATAAAGGCAATGAAACAAAGTGCACTAAAGTAGGTTTAGGTTGTACTGACCTAGTGGCTCCAGCCTCTTGTCCTAATCAAAGAAGTACACGTAGACCTCATGAAGGCTGTTTATTTTATTCCTAAGCTCAAAGTAATTTTACTTCTGTATTCTGATAAACTAATATAAAATGTCCATTCAAATATGGACCTTTCAGCTTAATTCATTTTCACTTCTAGGTTTGCACTTGATTCAATGCAGTTTACACAGCTCAGCATCCAAAAATGACTGAAATGCTTCAGTCAGTTGGCTCCAGATATTTTATGCTCTTACTACAATTGATAACAACGAAAATGTTTTTTACTTTATCACTGAAGTACAAACTGAACAACTTTTTTCTTTTTTTTTAAGCAAGGCTGCAAAGAGTTCTGCCTAAATATCAAAATTGAGTCTTGCTTTCTGCTCATAAATGTATAAATACAAATGGCAAGTTACAATTGCCTATCAGTGTGGAAACCAGGCTGTCACTATTTTTGTGATTCAAGCTATTTAGTCAATGGCAACTTGAGGGGTTTATTTTCTGCATCTTGAAAAATAACATCTTGACGCTTTGAAGTACAGCTTTGTAGGCTGTAAAAAAAACATATGCTGCTATTTTGACAATGTAATGAAGCAGGGATGAAAAACACCCATGTGTCCTTGGAATATTTATTGCAAATAAAGATGTAGGATTTTGTTATTATTCATTATTGTTTTAGAAAGCCACATTGTAGTGGCTTGTAAAGATAAAGATATAAAATCCCCATTCTTAGAGAGCTTTTGGACCAGTACAGGGCACATTAAATGACCTCAGTGCTTCAAATTTAGGTTTCTGCTTCAGGGACTAGAAAGATGTCACCCCATTAGAACCAATAAATATCCTCATGTTTTGACAAACTGTAAAGCAAAAATGAGAACAAAATCCATTTTCATTATTTAAATCCAGAAAGTTTGAGTTTTATCCTTTTGTGGCCAGAAATTTAGCTGCTTACTAATCTTATAACGGTTATTGCAAAATCAGTAATAAAATAGGAGTAGATACAGAAAATTTCTTTTGGGAGAAGGGAAAGCACAGGGAAATAGACTCTTTAGTGCTGTATGGCAACAGAAAAACTGATAACTGAATAAGAGAGGAAATCAAGTTGAAAGGCACTGACTGTGGTTGTGTGAAGCAGGAAAGAGTGAACATCATCTTTAAAAGGAGAGAGAAACGGTGCCTGTGTAGAGAAAGGAAGAGATGAACGTGGTGTGAAGAAAACTATAGTAAAGATGTCAAAAATAAAAATAATGAAAACTACTTGACAAGGCCTATATAGTCAAATTTGCCAACTGTGTAGGTGAAGATTCCATTAGTGAAGCCTGGAACAGCCTATGGAAGAGAAGACTCATCTTTGTGAGGAATTTTACTGCACAAAAGGAACTGAATAAAGATTTATAAAAGGACCTAAAAAGGCAGCAGAAGTGAAACAAGAACTGATTTTGTGGTTAGAACCTGACAAGCATCAATGAGGAAATCCAAATTGCCTGCCCTCCTCTCCTCCACATGTGCTGCTACAAAGGCGACTTTGCTGAATGAGAAAAGTTTCAGCTCTATCGGCACAGTCATTCTGCAGCAGCACCACCTCCTGTTCTTGCTCCTCTACATAGCTGGAATTGCCCTAAAAGCAAAAAAAAAAACCCCACAGCAGTGTCAAAATAAAGTTTGGTGCCAAAATTACGTTTGGTAAGGCTACAGTATTTATGTTGCTCTTTTTTTGGGTTGTTTTTTAAGGGGTGCCAGGGTCTGTTATTGATGGTATTGTCTGAGTTCTTGCCTCAAAACTAAGTCAGACATGCCAGGCTTGGGCTGTCCCCACCAACCCTCCAGTCCCTCACCTCACAGCTGAAATCCTACAGCGTTATCTGCCACTGAGTTCCCTGGAATTTCTCCAGTACCCCCAAGTGTGCATTTCATAAAGGTTTTCTTCCCCAAAGTTCTCCATTCTCCCTCAAACTTCCTTCTCCTTGCAGACCTGAGTGCTTAGAGGCTTCACACTCCCAAAGCAGAACTTCTGCTTATTTTCTTCCCTCAGATCACTTCCTATTAGCTCCAACATGCTTTCTGTCCATCTTTTAACTTTATCCTTCTGTACCCCAGCCAAACCCACTCCTACTGGCCCCCACTGGTGCTGATCACTGCCCTCCCCTTGGCTGCTGTGTCTGGACAAACCCCAAATGCAGTTGGTGCTCTCCACCAAAGCCAGACCCCAGCATACATTTCTGACATGGATTTCAAAGGTTTTAAAAATAACCATCCTGGACAGGACAGAAGAGGAGAAGGCAGCAGAAGGTGACTGTTTGGAAAACCTTCATCCAGCCCTACTGGCATATAACACCAACTGCTGTTTTGTATTCACTGTAAGAAAGCTCATACATTACTTATTTATTTCTTATATAAATACATATTCACTAGATATAAACAAAGTGGTTAAATGGATATTTCAAACTGCTGATGTGCTGCAGTAATTGGCCTGAGACTAAAGGAAAGCTGGAATTCTGTGTAACACATTCCAATATTTTAGCTAATTCCTAACACCAGTGACAGCAACTGCTATGAAGCCTACCAGAAGGGTGAAAGCACCTTTGATGGTTTGCTGGCCATAAGCATACAAGTGCAGCAATGAAATTAATTAATTAATTAAAAAAAGCTTGTTATCTCAAAACGGTTTGCATTCTTCCCTTGGCAATTATTTCACTGTCCTTCAGTGTTCACCTTTTAAATGTTGAGCATGGAAAGAGGAAACTTTTTTCTTCATCCGACAGCAAAGGGCCACCTGCAAATGCCATGGGCTGCTACTGCAGAGTTGTTTTTTTATCTGATGCAGTTGTTTAGCAACTGCAGAAGAAAAACAACCTGACAATATGCTCACTTGCACACTTCACTTAGAATATATTGCCGCCATTATTCAGGAGTGATTCTAACGCCAACTAATTGCACCTACTTTGTATAAAAAAAAAACCAAATAAAAAACCCAAAAAAAACCAAAAAAGAAAAACCGACCGAAAAACACTCACTGGCCTGACTGAATCAGAACAATCAGCAAAACAGGAGATCCTCTGCTTTCCAAATATCCCTGTTCCAATTATGTCTATACACACACAATCACACTGCAGGATCAAAAACCTACCTAAAATGAATTAGTCCTGACACCCAAACCAGGATTGAGTATCCTGGAATAACACAAAATATACATTCATACATCAAGACACAATGTATTACAATTTTTGCATAAACTAACTCCTCTTACTATGTAAGATAAGAACCTGCATATCCTGGCCTGTTCCTTTTGCCAGTAATATCCTAAATGAAAATGGAAATTGCCACTAATAGAAAAAAACCCAAACTTTTTTAAAGGACACTGATGTTCTCATCCTCTACAAAAATAGTTTTATTATTATTCACTTTATGTTTAGTCCTTATAGAATTTGTTCATTGCCATCCATCTGTATATTCAGAAAGTGTGACAGGAGCTTGGTGCAGTGTACATATACTGTAAGAAAGTATCTGTATTTAGCACAAAAAGAAGTTAAGAACCTAAACTTAGTTAAGGTGGGTGCTTCGTGCACATCAGGAAAGCAGGAAAAGAGAAATCAATTCAGATTTGCTATATACAGACATACTTTTAGATTTCTATTTCTAAAATATTTTATTTATATAGCCTTACGTAAATTAAATAGACAAATTCAGATTGAAAATAAAATTTGGCACACCTTTCAAAAACAGCTTTTGGGATGTCAGGCTTCTGCATTGTTAGGTTGATTTTTCAAGACTCTTGACATCTGACGGACCCCAGTAACAGTGATGTGAAGAGACTGGTCCTCGACATTGCAGACAAAGAGGCTCTGTAAACTGCCTTTGTGGGAGAAGCAAAAGGATCTCTCCTCTCTTTAGGGGAAACACTGAACTCGAAGGGCCATTTGTATCAAACTACATCCTCTTTAGGAGATGGAAGCCAAATTGTGTGCAATCAGAGCTACTGCTAAAACAAACAGGAAAAGCTAAGTCCAGAAAAATTAGTTGGTCAATACCATGAGATAATGTTCTGCTTGGGAACATAAAAATACGTTAATGATCCAAGCTCATCCAGTTCCTTCAAGAGCTACGTGTCAAATTGTGACTCACATTTATTTTATAACATGCCAATAATTTATAATTTCAACAGTAAAATCCTCTCACGGCTGAAATTCAGCATCAGAGAAAAAAACCCCACAATTTATTTTTTCCTTTATTGTTTTGAATATTATTGCTTTTAGCTATGTGTGCATATTTAGAATTTCACAAACATGCTTAAACAAATCACTGACACAAAATATTTAAAATATGAACTTTTACAGGCAGTTAACTTGTGGTGTTGTTTATTTCCCCATCAATGTTCAGTTACAATTTTTCTCTAGAGCGCCTTTCTCTCATTTTCCACTTTTCCATGCAGCCACATGACTGTGGAACAGCTGGGATCCCACACTGTTTTACTTATACAGCTGCTGGAAATGAACCAGCCCTCTTAGCCAAGAAGAAACAGGGAAAGACCAGGAAAACATTTGTACTTATGACCATGCTGAAAAACTCCCAAAACAACACCGCTCACAGCGAGCTTTTGGGATATGGCTCTCCTGAGTACCCTACTTGGGATTCAAAAAACACTGGAAAAGCAGATCCCCATCATTCTCTATTTCTGGTGACCTGCCAGGAATCAAAGCTTACTTAAAAAATTCTACCTGAGGTTCCATTTCAAGCACTTCAAAGCTAAACCTTTTGTCAATTAACAAATTATTTATATGGGGAATGCTGCCCCATTTGCTGAATATTACTGAGTTACATTTTAATGACAAAGGTTTTCTGAAAATTAAAAGTAGAGATGCAGAGCAAAAAAAACCCCAAACCAGTGGTCTGTTTTGTAGCTGATAAATCATGATATATATATATATATATATATATACACACACACACCCCCCCATTATCCATCTGCCTCTTCGGGCCTTCTCTCTGAAATAATGCTGCCAGGGAGGGCTCTGCCAACTGCACTTGCAATTTTCTTTCTGTTTTAAATAGCAGGTGATTTCAGATCCTGCTTACATTACTCATATGATTTTCTCCAACTGAAAATCCTTCTGTTACTCTTACACCAACACAGAAAATGATGTTTGATTTGCAATCTGTTGCCTGCCTTCCAGATTTTGAATTTAGGGTCTCCTCATCAATCAGTTTGCTATTTATTTCAAGAGACAAACGCTCACCTCAGCCATAGAAGAACAGAGTGAGGAAAGTTATAAAGTTCCTGCCATCCCAACGCATGCATTCATATGGAATATCAGACAAACTGTACCCAGGAGCATCTGCAGAGGGATGTAATTAAACAATTATTAAGCAGATCACCTAAACATTAAAAATAATAGCTAAGAAAGAACAGAGGGCATTAAAATCCTCAGGAACAAACTAAAGCCAATATGAGCTAAACTTGGTATCACTCTTACCATTTCCTTACTTGTAGAAAAAGCAATAGCTAAATTTTTATCTTAATTGCCACATTATTAATCTTTTTCTTTCTTTCCAATACTTTTGTGAACCACTGAGTAATATGTTATGATCTATAGGTTGAGAAATTTTTGGAAGACTTTTCTGACTTGAAAACGCAAAAAGCTAGGACAGATTGATTTTTCATCTACACATGAAGGGATGGCTGCTGATTTGCGCCCAAGGGTCTGCTCACTTTAAATTAAAAATATTTAGTTATGTGAATAAAACAAAGTAGTCTGAAAATTTTAATGACTCCTGAACTACTTTCTCCCCCTCATAGCTAGAACATGAAGCAGGGATACTCAGGGGGAAAGTTTTAATACTCCAAGAGTTTCATCTGATAAATAACTAATAAAATGTTAGTCTAATATAATTGCCACTGAGAGATAAATCTTTTGCAAATCTCATTAATAAAAATGGGTATATTTCCTGAAAAACCTTTTTGTTGAATGAAAAAAAGGTCCTACCCTTTAAAATAAAATGCTAAGCTTAAAAAAAAAGAAGTTTTGTACAACTTACCCAAGTTCTATGTGGCTTTTCATAACTAAGGTAACATTAGTTACCCCAGATGGACTGTAGCTTGGAACTTTTTCACTAATGGAGATGCAATCTTCAGGGACAAAAAGCCCACAGAATTTTAAAGCCACTTCATTACTCCAGGGAGAAAATAAGAAACAGCTCAGGTTCTTAAGACTGCAGGAGCTTGAAGTTCACCAATTCCAGCTGCTGCCACGGTGCTCAGAAGCCACCAAGCGACACGAATCGAGCAGCTGGTGCAGTCCAGTGCCACCCTGAGCTCTCCACTTCAAAGAGTTTCACCGGGGAAGGATTTCTTTACTTTTTTTTAACCAGAAAAATAGTGGAAATACTGGCAAAGATACCTCCAAAGTCCTTCACCTTCTCCAGCAACTGACTGAGGGACCTGCACCTCCTTCAGCCTCTCCCAGCATGGACACCCCATGAGGGTCAACTGGAAAGCAGGGCTACAAAACCAGGCTGGAAATGAGCTGTGGGGTTCCTGTGGCTGGCAGGGACTTTGTTCATGGCAGTAATTTAGTAAATGAGGTGGTTTCGTTTCTCTGTTTATTAGATCAAGGTGCAGCTCAGCTTGCAGCCAAGGGAGAAACTCATGTTATCACCAAGGTGATGAGAAATGCTGGAAGTGGGGGCTCTCCCTCATTCTACCCCTCTGGGGCACTGCTTATCTCAAAAGCAGATTTAAAAAACCCCAAACAAACAAACAAACAAACAAACTGAATAATTATGACAGTCTAAGATATGCTGAGTTTAGAAAAAATTCACCATCCCCTGCACAAAAACATGGCACTTTTTAAAAAAATTAATAACACAAGGCTGGCCATCAGAATTGATTTAATCTAGAGGAATAACACCCAGCTCTCTGGCTAAATTTAAGCAAGTCAAAACCACCTTTTAGATATTCACTTAATTTTGGAAATAATTTTAATAATTGAGCCTCTAAACTGCCTGGGATCATTAAATGCATTAATTAGTAATTTTTTTTTATTAGTAAGTGTAAATGACAATTCAGACAACTCACACCTTTAACATAAATAGCTTAATTCTAAGGAGAAAATAAATTTGTTTCAGGTTCTCATAGGCACAACCCTCATTTTGGATTCCTTAATGACAACTCCTGAACAATGAAGCTGAACAAAACCTGCTCATAAACCAACATAAAGGACACTGATGTGGGAAGATGTTTCATGAGCTGCCCAACAATTACAAGGGGAAATAGTTTATAAAAGAATAAACATATTGTACTTTTACAGTAATTTTCAAGTATCATAACCTATTCCCATTATATTAACTGCAATATAAGCACAGCCTTTTGCAGAAACAAATTTAATGCCCCTATTCTCAATCTCAGTGTTATTACTTTAAAAAACCCCTGTTACTTTAGAAATGTGCCTGCAGCTGAGAGTCCTAAAGTTAGTGTTACCAGAAAAACGTTTATTTTAAGAAACATTCTCAGAAATGAACCTGTTATTTTGGCAAACAAGGAGGTTGTATTGGTGGTGTTCTAAAAATAGGCACTTCAATATTAACAATGATTATTCTGAATTAAAGATTATACCTGTTGACTTTTGCCTTCAGTGCACTGGAATAATTCCTCTCCATTAGCACAACAAGTCAGCAACCAGAGTCCCCCTGAAAAGCCCCATACTGAAACAACTAAAAATGAGTTGCATCTTAAAAAGTAGTGCACAGCTCATTACATTTTTACCTGATTATTACTTTTCTAATATTATTACTACATAAAAATCCTGGCCTAGTTTACCATGCAGTCATCTGTTCTTCCAACAACACCTTTAAAATAAACAGACAGACATATCCCCAGGAAGGCAATTTTGTTAAAATGTGTTTAGCTCTGCTGCTAATGACAGAACAAAAACCCACACACATTTAAGAACACAAAGTATTTGGCCAGCGCTAGGCGTTATTAGCTACTAATTTGCCTTTTGTTTATCTCTTCCTCTCAGTTTGAGATGTTTATTCTCTACCAGATCATCATTATCTGCCTTTCCTGAAACCACTTTCAATTGCTCTCATTGGAGATAAGCTTAACATCTCAGTGTTTATACCCAGAAGTATCCTTTCTGAAATGCAAAAAGAAAAATGCAGGGATTCTCAGGGATTTTTCTTTTAATTTTATTTTTTTAAGAGGGTTTTAGCTAAAAAATATAACTATTTTGAAATTCATTTTCACACCATACCCACCCTGTTTCAAAAGTATAACTTGAAAAAGATGAAACCCTAGTACACTTAAAAGCTTAAAATTTAAACAAGAGAAGAAACAGCCCCAGGTGGTTACTGCCAAAGATATACTTGAAACTTCTGGTTTTTAAAAACTGTTATTAGAATATCTGTTAACTCAAGAAATAATGCTTATTGCAAGATAAATTTTATGGAAAAAAAACTATTAGTATGGAAATAAAACCTTTGGGTTTTGCCTTGCAGAGATTCATTCTCCTCTGGGAGCATGACCACAGTGGAATAATTAGTCTGACATTTAAACGTCAGTTTAAATCCTTTTGAATTGTTTATGCCCTTTAAGGGAAAACAGCTAATTATGAACTTCAATATTTTTCATCGGTCTGGGCAGAATCCCAGGTTTCCAATATGTAGGTAAGTCACCAAAACAGAGCCAGCCACACTTAATTTTAATAAAACCTAATAAAATTTAAGTACTAGTAGATCTTTCTCCTTTGACAAAGCAAGTCTTTATTGCTTCAAATTTATCTTGTAATGGTAGGGAACACACTGTCAGTGAACACTGAAGGAAAGGTAGCTTAATAAAACAACTTTAATTTAAATTAGCCTCCTCAATGTAAGTTGTATGATATGCAGGTTTTTGGCACAAGTGATGGAATGCGGAGTGTGAAGGGGAAAAAATGCCAAAAATTGAGAAATATGTTGTTTTGGGAAAAGACTGGAGGGAAAAAAGTTATATTTGGTACTTGTGTGGAGGGATTGTTAGGTCTGGTCTTTAACTCGAGGACATACAAAACACAGATCTGCTTTTTTTTGCTCCCCCTCATCCAGAGGGCTCCCACCTTGTCCTAACCTCAGCAAGCAGCACTGCCCCCTCCAGCCAGCCCCACCGAGGGAAGCTGCACCTCCTCCTCCTCCTGCTGGAAAGCCTTGGAGAGACTTGGAGAAGGAGGAGAGGGGAAACACCCCAGTCCAGGACATCCCACACCTCAACCTTGTCCATTCCCAGGTATGTCCATCACTTGTTGGCCACCCCATAAAGCACAAAACAGGAAGGAGGTTGCTTAATTAATGCAGTTCCTTCATTAGCCCTGTCCAGCTGCTCTGTGAAAGCTGCAGGTACCTGCAGGTGTTTCTGAAATCAGCTCATCCAACCCTCCAGGACCTGTTGAGCACCTGGCAGGGAGGCAGCTGCTCTACCCTGACCTGCAGCAGCTGGGCAGCAACTCATTTAGAGCCAGCACAGCTGGCATCACACTGGAGCCAAATTCCTACATCTTGAGAGGTGACATTTAATGTTGGTTTTTTATGCTGGCATCTCAGAAGTCAGCCATGTGCCATTTAAGCGCTTTTAAATCCAGGTTTTGCAGACACAGAAAGCAGCAAGGCTTTCCACTGCTGATATGCAAGGTGATGTAATTAACAGGGCTTTTTTCATCTCCTACTTCCATTATTTACATGTAGCCTGAGGCTTAGATTGCCACTAAGAGGTTCTGCATACTTTCACAGTTAAAACTTTTCTTAAAATGATGTTATGTGAACTCTAAAAAAAAAAAAAAGGGAAAAATGCTATATTCTAATATTAGCTTCTTTTAATTCAGAATTGTAGTGCAATGGGGAAGACACACATATACTTTACTAGCTTTTATTCAATAGTACAGAATAGTTGTCGCCTTTCAGATAAAGTGTCACAGGTGTATTCCAAGATCAGGCTAAAGCAAAAAATAACACAATGTTATGCCTTGGCACTGAAAAAAAAAGTCAGTGCTCATGTTTTAGAACTCTTCCTTCCCCCATTCTCCTTTTCTTCTGCCCATTCTGCCCATTGCAAATATCCCACCATGTGTCCTTTGGCAGAAGAGTGGGACACACATCAGGAGGAGCAGAATGCTCTTGCACATCTGAAGTCAATTCCTCAGCCCACACAAATTAAGGGCTACATTGCAGAAAAGCATCCCACTTCACTAAGATGCTTAAAAGTTATTAATAGGGCAATTTTAGAAAAATAATGCACAAAATCTCAGAATTTTTTAAATATTAATATTACAGAATAGACACAGTAAGCCTCTCCCTTATTACACTCATTTATCACTAATTGGGCATTTTTAAAAAAGAGATGCAAAGTTCCTGGATCAAGTCCAATAAACAGGATAACTGAGAAATACAATTTTGAAAAATGCTGTGTATCCTCAAGGAGTGGTTGGGTTCATAGCACCCTCCCCTACAGCTACACTGGTGAAAACACTGAAGCCCCAAACACTTTGCCTCGGAGGAGCACATTTGAGCCTGTCCTACACCCTTTGGCAATACAGAGATTTCAACATCACCTTGGGAAGCCCTCCTCAAACTGGTTAAATACAGTGGAATTGTGGCTTGTCCTAAACACTGACATGATGAACATCTGGGAGTTGCTAGGGTTAATGACTGTGTGACACAGCAAGGCGGATTCACTCACACATCCCTTAATTAACACTTTTGTAAATATTCATAGGTCAACTAGATTTTTAATTATTCCAAGAGACTTAGAGAAGCCTAATTTTTATTAAAAAATAAGCCTTTTATCTTTTTATCTACAAGGGGGCTTTTTTGGACCAAATGTTAAATCTGTCACTTGAAAAAAAAAAGTCTGAATCGGGGAGTGCTCATTAGGATTTGGAAAACTCATTTCAGTGAGAAGTTAATTTAATTAAAACAAGTGAAATATAACAGCGTGGTACAACAAGGTGAAAAAGGAATAGTAAAAACATTTACTGAGTTGTCTTATTTCAGATGTAACACCAGGATTCAGATGCAGCTGCAGCATTTATGGCAAGTTGGCCCAGGCACCAACACTGCCCTGGGTGTTTTAACACTGCCCTCTCCCAGCTCATCTGCTGCTCCCTCACTCTTGATCTGTACTTGTGCAGGAGAACATGCGTGGAGATTAACTCTGATTACAAAAAAGAAAAATCTTTCCAATTTCAGCCCAAGGACTTTCAGAATCATGCCTTCAAAGCAATGAAGATTGCTGAAACAGGCTCATATCCGTCTCCAATAACTACTGACTGTCCAGAAAGTAAAACCTGTTACCAACCTCCTCAAGTTCCTATTATTTCATCTCTTTCCTGTTACGAATTTTCCTTTGGCAGAAAGAGCTTTGCAGTGCCACAGCTGAAATATCACCTGCAAAGAACCCGTTTCATGAGATGGAAGATCTGTAACTGCTGAAGTGCAAGTCCCAGCAACTCCTCCTCGGGAGGACTACAAGTCCTAGGTGTCATTGCAGATTTTATTCTAAGAACCCAGTGATGGAGGTATGGGCTGGAAGAGCCACTGGATACATATGGAAAGATCAACCATACACTGTGCAGAAGACAGTTATATCTACTGTGTAGGCAATTCTCGGGTGTGAATGTGCAGATAACTTCTGCTCAAAGGTTAGAAAATAGACAAGAAAAGTGGAAGAACTACAAAAATCCATAGCTGTTTCAAAAGTGTTAAAAAGACTTTGGATGTCTCTTGTATAATCAGGGACTCTCAGGTCTCTTGTAGAATCAGAAAAAAAAAAGTAACTGAATTGCAAGTAATTTGAACTGCTGAGCAGAAAAGGTACTTCAAAAATCATACAAGAACTGCACTTGCAGTTGTATGAAAGTTCACAGAACTTTGACTTTTCAGAGTTTATTTTGGTGACAGCTTGAACACAATCCAAGACTGAATTGTCTCTTTGCCTGGACAAGGACTGTGTACAAGGCAAAATAATATAAGATTGTATTATTTCAGGGAAAAAAAAATGGCAAAATATAATTTGATGTCTGTGTTTATACAACTTACTGAGGGGAGAGTTCACTGTAATGTTATAATCAGAAACTGACAGCTTGTGCTCCTTCCAGTTTGTCATTAAGAAAACACTGAGAAGTAATTAATTACCAGTTTTTATGAGATTCGTACAAAACCTAAAGAAACAGATATTACAAGCCCTCCTCAGGTTATCTGCAGTTACTTCCTTTTGGGAGTCCTGCATCTCAAAATTCCCATCCTAGAAAAGACAGTGTTTCTTACAACCCTCCTTGTTTTCTTCAAAGCTATGTCACCCATTTTTCCATGATATCCTGCTCCCAGTCTCACTCATGATGGGTTTTTTTTGCCCTTTTTCTCAGTTCTTGCCCTTTTAATGATCTTAAGACTATACAAGAAATACATTATCAGCCTATATGCATTTTACCACCAAAAAAAAAAAAAAAAAAAAAAAGTGCATCCTATTAAAACAAAATCAGCTTCCTAAAAATACCCTGGTTTGAAGACTTCAGGAATTCCACTACATAACAATGACAGATAAATATAAAGCCACAGAGAGCAATTATAGCTCCGGGTATCCAATATGTAGCAATTATGCCCTTACAAAGAAGCATAATTTCACAGTGCCTATATTGAAGAGTGTAAGTTACTACTGAGTGTTACACCCAATTTTATGCATGCAAACATAAATTAGATATTGGTACTGCACATAAACTCAGTTTGAACAGTTTTGAACTTGACTAAAATATTCCAAACACAATTATAAATCCAGAAACAATGTCTAGACTCACACTGCTAAGCACATCCTCTCCATGCAAACACAAAATGACACTTTCTGGATCTGTTGTGGCTGGTTCCCTCATTGCAAACTGGCCACGTTCCCATCACATGGCATTTGGTGCTCTGGTTTTAAAACACAACTGTTCTTTTCTGATGGTTCTTCAGTTCATAGCAGTTTAATTAGTACAAGGCTTGAGCAACTGAATTCAATCTCCCCCATTCTAGTTACTGATGAAGTACTAACAGCAATCCATCACCAGATTTGCAGTGATGCTCTGTTTCATGGGGATTTATCTCACTTGATGAAGGAGTAGAAAAGAAAATTAATCCACTTGTGTACTTTCTTACATCTCAGATCCATCGGAAGCACAACAAAGCACAAGCACCACTTGTGCTCAGCACAAAAAGGCAGCTGGGTACGTGCTGCCTTGCTCTAGCACAGCTTATTTCCATCTGTCATTCAGCTATGCACACTCTTTTTGCCACTGGATTTTAAAGCTCTTTGAAGTTTTAACACTGTATGTCAATATCCACTTGATTTTATAGTTTTCAGTCTTTCCACAAAAGCCCTTGATCCCCCCAAAGAATCCTGTACCTACTATTTAGCTATCATGAACATCAAAGTGCAAAAGACTGTGAATAATGATCCAGTGCTGAATTTCAGTCACATCAAGCATCATGACCTTCTATGAGTTTTAAGTTTATGGGAGAAAATAATTCAGATATGCCTATAGGAAAGCAAAAATCCAGTGACTACTTCTGAATATTTAGTTAAAAGCTTCTTATAAAGAAAACGTATTTCCTTATGTAGTGTGTGGAATATGAACATCATTGATATACATCCCACTTCCGTAGGTTTTATGATAAAACACGGAACATCTGCTCTAACACCAGAAATAGTGAACACTACATCTTAACTGCATGTTCTGGATACTGATTTAGCAAAAATACTGGTGAATGTTACAAGTCAATCAGCACAGATCATATTCAATCACTGCTGTAATTGCAATCATGAGTGTAATTGCTGATTCTTTTTTGAAGTGGTGGTGGGTGGGGGGGATACTTTTTTGGGTAAAATTTAAGACCAGAAAGAGGAGTATCTGGTGTCTGTTCCCAGTTTCTGGACTTCCATTTGCACAGGCCAAGAGGAAAAGCCACGGGCAGAGTTCTGAAAAGCTGATCTCAGTTTCACACTGCAACGGACACCTATTGCAAATTGCAGTCTCAAAAGAAGCAATCACCAGGACTGTTTGTCTCACAATCCACAGTACATTCCCTATTCATTTCTCCCCTGCATGATGGGAACATAACAGTTCTGTGAATAAGGCCCTTAACATCTCTCTATTAGGACAGGAGATATGAGTAGCAATTATGATAATTAAATGTAATTACATTAAAAATAATTAGCACTTTAGCTATCAATTGCCGTGCACTGCACGGCAATTAAAAGCAGGCCAAATTTCAGCATAATTTTTATTACTCTCCTCTTCATTCAAAACAGTAAATGGTAGGGAATATTTTCTTTTCATGTGTGCTGTGCTCTCATTTTAATGGGCACTATCATCATCTAAGTAGAATAAGTACTACCGGAGGTGACATAATTGCCAAAACATTACAATTTGGACTTTTTCCCAAAAGACTCAAGTAACTTCCTTTAATACATACACTTATGAGACCATGAATGAAAGGCATCAGCCATCTCACTTTAATAGATCTCTCCTCATTAGAGATATTTGAGCACAATTAAAATGGGTGATAGAATCAAACTGAGTAAACAAACTTTTGAATAGGCTTTATCACTGATGGGCTGCAGCGTTAGAAATACTTCAGTGTTAGAAAAACTTCAGTGTTAGAAATACTTCTGTGTTAGAAATACTTCAGGGTGCCAGTATCTTGTGAGAATTTGCTTGGGCTGTTTGCACATATCTAACAGGAAAACACATTTTAGCACTTACAAAATATAGCCTTTTGGTACAAACCCAAACAAACCCAACGTTATTGTTACTGTGAAATTTCACTGACACATGATACAGAACGTGAGGGGCTCCTAAGAGAGTCTCTGAGCAAGTGAGTGTGGCTTGAAGAGCTCAGAGCTGGGAGTGATGAGAGACCTCTTACACCCTTGGCTAGAAGTAGTTTTCAAAGTCACCTCAGTGACAGATGGTGTCTCCAGATTTGCTCATGGAAAGACACCTCTCTCCCTCCTATTTTTGCAGTAAATCCCTCTTTTCCTGAATAAAATCTTAACGACTACTGAAAGCAATTTGACTTTGAAAAGAGACTAACCTTTGGTTTTCCTTGTCTATCAACTGCCCAGACCAAAATGTGGGTAATAGGCAAAACAAATTATTTACTTGCCAGCTACCAGTTCTCCAAATGCAGCTAATAATCTGCTCAAAATTCAAGTACAATTTCTCAAAAAATTTCATAAGAAATTATGAACAAACAAACCTGCCAGATCCACATAGAGACACTAGACTGTTTTGACTGGGTGAATACAAGGAAACTAATATATTTATGCACCATTTCTGATTCAGATATGACTGAATTGAAAGGAATAAATTAAAAACAATGCGGAAAAGAAAAGTGTCAACCATCATTGCTGAGATGGCTACATTGACAGAAATGCAGAAGTTAGAAGGGAAGTTGTTTTCCTGGCCTCATGGATTCTACAAGTAATTTGAAATCTACTCATTAGTGATTAATATCTGCTGGTCTATGATGATGTGATGCAAGTAGGAATCCAGTGTGTTAAAAAAGTCCGCTCTAAATAATGGCTAAACACCTGTGTTATTCACTAGCTTGTGCCATACAAACAACCATCCCCACACATGGCACACTTGTTCTCTCCACTTCAGAAAGAGCTTCTGAGGCCAAAGCATCACCGGGTCACACTCTGCAACTTCTTTAAAAACTCCAGCAGCATTAACCACAGGACTGTTTCGAGATGATTTACAGTTCATACTCCATTTCTAATGGAGTACTTACAGACCTGTGCTTTTAAGGCTTGCAGCACTTAAAGGCATTTTAAGGAATATTAAACTTTTATCTGTCATTTCTTCCATGTATCACATTCAACTTCTGCCCTCTACAACCACAGTCTTTAGAGGCATCCACTGGCTGATTGGCATAATAGGGCACAGATGGAATTTAAATCATCTTATACAGACATGCACACACACCTGTGATATTAAACACAGATATGACTAAAATAAACAAAGTCAATCAGGTATCATTTGCTTGCGTAGACATGTTTTCACATGGTCCCTGTCTATAGGTACTTATCAATCGTGTACTTTCAGGCCGTGCCATTAATTAAAACCTTTACATCACTCTCCCAAAATAAATCAAGCCATCTTTAATATCTTATGTACATGGGTATCTTTCAAATCCAAGTTCATTTAAAATAAAAAGAAAGGGAACATGTCTCTACAATGTTATTGCTGGGAAATGCTGTTTGACGACAACATTTATTGCACGTTTTTAACTCAACTTCTCCATTTGCCTATGCAGTAACTGGAATAAAACATAAGGTGAATGAAATAAATTAAAACCAATTCAGAATGTATAACTGTACACTTCTTAAAGTATGAAAAAAACCCCACCCAAAAAACCAAACAACGACCCGCCCCCCAAACAAACAAAACCACCACAAAAACCCAGCCTGAAAGGAGGTAAGAAGAATGAGGAGAAATTCAAAAAATATGATGCGAAACTAAAGGAATGGGGTTAGTATGACAGAAAAAAAAGAGGGACAGAAGAGAAATAAAACGCTCCATCGTGCTGTGTGATAAAGAGGATGCTATACAATAGGTGATGATGAGTACAAAACAAAAAGCAGCTTAAGCTGCAACAAAGGGAATCAAGGTACATAACAGGGAAAGCTCTCCCAGTCTGGCAGTGATGAAAGGCAGCAACAGGAAGCTCGTTGTCTCCCTCAGAGAAATTTTTAAAAACTTTACACATCTTGCAGGGTGTGTATGAAGTACAGTATATCCTGCATTACTGCCAGCAGCTGAATTAAATAACCTCTGGAGGTCCCTGCGAGGCTCACATTTCCATGAGTGCTCTGATCACGGCAGGTAACACATTAGAATATGTTATTAATCCCACTTCATGTTCCACTTACAACACTGCCTGCAGGGCAGGGAAAAAGTAAATCTTGGATTTAGGTGACAGCCAACACCTATAATATTCTTGAAGAGAGTGGGAAGTGGGAAAAAAAAAATAGCCACAGAAGTGTTAGCCCTGTAACCTGCCCCTGCAGCAAAGTAACACAGACTCCAGGCTGATATCATCAGTGGTACTGACAACTGGGTGTGCAGAATAATATACAGATATTTCGTGGGACTGGGCTTCAGATAGGAAGAATATAAATAAGCTGCAGCCTGAGATGGCTGCAGGCCATGCACAAACAACCAGGAATTTATCAGACTGTGCTGCTGGATGGGCAGGGGGTTTTCATGCACAGCTGCATACATTTACCAAGCCTTCTTCCTGCAGGAACAGTAATAGCTGCTCTTTCAGAAATCAATAGTTCTGTCGCACATTTGTTACAAGGAGTGATTATAATGTCCCTTTTTTCAATCAGGAAAAAATAATTGATGCAAAAGGCCCATTTACTGCAGATAAAGGAAATTGAAGAGTTTACAGTAATAGTCTGGGCCAGAAAGAACCTTTAAAGAACAGCTCTGCAAGGAGAAGGGAAGACCTGTGAAGTTTCATCTTATAGAGCTGCAGTGTTTGTGCAGGTAAATAGAACTGAACTTGCTTACTTCTGAAACTTGATTTTTAACAGGTACAGAATAAATAAGAGCATTTACAAAACTCTCAACCTGCTGTAGGCAGCCCACGACACGATTCATTCAGCTTAACTGTGCTCACTGAAATAAAACTGGAATCACACCACTTACACTGAAATCAAAGCTGCAAGTTGCATAGCCTGGGACTCTGCATTTCTTTTTTTATTAAAACTTTCATAGTAGTAAGCCTCACTAACACCGTATTTATTAAAAAATAAACTAGAAACAATGTTAACCAAGACACGGTTTCCAAAATTGTCTTGTTCATAGAAGATACCCTTCAGAGAGTCATTTCATCCTAAGCAAACAAACATTATTGCCATTCTTGCAACCTAAAAGTGCAAGTGAGCATATTTAGCTATGATATTTGAATTTAGGTGACTGTATATCCATGAAAAAAGCTACCAGGTTGTCTGCTACCAATGCCAGCCAGCAGATAAGGTCAGTGCTAGCACCACTTTAAGAATCCCTCTCCATCAAAAAAAATCTGTGATGAGGATAAACTCTACTTATAAAATTTCCAAGAAGGGGAATGATTTCATGAATTTGTGAGGACAAGATTAAATTCCAAAGGATTTTTTAAAAATTCAAAAAGAAAAGATAAAATAGTCATTTCAGTCTGAGGAATACATTTTTCTCTCATGGCAAAGATTTAGTATTTTGTAATTGAACTAAATCGAAAAATATGGTTTAAAATGTTCTGTATTCTTTTCATATGTTTTTATTCTTTATTGTCAAAGATACTTTAGCCCAGCAAATCAAGATTCATGTCATTCCATTCTGGTATCTGCAAATGCTAGCCAAACATTTTGGAACTGATTGAATGTAACAAGCCAAAAAAAAAAAAAAAATACTAATCATTTGGAACTAACATTTCTTAACCTTTTTCTAGTTAAAAGCTTAAGAATCTACTACAGTTGAGCAACTATGTGACCACTTATTGATTCTAGGATAATTTATCACTGTCCTATATATAAACTGAGCATCTACTCCTTAGGCCCAATGCCATATTTGTAATTACAGTATCATCTTACTCATTACAACAGAGCAAAATCTTCAGCAAAACTCTCAAGTGAGCTAGACAACAAAAACATGGGGTAGCATTTAATCATCATTTGACCAAAAAAAAAAATCCTCTTTAAACTTGGCTGAGAATGTGATTTCAAAACTTAAAGTTCTTTTGGCAATACATTAAAAGTAACTCAGTATTATGGAGCACAAACTGTGGAACTTGGCATGTGCAGTTTCCATTCACTGCAGAACTGTGCCTGCTCTAAGACAAGGAGGTAGTGACCTAAATAAATGTTAAAGTTTGACCTTTGTTTTGTCTGGTAAATGGATCCATATACTTATTCCCTTTTGAATATATAAGAGCTATTTTTATAGACAGATTAGAAAATAAAGGTGAAGATAAAACACAGACAAGTGTATCACCACCTGTTTTATGTTCAAAACCATAATGAGGAGAGCAGTATCTTCTCAGCTATCCAACACTTTGCCCTCTACAAACTGTGCTTTTGTGAGTGGATGGGAAAACAAGTGAAATTGACATTTTTCTGCGTCTAAACATTGTGTGTATATGGCAGCGGGCACATATGGCCATACAGCAAATATTCAAATGATCTTTTGGGCTTTATTCACACTTTGGAGTTTCACACAAACAAATGTGTGCTAGCAGAAATGCAAGTGTATGCCAGGGAAAATAGGCATAACACACACAGAGGAATGAACTCCTATTACCCTACTGAGTTAGTGCTATTATCATCTATTTGTATTATAAACTATTATAAAAATAGCATGTCTATGGTGATGTACACTAAATATTTTTGTATTATAAAGTGTTACATTGTTCCTGCTATTTTCCTTCTGGAAGCATCTAGAATTCCTTTCTCCATGTTTTAACTATCGTCTTCCAAAGCCAAACCTCTGGATTTTTTGCAAGTCAAGCTGCGGACAAGCTGATGTCATGTTCCTCTAAGGCCAGCCATGTATCATGAGCAGCAGACAGTATTTTTCAGCTCTCACTCAGGAAGCAGCTCGCCTCAAGGAAGGTCACACTCCGTCACTGCATCAGAGAATCTTTCTGCATGAGTGTTGGCTGTGTGGTGTGTCACTTCACGTTTATAGCAGCATTACTCCAGCTCTGATGTAAATTTTATGACCCAGAAGGTTGTAATGGCTTAGGCACTCTGTCAGATATCTTCAGCCCTATCAGTCAGGCCACTTTTTGACAGAATAAAGCAAAGCCTGCATGCAGCAAGAAGACTGAAGGGTCTCTGCTGTTGTTTTGGTGTGGTTTGTATCTGAAGGATGGAGCCCTCCAGCTGGTTTAGTTAAGGATTCGTCAGAGCAGCGTGCACAGAGCACTCCGTGACCTTCTCTGGGAAGTCACTTCTCAAAGTTAAGGCATGTCTAAAAGCAGTGCATCACAGCAGCTACAGTTTGATAGTAGTGCTTGCCCAGTGCTACAGAAGCGCTGCCTTCCCAGTTCCCCTTGCCAGAGGGAGGGAGAAAATAAATCCATATGTACCTACAGACTCAGGCAGCCTTTCCCAGTGCATCACTGCCATAATTGGTACACAGGCCCATGTCAAGACAGATTCCATACAGAACTGGAAAGAAAGCTCACCCTATAGTTCATAGCTAGCACCTGATCAAAAGAATATTAAGAATATTAGACTGTTACAAAAGCTGTTTCATGTGTCTTTTACCTCATTTATGTTTCTGTATTTTTATCATTGGATATGAATTCCTCGCCACGTGTAAATTCATAGGCTTTTATGTCTTTGAGAGCCAGGAGATATTTATGTCTAACACAGGACACCACATTTCTGTGTGCACACCAGCACCACACAGGGAAGTGAGCTCTTTGTCTGTAACACAGCAGTGGAAAACACAGAATTTATCATTTGGGGGGAATCTATCTACTGTGGAACACTCCAGACACCTGCAAGATGAAGAAGGGTTGGAAGTGCTTAAAGCACAGAACAGGCACAAAGCTTTCCTTTCTGGGTGAACTTCTGATGGATTTTCAAGTCTGTGTGGACCAACTACCCCGAAGAGCCTGTTAGGGAATGTTAAATAAAATTAGTAGTATGTGGTGGAGCTTTTGTCACAGGGTGAAAAACCTCAAATGGTACTGGTGATCTACTAAACATTAGAGAACTGAGAACAAAGACCATTTTTCTGGGTAAAAGATTTTATTTTACAGATACTGAATGCATGAGCACTTGCCCTTAGATCTGATTTTAAATAGAATTTATGGCTAGAAAAGACAGACACCAAGCAAAAAGCTGTGAATGCTGTACTGATGCAACAAAGAATTCCATAAAGTAAGATTTTCTTCATGTGGAACATGTTTTCCTTACTCTGTGCAAGCAATCAGCCATTTTAAACTGAGACCAAATAAAAAATGACCTGGTGCACACAAACATGCTTTTGAAACAGGAAAAGAACACATGCTTCTTTACAGGAGAAGCAGTGACCATAAGTGACAAAAATGCTGGGAGCTCCATCTCACTAGTTACCAAAAAAGTTTTTTATTCACATGTAGCAGTTAAAATTCTGTAAACACTCACAAATCCACTACATTTAAATATAGTTATATTGAAACAATAAAAGTTGCCCCCAAAAAACCTTAAACCTCTTTCATCCTTGACTGGATGACCACAAACTTCAGGTGGTTCAAGTTAATTTCTCCTGTTAGAGAAACATTACTACTACAGAATCACACGTACTAAACTGTGTTTATGACAGAGATGCTTTTCTCTCTATTAGGAACACACATCTCGTACAAACTTTTAAATGAAAATGTAGTTACATATAAGCACTTTTCATAAATGCAGTTCCAACTACTCTGTTCACTCTTCTCCCCTTTCCTTCAAATATTCCTGTCCTCCTTCAGCTATTTTCTTTCCACTTCACAAACAAGTAGCAGCAGACTCAAAATATCATTTGCCTGATACTGCTCAGCTGATTCATTTCCGTTCATATTCATATTTAATCAAGAATCTGTCATTTGCAGTATCAGTATTAAACACTGCCCTTTTCCTTTCTGAGCACAATTATGGATGATTAATAAGACTTGCAGTTCATTCCAGACTTGTAGTACAAGCTATTTTTCCAGTGGCCCGTTTTGTACATTCAGCTGTATGCAAGGCTGGTGTGGTACAAAACATTTTTGGTATTCCAACTTCGCTACTCCTTAAATGTCATCAATTATTGGAAAATATGGCATTGATGAAAAAATATGTTGAAACGAGAGAAAGGATGTAAAATGGAATCCGAAGAGCTGGTGTTAAGGACTTCTTTTTAAAAAACATAAATTTAACCATGCAGCCTGCTATATCTGGAAGGACAAACATCATCTGGAGAGTGTACTGTTGGCATAATCAGTGCTAGTTTCTGACGGCACTTAAAAAAAACCAAACCAAAACCAAAAGCTTGACAAATCCACGTGAGCTCAGCCTCACCTTCCTACTTCTCCATCAGAGACAGCAGCTGTGTGAGAAATATTACAGCTCAGAGCACTGTATGCTTCTTTTGTAAAATTTTAGTTGTGGCAGAGTTCCTTGCAATATTTGAAACTATTCTGTGTTTTCAAAGCATTTATACATTTAATACCTTGTGTGTGAGGTAAGAAGGTAGCAAAGTAGTACCTCTGCATTAATTGGGACCCTTTCCTTTATAGAAGTCAGGTTTGCTCACCTTATCTGAACTATGAAGTGTGGTGCATCTTCAGCAGCCTCAGAGCAGGACTGGCAACATGAATATGCATCATTAGAGCATTGGAAAAGACATCAGAAATGGGCCTGGCTTCAATCATTCCTTGTAAATTCAGTAATAAGCAGAGAGTAAGGAAAAAATATAATCTCCCAAAGTGCATGCAGACCAGGACACAGAAGGGTCCTTACCAGGAGGTGACTAGAAAATGGAAATAGAAATTTCACTCTGAAGCAGGTGTGGAAGATATGTGCCCCAAGAAGAGGAAACACTGGCAAGATGTCCCACCCAAGACAGCCCAAGCCTCTGACAGTCATGTCCAATGAAGTACCTCTCTAAGAAGATGTCTTTTACCACGTGTAACACCTAAAATGCTAATGAATTAATGGCACAAGATAAAGATATTTGCCTCAAAAGAGTGTGAACTGGGAGGATGAGGCACTTTATGTTGCAGGGATGAAGAAATGGGAGAGGAATAAAAAAATGCTGCTCTTCTGTAAAGGTTTCCAGGCACTCAAACTTACCTTGAGAAACCTGTCAAGCATTCAGGACAAAGCTGTGCTTATCAAATATCACCTCTCATTTCTTTTGCAAGCTCAGTTACTGGTTACACTCTTCAGAAGTGTCAGAGCACTGTTCTCTGGCTGTTACATTTAAGGAGAAAGGATGAGGTAGGGATTATGCAGGCACAGCATGATTCACTCAGACACTGTCATATTCTACTTACAGTTACCACTGTGTAAATAATCTCTAACACTTGGGGAGAAAAACACACACACACTCATCCAAATTTTTTTTTTCCCTACTAAAAGACTTTTGAAATTTGGTAACTAAAGTAATTATTAAATACCAAGAAAAGTAGTTCGGATCCTTACAGAACTATTTAACAGAACACTTCTGAAAATGAAGAAATGAAAATAACAATAATTTGTGTAAAATTAATACTTCCTTTCTGGCTGATAGGATTACCTCCCTAAGGCATCTGAATCGCTCCTGAGCGACATTTAGCTCCATTTTCTAACAATCAAAGAGTCCTTCTGCAGGAATTTGCCAAACTGTTCAACATCTGCTAACATCTCCTGAACATCATCTAAACGGCTGCTAAACTTTACAACTCCTCCACTCCCACGGTCGTTTCTACGCCCGGTCACAGCTCTGCCAATCTGCTCCAACAGATTGTTCTGCTGTAAAATGAAACGTTGTGTGAAATAATGAAAGGGCTTCAGACACCAGTTCCAGGGACTGGGAGTAGCGTGGTGTGGGTGTGTATCCTCATTTTACATAAAAAACACAGGAAGGAGCAAGTTGGCATTTACTGAACAGTTTCTGGCTCTGCACTGCTGGCCTGTCCTGACTTCGGGGTAATTTGCTGGGTATGGCATTGAAGGTGCCTGTGGTTGCAGTTTTTAAGCTCTCTTGTTGGTGTTTGGTACTTAGGAATGAGAGGTGAGAAAAGAGCATCAGAGAACCAAAATCTGTGCAGCTGTCAGCAAATTTTGAGTGTAAGACACCCGGATGCAATACAAAATAAGATTTTCATCATACTTTTTCTCTTCTGCAGCATTAATCAAGTGTATTTATTTATAGGACTTCTTCAGAATGTCTCCATTTATTTTGAAATGTAGATATGAAAAAAAAGGTTTGAATTATGTTTTGGGTTTTCTAAGAATCCCTTTTAAATAATTGCTTTCATAAAAGAACTACATCCAATGCTCAAATCCACTTCCTCCAAACCACAAGAATATTCAGTCTAAGTCCATTACCACTAACAAAAGAGAAGACTGGCATATTATGAGCAAAGACAGGTCTAGTCAGCATATATCTCATGAAATCTTCAAGCTGTTTGGAAAATCTGGTGTGAATTAACCTGGCAAGCACTGGCTGTGCAATAGAATAAACTGTGGGACAATTTAAGTTTAGTATGGAGTACTAGTACAGCAACAAAAACGTATTTCAATGGGATTAATTCACAGATTCTAGCAGATTCTCCATTCTAGCTCTGAGCTAAGTAGAAACTTTACAAGTTAAGAGTATAAAGAAGGTAAGGCACTGCAAAAGTGTAAAATTTTAGCTTTTCTACTATGATGTTTCATTCCTTAACAAGAGCACAAGGAACTCTCTAAGTGATACAATGCTTTGGCTGAAGTCTTGATATCTTAAAGGTGTTACTCTGAAACTGGTCTAACTTTAGGCTCCTTTGCAGTCTAATTTAGGGCTCCAAGAAACACCAGTTTTTATCTATTCTTTTGTTCTCTCTGCACAAACCTCAGGAGGAAGAGGGATGTGAAGGGGGAAGCTTTTACCTGGGATTCTGACGCACAACAAGCAGAGTACAAACAGGTGAGAGATCACAATCAGTGACCACCACTGTTTTCATATGGAAGTTTCAGTTCTTGAGAGCAGAACCCCCAAGTAATACCTGCCTCAACATCTGAGCCAAAAATACAATCAACTTATCTTCACTTCCTGCCATCATAATTCAAGTATATTCAACTAAAAGTGAGGAGCCCCCCAGTGATTTGACAGTGGAATCAAATTCCTGGAAGACTACAAATCTTTCCAAAACCTAATGACCCAGTCAAAAAGTCTTTCTATAAACAAGATACTTGAGCTTGTGGATATTAATTGACGTAGACTATCAAATTCAAATGCATTAGCTGTTTCTAAAAGCATCCTCCGTGCATCTACTGCAAAATCAGTAATTGTTAATGTGTCTATAAGGTCTGTAGCATTAGCTGTACCAGGGAATTTTTAGCAAAATTAGAAAGTTTCTTAGCCTAGCTAGATTTTATTTAAGAGTTTTAAAAGCTGATCTTTACTCCTTGGAAGTTGGAAAGAACTAAAAAATAAAAGTTTTGCATTCAAACTAAGTATATTCAACTGTGTAAATAACAGTATCGATCCTTCTTTCACTGCTATTTCTGGGCAAGTCACAGAAGTAAATTCCTACACTAAGTTGAGAGACATTAATTTTACAGGAATGTAAGAAGTCAAGCCTGCTGTCTCGCTCAGCTTCAGAGACTTTCAGTAGGTCCTTCAAGCATTTGCACAGAACAAATGGCAGTTTCATGAACTACAAACCCTGCTTACTGATTCTGGCCTTTTTAAATTCTGAAAAGCTCACAGAGTGCTGGTTATATAAAGAGAACAAACAAAAAGATTATCTTTGACTTTTAGATAGGACTCCATAACCGAATCAGAGAGAGAGAATACTTCTGACCCTAAATTCACTGACATCACAATAGATTTCATCTCAAAGAACTTAATTTTTTTTCTTTGCAATTCTTCTCCTACAGATGCTTAATTTTGAGGCAGCCTGCTTATCCAGAGCATATCTTCTCCTTTATTATAAGCTGTACTTTCACAGTGCCCAGATGTGCCAGTCTCAGGCCAAAATTTGCCCCTCTGCAAAAGGGCACACCTGGCCCTTCAAAAAATAACAGGAAAACAAAAGGTGTGTGCAAACTGGGCTGGATGCAGAGTTTGAAAGAGGGAGGTGAAAGAGGATAATAAAGACAACTTTAGGTACTTTGGAAGAGTTGCTTCCAGCTGTGGGGGACAACAAAAAGAAAATTCTTCAGGGATTGGGTTGAAAATGTAACTGGGCAAGGAGAGCTGGCATTGTGGGACAGCAAAGCCACCCTTCCTACAAGGCACAGGTGAGCACAGGTCGAGTGCAGACAGGCTCTGAAAGGTCTTTCACAGGGGTTTTATGGGGTTTGTTTCTAAGATACACAAGACAAAACAACACTGAAGTGACAACACAGCCAAAGGTGTGCTACAGGCCTTGTCTTTGCAGCACCATGGTGTCTCTGAGCAGAGAAAACATCCTCATTGTCCCCAAAACTCAGCAGTAAATGAGTTGCAGAGACTTTGGAAGAGAGGGTCACCTACCTGTCTCTAGATGTCCTCTCTAGGGACAGGAATAACTGAACCACAGACATTTCATGCCAAGAGACTGAGACTTGGACAGGGTGAGGATGAGAAAAGCCCAAGATAAAGATGTTGACCAGAATGAAGAGAAGAATAATGATTAACACACAAAGGGATGAAAAAATGAAATAGTGATTAAGTACTGCTGGGGGAGAACTAGTAATGCCAGGTTTAATATACTGAGAAATGTCATAAAGTAGATTTTTTAATTTGATGCAGAAAGGCAGAAGGGAGATTTAGCAAACACTCTTCCTGTCCTTCCCTGTTGAGAGGAGCACTGCATTTGTACAGGTACCTTACAAAAAACAGACTAAGTTTGGCAAAGGTATGAAAAGATCATCTTTACGATGGGACTGGCAAGATTTGCTTGCTTTTTAAAATTATTATATAGCTACAGGAGGAGAATTTAACATAAATAGCTCCTATGAAATAATTAGGTATAAAAAAAAAGAATTTAACTGAAAAAATGACACAACTCTCAGCATCACAAGAGACTTGTATACCTTTCCCACTGCTGTAATGCCATAAGATTTTAAAACTTGTTCCCCAGAAGGATTATAATACTGTTATTCTTAGGCAATACAGAAATTAAACAGGAGGTAGAATAAAAACTATGCTCTCTGCTGCTGTAGTCTAACTCTGAAATAGAACTTTGAAACTGAAACAAAGTGCTGAATAATCAATGCAATCCTAATGGTAATTTTTTCTGTATCTGAGGCAGCAGGTTTGTACTAAAGTGTTCACTGAAGCATCCTTCTAACAAGATCTTGATAAAAAAACATGCTCTATTTTTTGTACCCTACCTCAAAGAATACACTTGAGAATTAATTACTGGTTTTCAGAGCATTAAGGTTTCAGACATTTTGGATTTTTTGAAAGGAAATTCAATTTTGAGGCACAGGGTTTGATGTTCCAAAGTATTTTCTCCATTATTTTCTGTCATCTGGAAATTCAGAAGCTGGGAAAGCACAGAAAATCCAGAATCTGCATTATTTTGTATATAATTTCTGAGTTTCCTCATTAGGAAGACACCCTAACAAAATTGCTGACATCATTTCTATATTTTGTGAAAGTCACATTAATGTGTGTAATTAATGAAGATTCCCTAATTTTTGCTCCCATATGCCCACTCATGGTATAATGTTTTCCTGCTTTAAATGAGACCTGTTGTATCTCCTGGAACCACATTCTAGTTCATTCCTACAGGGAATAAAATGTGGAACTGGACACTTCAAAAAAACTCTAAATTACTATGTAAGCTACTTCTCTGCTCCGATTTTTTTTTTTTTTTTGATCCACTATGAATTAAAGTAATTTGGAGGTTTTAAAGCAAAGCAATTTTGAGGTGAAAACACCTACATGGAGCCAAGAAGAGGAATAGTTTCTGGATGTTGCACAGCAAAGGGGACACAATTTGGAGCTTTACCCATGAAAACCCTGTCCTCTTTTCCATAATACAGTGGGAAATCAAGTGACACAATCACCTCATTCACCTGTTGTGGAACAGCAAAGTGAAATTAGGATTTCTTGTTTTCTTTTTTTTTCCCTCTTCCAAGCTAAAAAATTATTTTCCTCTAGAAATCAAACCCTTTTCTATTGAGCAAGCAAAAGCAGCATTTTAACTTTGTAATATTTTTACACTGGTAGATTGCAGCCATTCAATGAACTATGGATTTGAAACATGCAGCAGTAACTTATGTTCAGGATACATCAAAAAAAAAACCAACAAGAAATCCTCTTTTTTTAAAAGATTTTGTCATAGTTCTGAAAATTCATTCCCATCTATCCTACAAGAAAGCTGAAGAGGGATTTTTTTACAAGGACATGTAGTGATAGGACAAGGGGGAATGGCTTTAAACTGAAAGAGGGCAGGGATAGGTGGGATATTGGAAGAAATTCTTTACTTTAAGGATGGGGAGGCCCTGGCACAGGGTGGCTGCCCCATCCCTGGAAGTGTCCAAGGCCAGGTTGGACAGGGCCTGGAGCAATCTGGGATTAGTGGAAGGTGTCCCTGCCCATGGAAGGGGGTGGGGCTGGATGATCTTCAAAGTCCCTTCCAAGCCAAACCAGTCCATGATTCTGTGAAGTACAGTAATTTTATCCTAATGCAACAGAAATAAATGCTCCCTTGTGAACATTATAATGAAATAAATTATTTTAATAGAATAAGTTTTCAAAAATTAAGTAAGTAATAAGCAACATTGTCAAAAGCATCCTTCCCTTGCTTCAAAGAGAGCAGTATTAACAGTCAGAAGGAAACCAAATCGGTAAAATTAATGATAAAAAATAAATCACTGCACATGTCATAAAATTTGAGATTAATAAAACCTCTGGAACACATCTGATAAAATCCCACTGATGTAAAATTTTTGATTCCAGTGCAATAAAAATACTTCAAGCCTGGGACAGAGATAATGACTACCCCATAAAGTATAAATCTTTTAAATTGCTCTCTGGTTGTATTAAGTATTTCTTCCCGAGAAGAGCGGAGCAATGCCTGTGTGAGGTGTAGGCACAGAAGTGCCTGTTCATACAGGTGTATAAATACAGACAATCAGACATACATGGACACACATTTAAATACAGACTGGTGTTCTTAATTAGATTAATTTAACCCACACTTAGAAAGTCCATATTGAAAATAAGGAATGAAGTCATCATAAGCAAATGAGGACTAATGAAAAAGCTCTGGCACATCATTACCTACTACACTTTGCATGTTCTTAGCACAATAATGATCACACTGTTGTCTCAGCAGTTCCTGCAAGTTCATGAATCAAGATGATTCTGGAGCCATAAATACACAATGCCCTGGGTGTCACAAATTCTTTCCTGCAGGAGACACGTGGACAAGGAAATCCTAAGTACAAAATGAACATTTTCTGGCAGCAGGGAGGTAGAACATCCCTCTTGGGGATGAGGACAAGACACTGCAAATACCAAGTTTTTCTAATGTCCTTTACATTTTTTAGGCATTATCATGACTCTAAATAGTCTCTAAGCAGTTTTGATTGTTTTAATACTATTGCTTTTGAGTTTCCCCATCAAATTACTAGTCTGTACTTTTAAACTTCATTTCAATACAGTTTTTAGGATCTATTTCCTGATTGCTTTTTAACAACTAATTAATTTATGCAGAAATGCTAAAAAACTCAAAGAGAAGAATAAAAAAGCCCAGGAAATAATTTAGAGGCATCATCAGTACTCACAAGCAGTAAACACAGTACAATAACTCAGTAAGGGGGGTTCACAGTTGCTCTCTATCACCAGTGGGATGCTAAGCCACTTAAGTATATTAATAAATACAGCACTTCATTTATAATTACCTAATTGGTCTGCATAATTCAGCTATTTTGGAGTAGAAATAAGGGCAGAAACCAGGCCAACAGATCTTCATTCCTGAGCTTCAATATCCCTTTTTGCTGCTAAAATCAAAGCCAGTCAACCTCAGCCAAACCTTGCATTTTATGTTTTTTCATATAATACTGGCAGTTTAGGAACAAAAGCCAAGTCAGCTGATAAAATTTACCAAGTAGAGCTGTTTCATGACTGAAACCCAGTACAATGTACATGGCTGGTTCAGCAGTTAAAGAGTTAGGAAGGCAGGTGGATAACGGAAGGTCATCAGTGAAATTATATAAATGTAACTTCTCAGCTCTGTATAAAAGAGTTAAAACAGACTCAAAAGACCACAGCATACCTGAAATCTGAGTGTATCTGGTTAGCACAAGTTTTATTTATAGTTTCCCCTATTTTAATCCTCAACATCTCTCATTCAGCCTAATGGAATACAGATGGCAATGATGGAAAGTGTGACAGCAATGGAAAACAAAACATTTTAAAGACGTTCATCAGCAGTTAATTCAATTGCACTTTCTTTTCTTTACGGTAAAGAATTGCCTCCTTCTTCTAGAATAAGGAGAAAAATTACGTTATTGTCACTGCAGGATCCGACAAATACAAGTAGGATTAAATTATTCTCACTTCAGCGACAGCCCAGCAGAAAGAACTGTGTGTATCTGGGTCACTACAAATTGGTTAAAATCAATTAGAATTGATAAGTGATAATATAATTTCCAAAGTTAGCAAAGAAAAAAACTACAGCAAGTACAAGATTCCAATATCAAGAATATTCTTGCAAGCTCCTCTGATCCTAGGAATTCAAATCACTAAGTACCTCATTAGTTTACTTTTCAACTTTATATTGACTTTTATATGTCAACTTATGTACTGGTCAGGATGTTCCACATGATGCTTTAATTAATGCATCTGTAGATGACTATTTTTCAAAAGTGTTACTCAAATCAAGGTTCAAATTAGTTATAGATTTTGTGCTCAGCTTGAAATATTAGTACCATTCCAGCTGGTACTTTGCAAGCTCCGTTCATCAAACATTTGATGGTTTTACAAGAAACCCTTAAATGCACTTCTAACATCTTATTCTGTACTGGGGCGAGTTCTGAGTCAGGTTATCACACGGAAAACATGGAAATATTGTGCCTCCAACCATGCAGAAGTTGGAAGAGCACGAGTCATATCACACTGACAATGAGGTCTATAACCCCAGAGTTCCTTTCCTCTGTATTCCCTTTTCCTGGTGATTTCTCCCAGAAACGAATTCAAAATGGCAACACTCAGACATTCTTAGGCTTGGGGCTGGCTGTATGTAGCTCCCCTTCTTCGCTTCACACTAGATGCAGAAAGATAGCCTTTGGTCAAGGTAATCTCAGTGTTTCTGCAGGGCTTTAAGTACAAGGTATGTGGGATGCAGTTCTGCAGAAAGTGTCACTTAACACTTCACAGTATTAAAGGATTTGATGATGTCAGACATTTTGAGAGCAAACGTATTCAGTCAAGATCTGAGCATACAGGTTTTCTGGGGACACTGAGGGTCCTTTAAATAATTTAGTTCATGACACTTAAGGACGTTTCTGCTTTGCTTTCTGTTTTGCTTTGGATCTCAAGTACTTGTTTAGAAGAGCACAACGTGAGAATGAACAAGGTAAGCAAGTAAGTTTACAGGTTTATACAAACACCAAACAAACTCTTTCTATATTGTGCAGATTCATGGTTAGTAAGGCTTTGCAGTCAAACCACTTGAGACACTTCAACCATAAAGGCAAGATGAACCCTACTCTTCTTTTTCATGCATGGAAGTAAATGCCCAGAACACTGCTTTGGAAGCATCCATATTTATAGTCATGTTACGGATTGCATGGATGGACCTGAGAAGAAGGCACGTGCCAAAGCAAGACTCTGGCAGGCTCAGTTAAAACTTTTCCAGGCTGCACTGAAGGAACACCAAGTGGAGCAGCAGCTGTGCCTTCCTTTGGGGATACTGAAAATGCTTCCTTTGGATGATGCCCTGGATTAACTTTGACAGTCAGTGGAAAAAATGGAAGAGGTTCCAGCAGCTTGGTGCCAGTATTTATATGCTCCAAATACCTTGAATTGGTATCAATAACAGCAGTAGTTTGAGTAACCTCAGGAGGAGCAATGATTGCAAATATTGCCCTAAACCCAAGGGAAGGCTGTGTGTGATCTGCTCTCTCCTTCACACTTGACTGGCAACAAGTAATTCTGCTGAAGATTGCACTTAAAATCAAAGCTTTCCAAATCAAGCAGCCTTATTCCATTTCCATGAAAATCATCAGGAATGTCTCTGTGTAATGATTTAAACGGGGGGGGTGCTGAGATACCCGATGATTGGTAACAGTACAAAATACTAAGATACCTCTATGGCTTAGAGTTATTTATGTATGGCATCAGTTGTCACCCTCCTCACACACTCATCTTTTAAAAACCCCAAAAAAACGTATGATTTCTTGGTTTAAAATAAATGCTGGGAACTAAAATAGTCTACAGTCAATAGCCTCACTTTTAGCTAGAGGTAAATAATGCCCTGCAAACTCTTACGTGGTTTGCCGATGTTCCCTCAAGGGATTAAGTTCCTGTAGTTACAGCTTGTCCTGACAAAAACAAAGGACAGCACACAGAAATCTTCTGTTAAAAGAATGTGTGCCTTGTTAGGTGCCAGAATCATCACTGGTGATGTGAGAGCAAAGGCTTCACTCATTTCATTTCAGCAGGACAGACTGCACACCCATAAAACATCACAGCAGGGTTACCCAGCCTCAGAATCCAGGGGATGAATGTCACTGCAGCACAAATCACTGCTGCACACAGGCAAGATGAAAAATTAATGCCTTAGGTCAAAAAAGGAAACTCTACCACAGAATGGAGCATTCCAGGAGCAGCTCTCATACTGAGATTTGAATTTATCAAATAATAAGACATTTTTGGAGATGCAGATAGAAGCAAACGACATATCAAATTAAGATTCCTGAAAGCGTGCAGCTTATTCCTGGAAAAACACAATCTCAAATAAAAGGCCATGTGTTATACAGCAAAACTAAAATAGGAAATATTTTCTTGCTGTTACGTCTTTATTCTGAAATAATATTCATTGTTCTATCAAAATCACATTTGTGCGGAACAACAGCTCTGCCTCAGTCTGCAGAAGAGATTAAAAAATAATGTTTTGGAAGGAAATTAATCCTCCTGGGTAAAGATATGCAAAATCTTTATAAAAATTAATAAATACATATGTTAAATACGCTATTCTATACTGCAATAACTTCTAGTAGAATAATTGAAAATATTTCCTTTTTACCTTTCTTTAAAGCAGTATGAAAGCAAAAGCAAGTTTTATCTGCACAAAAAGTGACAAGTTCAGTTGAAAAATAACTGGCACTACAACAATGCTTAATAGCCTCTAAATTTACTAGATATTTGTCAGAATGAACAGTCTGGGCTTAAGACAAAATGACAATGCTGGAGTTATTTGGAAAGCACTGGAGACTATAAGCATATGTTCTGAGAGCATTAAACAGTAAGAATGCTTTGGCAGAGGTTTCACAAATACTTGGAAATATAATTATGCAAGGAAAGCCCCCAAAACACAAGCCTCAGACTCAAAATCATGTCAGTTCTTACTCGATCAATCTAAATCACCCAGTATCCCATGTGAAATGGAACCCAATCTCTCTATCTAATTGCTATGATAATTATCCTCAGATACTGGAAGAACAAGAACAGCCCATCTGTGAAGGAATTCAGTGCTGCATCACACAAAATAATCCTAGAAAAAATAAAGAATAGCCTCAGTATGCTGGAGAGAGTAAATGTGTGTTTATCTAGCTGTGTATACCTTAAGAGAGTCAAAATACCCCTAAATACATGTGTGAATAAGAGAAAACATTAAATAATGATATACTGTCATGGGTTTCTATCATATGTTGTAAAATAAATAGTAAGGTAAAGGAAGACAAGCTAGCTAAAAATTCATCTTTCTTTGGAGTCATACTCAAAAAATTGAAATCTGCTATTTCAATGATACACAATGTGTCTAAGGTTGGAAGTTCCTATTTCTAGAAACTCCTGCTCTTACATTAAATAGAAAACTATGAATATATTGAATATTTGATACTTAATTCTACTAATTTTCTACTAATGATTAAGAATAAACAGTCACCATTTTTTGGATGATCCAAGGAAGCATCTATTGATAAATACACCAGGCCATTAATTGTTTCTTTCCAGATGGGCTTTGATCAACTTAATTCAAGTGAAGCTTTATAAATATTGTTCTTAGCCACTTGTGCAGTAGATTAAATGACCAGACTCCTATCAGAATGCTGCTTTCTCCTCCATAGAGACAGATGTTGCCTGTGGTTTTTTATTACATCCCCAAGACATTCAAGTTCGTTTATTAAGACTGAATTACTGGAACTCCCTCTCTCTTGCCTTGCCAACTCACTTTTCTCTGCTCATCCCGGTTCAGAATATTATTGCAAAGATCACCTCTGCATGTTCTTGCATCCCATTTTTTATCCTTCTTCCTTCTTTATACTCTTAAATACAAGCATCTTGTCTTCCTGGGAACTGCTTGTAGTCCACCCAAGCTCACTTCTCTCAGCATTCTACCAGCTCCACTCTTTCTAGCTGGCTTCAAACACCAACCCTCATTACCACCTTTCCAGCTGGGCATTTTTGTGCTTTCCTGCTTCATAAATACCTGCAGAATAATTTCATTATTCCTACTGACAAGCTCCCTCATCTTCCATCAAGCCTGCACAAATAATTTTAAAAAGCCAGTTCTCAGCTAAGTCTGTAGACGCTGCACTGTCCAACGACAACTCATTCCCTGCAATCACTTGGTGGGAGCCAAAATGGGCTGTAAGTGCATCTTTGGGGAAGTTCTTGTGGCAGCTTTTAAACAGCACACAGGTTTCTGTTCTACCATTTAGAGCATTTGGCTAATATAAATAACACGGCAAGGGTATTACTTTATAACCTATTTTCTTAGTATTGATGTACTCTAAAGAGTATCACTGTTTTTTTTTTTTTCCTAACAAACACAAAGCATCTGGCTTCTCACTTTTGTTACAATTACTCAACCCTGCTAACACAAGCCATCATTCCTCCAGCAGCGATCAGTTTGTATGATCTGAGTATCTTCTCAAAGAAACCTCCTGCTAAATATGAAATTTTCAATCCTTTTTCCCCTTCAGTTGCTGGCTGAATCAATACTGTGATAGATGTACTCTCAGTAAAAAAAAAACTTTACACTCCTGACACTGCAATTGGCCAAACAAATGCAGGCAGCTTAAGTTCCTTCTTGTCTAACCCAGTTCCACAACACTGCTGACCTTGCAAAGTCCAAGATTCCTGGAGCTATTTTATGACCTTCCCTCATCAACCTCCAGGCTGTCAATTTATGTTAAGATAAGTTCAGCCACAACGGATAAGATCAATTTGAAGTGTTTCATTTTTTGAATAATCCAGGGAGATCTTTTTTACTTATTGCTACAATACCATTTCAATGTCTTTGGAGGGGCTAAGATTGCTAAAGACTTTTTAATGTAAAACATGGAACTCCTTTAATTAAGATTCCAGTCTTGCCAGAGACTCTGTGGGCTATCCCTGCTGATAAATGGAGGGATGCACAGAAATATTTGTGGAAAATTTTACCTTACAACTTAAAAGTAGCAACACTGACTGCATTTTAATCTAATCCATGTGAAATTGAGCAGAAAAAAAATAGATTTTGATTTTTCCATTACCAACAAGGAATTACAGCTAAAATTCTCCCAAAGTTTAGCAAATATACAAACAACCTACCTCATTCTTCTGCCCCAGCATAGCACTTTAAATTTACTAATTATGTTGTAAGCTATTTATATGCCATTACTTTACCATAATTTTACCAGAATCTGTTAGGGTTTTCACAGCTCTGAAGTTGTTCAGACAATGTGTCTCTGTTTGCATAATGTTTCTTGGCTCTGCTGCCACCTGCAGCAAAACACAGAATGAAGGCCCAGTAAAGATATTTCTGTCCTGATTTGCATCACTTGTTTCCAGTTCCTCTTCATTACCTGAATGTACTTAAAGTTTATGAAAATTAATAGCAAAGGGTTATTTCTAAACTAATCCAGACCTTCCAAAATGTTAAAATGCTTTAATAAGAAAAAAAAGGAAAAAAGAATGTATTGGGAGACTGATATGCTCATTTATTTCATTAGACCAAAAAAAAGACTTGAAACATCTGTGCCTATATACTTAGACTTTTCAAAGCATCATTTCCTCTTTCAAATTTCTAAATACTAATAAAATGGGAAGGAGTTTTATCATGTGCTTAAGTTTCTTTTAAGGTAGAAAACAACAACAAAAAAAATCTCAAGACTTTCTTTCTTTCTTGGGGTTTTTGTGTGTAGTGGTTTTTGCTCTCCTTCTTACAATAACAAATATAAACTTGCCATCGCTACCTCTGAACATCCAGTTCAAAACTAAAAATAAACGCTTAGCTGGATGACCTATTCAAATATTGCTAATTAGAACTGATGGGAACTACAACAATCATCTAATCCAACTGCCAGAGTTGTACTTCTGAGAAATACCAATGACATGTGTATGCCTTTTTAACCATGAAGTCACAGGCAAGATCTTTAAAATGATAGAGGGTTTTATATCTTAAATCCAATTGGAACAAAAATTAAGACCACCACAAATTAAAAACACGGTGCAAGCATTAGGGTGGTTTTCACTGGCATCAGTTAGAAAGTAAGATTTGTTTCTGCTTTCTCAAAGACCATCATTTGTGGCTTTCAAAGTGGAAAGAAACCAGCTTAAGTGAAAGAAAAACCAGATAGCAACTTATCACTGAAAGGGAGAACAGCCTTGAGGAGCTTGCCAAGATTTCTGTCTCTTTTATGAAAAGTCTACTGGACTTGTTGGTCATGATAAAAAAATCTCAGGGTCTTGTCAAATTCTTGTTTTTTTAGCTCAACTTGAATAATAACTCAGTTTTTCAAGTGGCCTTGTAAGAACTGGATGCCACTTTACATCACTGTCCTAATTTACGAAGCAATTTATATGAAGCTATCTCCATACTGGGTCACTTGTGTCCCCTTCAAGCAATGCAGAGGACAAATTTCAAATTATGGCATCCAAGACCAAAAAGGCCAGTTATGAAGCAAGTTTCTTTCCTTAGGAATCTGGTTTTTTAGCAACCATCCTCTTATAAACCCCTCTATTTCAAACTCCTACCAAGAACAGGTCCAGCAGAAGAAAGCTCTACAAACCAAAGTTTGGGAAAAGAAATGTCAAATATTGCAATATTCTTCTACTAATTTCTGTACTGCTGTTGATGGGGAATGAGAAGCATAAGTAAAATGTTAAAGGAAACCAATAAAATGTTCCAAGATATTCTCCTTGTGTGCATTCTGTCATATTAGAGACTTACTTTTGGCATATTTGTCCTAGCATTTAAAGTTTGTTCTATTGCATCCCCACATGACAGCAGATAATTTAGTTCAGTAGCTACACCTGTTCACTGACTGAGCCCATGCAGTTGCACAGTGGATCTTGCCAGATTAATTTATCCTGTGAAATTTTTACTGAGGGGAAAAGGAAAACCTCCAGCTTCATTTAGAGGTCTTTCACAGCAGCTTTTTTTTCTTTTATTTTTTTGGTAGACTGGACACAAGAGTTGATTGATGACATTTAGTTGAATATTTTTCTTCTACACTAACCTCTGTCAAAAAGATGACTTCTAAGGACAACGGAGAGTGAGACCTTTGGCTGCATCCAGCATTCTGAATTGCCAAGCAAATGCCTTAGACATTTATAGCTTTAAAATACTGCTCAAAGAACCCAGTTGAGGTTGTGACCCTACTGGACGCGGTAACTTACAAGTTTAAGTGAAAATATGAGATCCACGCTCCAAAGAGTTTGCGAACTCATCCTCTCCATCAAAGGTAATAAAACTCTTTGGCAGCAAATCCAGATTTGGTTTCAAGCTACTATAAAAAGAAACTTCAGATGATCTTCTCTTTGGTCTCACACAATCCTCCTGTCAAGTGATGAAGAGCAGAGCTGCAGAAATAATGAAAAGGGAAAAGTGACCAGAAAACTCAGCACTGAATCTGGATTTTTCATCCTGAAAAGTCTACGATGCAAGCTGAGGGGGAGATCTGTTGCTTCAATGGAAACACACACTGGCATGGGAGAGAGCAGAGTCCCAGCAGTGTTTTCCCTGCTGAGCCTGTGAAGACCATACCAGAAGGGGTTAATAAGTAGAGGAACTGTCGTTCCCTTGGGATTCTTGTGTAGCTGCTGCTCACACCAGTGACACCCTGCTAGCACCAGACTTGCTTGGGCTGAGCAGAGATGTGAGCTGGATGCTCACCTAAAGTCCCCGTAAGTGAAGGAGTTCAGGTTTCGAAATTAACTTGAATGCACTCAGAATAATGGCACTTTGATTACTGCTGGTAACCTCTAACACAGCCCTAATCCTAGTTTATGACAAGTTCATTCCTTGAAATTACAAAGAAAAATTTCTATTGGGAACAAGTGCAGGAGAAATGAGAAATGAAAACAAAACCTGATCTCATCTCCCATAGATACCAAAGAATTATGCCTGCTTTAGAAAACAATATTAAGAATATTTAATTTGCAAGAAGGTAAAGATGTGCAGAGTTCAAGTTCTATTACCAGGCAAAGACCAAAGATGTTCTGAAATTATTTCTTTTGTTCCTTTTTAAATATTAGAAAACACAGTGTTAAGAAATGAAGAACAAAGGTGTTCTTTTTTTGTCTTAGAAGTGTCACTTCTTCAAAGACTACTGATTTTATTTTTAGGGTAGCTTCAGTCAAGAGACCCTAATAGAAAGAAATAGAGCTACTGAAAACTGTATCTAGGCATCCCTCATATTTCAAAGCAAAATGGTACAGAATTAAAGAACAAAAAATAAACCTCTTGCTTGCCAAACTGTTCTTATTTTGTGCCTCAATGGGAAGAGAATGACAGATGGAAGCATAAAGTGTGTTTACTCCTATCGGGCCTTTGATATGCAAATGACTGTTCTGAAAGAATGAGAAATTCACTGACCAGAAGACATCCCCTCAGAAGAGGAGCATCACAACCTGAGGGAGAAGAGAGAGATAAACACTCCTCGGCAAATGCATTATGAACACTGATGACAGCAAGTTCTGCCACACCATTCTCCCAAGGGAATTATTATGTTTTGAAATGTAATGTCCTGACAATATTTAAATGTAAAGAGTGAAGTATCTCAGGGATGCTGCTAATAAATAAAATACATTCACTCATTTATTCCTATTTTTAAGTCTCACAAATATCAAAGTGCTTTCTGTAATTCTGCAGTGAAGCCAAAACAGTTTTCAAATGCACTCACAACCTGTTTTCCACAAACAAAAATCCAGTTTTGCCCCCTTTCCACCCTGCTACAGCACAGTTTGGATGCAGAATGAATGCTCCAAGAAGGTCAGAGTACAGCAGTGTAGTAACATTTCAGATCAAATAAAAACTACTTTAAGAAACATAGCAAGGCTTAAACAGTAATATTTTTAAGCGGATTATTTTAACAGGGTATTAAGCAAGATTACTAAGATGGTAAAGCCCAAAACAATATCACTGACCTCCTGTATACTCAATACATTCAAACTGCACACTCTATTGATTTTTAAAATATTTTAAAGGATTCACTGCATTTTCCCACTGTCACTAGCACAGAAGTCTAATGAAGAAAAATACTTGAAGGTTTCTTTCAAGTTATCCCTTTTTCAAGATACCTGCCACAGCTAATTGCTCACAGTAGAATTGAGATCATGCATTTCTCTCAGGCACAAAGTCCTTTTCGAGAAAAAGAGCTACGTATTATTATTTCAATAGCTTTATCATGGACTGTTCTCAGGAATGACAGCCATTTTAACCATCTGACTGTTCCTCAGAATGCCCATGTTTTAAGTCTCTGCTGTAGTCCTCTTGAAAAACAAAACTATAAACCCTTAAACAAAAAAATAAACCCCACAAAAGCCAACAAGAAATCCCAGTCTCAACTCCCTTCAGGAAGGGAAAACAAAGCAGCTGCAGAAAGACCTGGGGGAATTTATGTGGAAAACTAAAAGTGCTGATGTTCTGAAAGTTAAAGCAAAAAAATAAACCCTACTTGAGTATCTTTACTATTACTACCACTCAGTTCTAAATTAACAGAAGAGTCTCATTGTGCCCTTGATTTTCAGGTTAAATTGCTCTGCTGATACTACTAACACTTAGGTAAAGAGGGATAAGGTGTAGGTATAAAGAGCCAATCAAATACCACTTACTTAAATTGCTTCTGTAGTAGCTAGACTGTGGGCTTTTTTGGGAGCAGGCAACTGTAAAAATTACTGAAGACAGAGATTTAGTCAAAAATCAATTGGTTGTCTTATAGCCACTGAGCCTTCAGTTCTTTCAGGCTTACCTAATTTATTCCTGAAGTGTAGCAAAGTCCATAAATCAGAAACAAAGATAAGTTTTACAGGTTTCTCTTGATGGAAAATCTTTTATTATACAATTCTTTTTCCAACTAACTGTAAATATTACTGCCCAGTAGATTCCAGCATTGCTTGTGACTCCTTACAAGTTATATTACTTTTATTGCTAAGAAGAATGGATACTACTTCAGGGGGGAAAAAAACCCCAAAAGAAACCAACCACAACCCACAAACAACAATAACCAAAAAACCCTTTGAAAATTAAGAGAATTTTGAAATTAAAGTTTTTCCACTGTGGATAAAATACTTCTTTCTAATCACAAAATTGCAGCTTTCACAAGACATTTACAATGCAATAGTTCCTACATACATGCAAAAGAGTCAGTACCACAATTAGGAATCTCTGCTATGTGGATTTCAGGACCAAAGATGCTGCCTGGTCATGAATGCACCAGCAAAACCTTCAGGGTCTGAAGTGCTTGCAGAACTTGCTTGGACACTGCAGCACTGGCAAAAAGAGGTGAAAAGACTGGTAAATTATGCAAAAGTATGTTGATAATATAAAAACTTAGGTACAAGAGTGGTATGATATCAAGGAGTATTTCATCTGTGGATCTTTTTCCCTTACAATACTGTCACACGTAAATTTATTCCAATTCAACAGCCATGGGAAAAGAGCAACCTCAGGGCTGCCTTTTAAAATGATGTGGTTAGTTTGGGATCATTAGACTAGGCAATGTATCTTATGAAATCATAGTTTTATTCACAGGCAGCTTGCATGCATTTTTACATTAACAAAAAAAAGAAGATTTCTTCTCTCCATAAGCTATGGTGAGTAGCATGACCTCTATCTTTAAAACAACAAAATACATCCACAGAGAGCAATCTCAAAATTACTTGCAGATTTTTACATTTATATTGTCATCACTTCTTTTGCTACAGCCACCTGGAGCACGAGTGAGTTGTTGTAAAATTTATTCTCATTTAGTGCCACCTCCTCCCTTAGAGGAAGAGTTCAATTTAAGCAAGGTTTCTTTATTTACAGGAGTTTGTGTTATGGCATTTTTAGATTTAAACACATCACAAAGTTATTTCTAAGTTTAAAAACGTCACAATAACCCATCCACATATGTCAGATTCCCAGCATAAAACAGCCTGAACTCTTAAGTAGATTTTCCTGGCAACTTTGCTTCATATAGTGCACATTTATACTTAAACCAAAAGCAAAACCCCAAACCAAAGCACCCAACAAACCCTATGGAGAAGTGCTGCACAAGTATTAAATCACAGTAGTGGAGGATTATGGAGCTATAAAGTTGATGACTAGATTTTTTTTCCTGATTATGTTTGCACCCATGTATTAATAATTACTTAGCCAACCACTTGATGCTGATTTGCATGACCTTAATGGAAATTAGCCACTATTTTCCTTTGGAAACTACAAACCTTTTGCTCACTGTCCCCAAACTGCACCACCACCCCATCTCCAAATTAATTTTAAAAGTCTCATCAGGATCAGAACCCAGAGCTGTTATTGATTAAATGACCTGATATTGAAAATTCTGAGTTCAGTGTGTAGTATTTCCATGAGCATAAATCAGCATTTATCACTGGAAGTTCTAAACAACCTCTTAAAAGTCCACAGGCCAGAAGAATATTTCAGTAATTATCTGCAAGTCTACCTCATGTCTAACTCGAGAGAAATGCCTTGTTTGTTTCATGTGGCCCTGTACCACCTCACTGCTGCTATCAGATTAATCCCAATTAATAATGATTTCTTGCCTCTTCTTGCATTTTTAATTCTAAAACCGGTGATGCCAGCTGACCAGACATGATTGCAAAGTTTGTGGTGGCTATGAACAGGTTGGGACACAGCAGTTATAAACAGTTAAATACATCAGTTGCATAGAAAAGAAGGGTGAAAATTACTTTTTTCCCAGCTAATCTGAGCCATTGATCAAAAGGAAAATCTAAGGAAGTTCAGCAGGAGAAGCACAGGCAGCCTCCCACAGACTGATCAGGAGCCATCCAGAGACATCTACCAGTGCAAAGCACTGAAAAACCTCTTTAATGGGATTTGGTCAATGTAGTGGCTATTTCCATGTATTATATATATAATTATATATAATAATAATATATACTATATTATATAAAATATATATTGTATAATATGTAATTATATAATATATATTATAATATATATATCCAATGGGCTATTAACAATATATACAGACTTCATCCTCTTCTGCTATAATTGTTCAGCTGTTTTTCAGTTAAACATTGTAGTTTATTTGGGGACTTTTCACTAAATATTTGGATTTTCAGCAATTATTAGAAAGTTTCAAACATGAAATTTTAGTCACATGATCAAATTCAAAAAACAATGTAGCCCACTCAACCCAAAAACCTTTACGTGAAATACTTAAAAAAACCCCAAAACACAAAAACCAAACATCAATGCCTCAAACCACAAATACTAATCCTTTGTGATTAGAATCTGATTTTCTGACAAAAGTTAAACATTTTGCATGATTGCAGAGAAGACAAAAAATCCAACATATCCAAAGGCCTTTTAAAAGGGAGTTCTTAATTTTCTATACTGCACTCAGAAGCTATAATTTTATTTTTTTTTACTTTGCACCATCAGTTTACTTAATGTTTCTTAAGGAATGAATATAGAAGGAAAAAAAAATTCTAATCAATCTAAATTTTCCTCCAGAACTTTCTTTTGAAGAGAATTCAGGTCTTTATTAGAAATTGAAAAATTACTTTTGGCAAAATGCAATTCCTTCACAGAATTTCTCTTCCTAATGTGGTTTAACATGATCTGGCAATTGCAGTAACTGGGTATGTGATATTAAACAACTGACATGAATAGGCAAAATGGTAATAATTCCTAGTTTACAAACAGAAATACACACAGAAGTAANTATTTCCATGTATTATATATATAATTATATATAATAATAATATATACTATATTATATAAAATATATATTGTATAATATGTAATTATATAATATATATTATAATATATATATCCAATGGGCTATTAACAATATATACAGACTTCATCCTCTTCTGCTATAATTGTTCAGCTGTTTTTCAGTTAAACATTGTAGTTTATTTGGGGACTTTTCACTAAATATTTGGATTTTCAGCAATTATTAGAAAGTTTCAAACATGAAATTTTAGTCACATGATCAAATTCAAAAAACAATGTAGCCCACTCAACCCAAAAACCTTTACGTGAAATACTTAAAAAAACCCCAAAACACAAAAACCAAACATCAATGCCTCAAACCACAAATACTAATCCTTTGTGATTAGAATCTGATTTTCTGACAAAAGTTAAACATTTTGCATGATTGCAGAGAAGACAAAAAATCCAACATATCCAAAGGCCTTTTAAAAGGGAGTTCTTAATTTTCTATACTGCACTCAGAAGCTATAATTTTATTTTTTTTTACTTTGCACCATCAGTTTACTTAATGTTTCTTAAGGAATGAATATAGAAGGAAAAAAAAATTCTAATCAATCTAAATTTTCCTCCAGAACTTTCTTTTGAAGAGAATTCAGGTCTTTATTAGAAATTGAAAAATTACTTTTGGCAAAATGCAATTCCTTCACAGAATTTCTCTTCCTAATGTGGTTTAACATGATCTGGCAATTGCAGTAACTGGGTATGTGATATTAAACAACTGACATGAATAGGCAAAATGGTAATAATTCCTAGTTTACAAACAGAAATACACACAGAAGTAATCAAATATATTATTAATTTACTGCATGTCAAAGAATGCCTATTCAGATCCTGAAAAGAAAAATGTACATTTCCTCCTAATCTGTGATTTGCCTTTCCTGGTATCCTAAATGCTACAAACCAACCCTGTCTCCAGGCATTCCCCTGGGGCTCTCCACAGCATCTTTACCATCTCCTGACTTTTTACCTTCTTTTATTTTTTCTGCTAAACATGGTAGAAAATTTATTCTGCCTTAAAATAAAAAATACTTTTGTATCTTTTATTCCACTCTCTCACCTCCCAACAATTTCATATTCAAGTTCTTGCTATCCTTATGAAGGCATCTTGAATATACACATGTGGAAGTATAAAATGACATTAAAAAACCCATGGTTTCTTGAATATTGATTAAAATTAATTGCAGGAGAAAATTGTAACAGGCAAATATGATGAGGAATATTACCACAGGCATGACCTATAAATATTCACCAAGTGACATAGGTACTTCAGGACAGTGGAATATTCATTAAATTTGGGAAGGGTTGTTGCCTGCCTGTACTCCCCCCCTCCCCCAATTTCTTTCTAAACTGCCAATACACACAGATACTGGTATGGAAAATTCTGCACATATTGAAATAACTCTTTAATATGATTTTTCAGTTATTCTATCTTGACTGCTCAGTGTCTCCTTGAAGACTGGTTTACAGTAAAACTGAAATCTACATTTTGACTCTGCATAAAAGATAGACTGCTATTAAATTCACTGTTCCACAGGGACTTTATTAGGCCTGCTACAGAACTGTGCATCATTTTAATTAGAATTAACACTTTCATCTTGTTTATGAATATATGTAAGATAAGCTTTGAAATATTTAACATCTGGGAATACAGTCAAGCTGTCACAGCAAAATTAAGACATTTCACATACATAACTATTATTATATAATAGCCAGATACCAAATAACTAAACATTCATTGTTAGCATTTGGAGTATAATCTCTCTATGCATACATTTCCACGTCCTTTGGGAATTTATTCATGCCTTGATCAGTATCCCTTTGAAGCAACTTTTCTTTAAAGAGAGACATTTCAAGTGCAGTCCTTGACTGTGTTAGATGTTTCCCTGGTAGGTACGAGACCTGCTTTACATAATTTATTCTGCTGTTAGCAGAGCATCCCTAGAACAGCACAAGCTCACTGCAGCAGGTTGCTTCCCAAGGATCACCTTCCCTTGCTGAGGTATTTACTTGGCAGGATAGGAAGATTCATAGAAATGACTGTTCAACAGGTCACCTGTGGGAACCCTGGGTTTAGATAATTTCAATCTTTCAGGGCTGACAGGCAATGAACTTCAAAAGCACACTACATTTGACCTTAGACCTTGGGAAAGGCTTCCCAGATTATGTAATAGCACTGAGATTGTTGCTGTATAATTAAAGTTGTGTCACTAGATGGAATATGTAGAAATGTAGAATTTAGGTTGAGTGAATATAGTAATATATATTTGTAACAAGATGGAGGGTTTTGGGTGTGGGTTTTTACTTGTTTCTTCTTCACAAACCTAGGTGTTCTGGTATTGGGTCAAAAAACCCACAGTGCAGACCATGAATAGTTAGTTACTGGGTTATAAGTGAAAACAATCTACTTGGCATTTTATAATTGAGTGAATTGGGCTTTAAATGGCCTTGAAAGTTAGAACTTGGAGCCATTTCCCACCCTGCCAACTAAGAAGCACATTCCGTGCAGCTGTACCATAGATAAGAAAATAATAAACAAAGAATAGAAGATTGCTGCATCTCCTGTGTCTCAATCCGAACTCTGAACAAAAAAGAACTTGTGCACCCAGAAGCAAACCAAAAACAAGAGAGAAAAATCAATAGTCACCATCTCCAGGTCAGCCACCTCTTGTGAACTCAAGGTTCTTCCCTGCAGAATATTCTCCTGGAATTTGATGGGACTCCTAAAAGTAAAAGTAAAAGTAAGGCGGGGGGGGGGGGGGGGGGGGGA
>VXAD01003137.1:983973-1081543 GCA_013399195.1 Dicrurus megarhynchus
AAAAAAATCCCACAAAACCCTTCATGGGAGAACTTTCAGCACACCAACTAAAACACTATGGGACTGTGTTTTGAGACATGTCAGACAGTAATCTTTGTTAATTTAACCCTTTAGATCTAGAGTTTCTTTTTCAGCATTTGGCATCCAAAACTAAGGTAGCAGCTGACATTTTGGAGTTCCAGTTACTGATCCTCTCTTCCTGCCAAGAGACCTGCAAGAGTAAACATCAGTGCAGCTCAAAAGCCATCCATCTCCATGGCTTCTCTTGAAACTACTGAGGATGGAAAAATCTCTCAGCGGTTCCTGCCCTTTCATGGGAGTTTTGCTTCCTCTCCCTTTTCTCTAATACAAAGGTATCAGTGAAATTTTGCCATTAACAATATTGCCTTTGCCATCCATTTCTTCCCCCATTTAGCAAGAGCCTAAGCTTGTGAGTAGCCTCCGAACTGCTTTGCCCAAATAAAGCCTCACACATGACACAAATTTTGGTTGGTGTGATTTCTGAGAACCTTTTGAATACCACTGCCCTTAAAATCGCAGTTTTCCCGTGACAGAGAATGACGTTACAGTCTACGTACGTTTTTCTGTCTAAGACAACCAATACTAATTTTTCTATGCTATTTTCCACCTTAAGTTTTAGGAAGAAAAGGCAAAGTGTGTTGGCTAAAGGAAATCTTGTCTCATTTACATTATTACTGAGACTTGCAAAAAGCAAATATAGTTCAAGTTTTTAAACACCCACACACGTTCTTTTGTATTCAAGACAAACCTCCTCAGAAATCTCTGTGCGCATTCACTTCTGCTTGTGATTCCTAGGCCACACCATGCCAGAGAAAACCTCTTATTGATCACTTTTGAAATTATATTTCTCAGCACAAATGCTTTAATAATTGACTGAATAAAATGATGCTAAACCTCTATGGAACAGTTTCATTTCAGAAGATGCTTTATGGTTTATTTGTGAATGTGTTACTGATTAATAGCCTACCTCGGAGGAAGCACTGGTGATTATCTTCAGATTTTGTATCTCCACTTTATGAGTTCTCAAAGGGGACATAATCTATATTGAAATAATAACGATATTCTAAAATGTTTCAATTACTTCAAAGTATAAATTTATAAGTGCTTGTGCTCAGAAGCCTAAGAAAAAGAATCTTTAAAAAAAACCTCATTCCTAGATTTTGAGAATTTCTGAGCCATTACATATTATAATCTGTAATATATATTATAATTAGAATTACATATGTATTACAATTTGAGTCAGAGTTCTAATAATTATTGAAAAAATCCACCATCTACTGTAGTGTTAAAAACTTGGAAACTTTCACAGAATACTAGGACTAAAATTTTTCTCCTAGCTTACATTTTTTGTGGCTCCAACAGGAATAAGAACAATTCTAGGAACTGAATTTTCAAAGACAAATATATCAAGCCCTTATTATGCCAGAACTGTTCTACTGCAAGAAATGGCTGTGGAAGTCCTTAAAACAATTGTTCTGTGCACACATTCCATGTGTTCCTTTGTAAACTGGTGGCCGAGGTTTGTCACAGCTTCCTCACAAAAGGGTTTTTCTCTTTCACAGCTTTCAACAAATTCCGTGAGTAGCACAAGGCATTTTGCATTCCACAGGTGTTATTAGGTCTTTATAAGTGAAACATTATGGTTTTACTCTCCTCCATTTGTTGGTTGCACAAGACCTCTTCCAGATTCAGATGTACATTTTCAGCATACTGAGGAAACCCACATGCTGAGGATGATGGTTTCTCAGCCATAAGAAAACCCCACCACAGTTCTCTTCCAGCTGCAGGAAAACCTCCTCAGCTGTAGGAAGACACAAGCAATCAATGCTGAAATTTTACATTCATTAAATACAGCAGGCCCAGGGTTTCACTCAAACAAAACTCACCCCCATTCGATGTATTTGATTGTTGAAACAGTTAATGTTGCTCATGTGTAAAGTGCAATGAACATCTTCCAAGGCAAATTAATGTGAAATGCTTGAGCTGAAGCTTTAGCTACAGATCCCAGAAGAAGGGAAAAAAAAAAAAGGCAAACAAGGAAAAGCGGCATTACCCAAGAATGGAGAGGCACATTTCTGTTAGTGTCTCTGGGATGTGACACACATTTTGAGGACAAATCCTATGACAGTGAGGGACAAAGGACAGTAACACAGAGTCAGTGCATTCCTTCTTCCCCTCCTGCCACACTACAGCCTCCAACCTGTCAGTCTTCCTGGGTTTTGGCAACACAGGAGAAACTTCAAGTTAAAAAATAACAAACAACAGTTTTACAATGCACTTAAGTCTCTATACAGTGGAAGAGATGTACATATGCACTTGTATTTATATTTTCTGTTAAAGTTAAACAGCTTGTTCCCATTAGTACCATAATTCCTCCATCACTGCAGTGCACTTCTTTCAGCAGAGCAAGAGCAAATAACTAATTTACTGTGGGCTGCTGCTAATGTCAAATCATGCAGCTCTGTTACCAAGTCACACACAACAACAAAATCAATCCCTGCAGTCCCTTGGACAATTTTTGTCTACTGTTTATCAAGGATAGCTGGTAGGATCAATATCCAGCAATATTCACTAACACAAAACCTGAGGCAAGACACACTTGAGTTATCAGCCTGCTTTTGTTGCTGAAGTTTCATGTTTGTGTGTACAAACAGAAAATATTGAAGTTTTTCAGTTTGAAACTTGCTATTTAACCTCAGCTGGCTTCCTTCTTTCACTATCAAAGCAGGTTTCTATTCAATGCACACCTCAGTATCAAAGGGAAAACCAGCAATTTCCAACATTAATTCAGTTTGTAAACAGTAAGTTTTGTATTTATGCATAATTTATTTAGGTGAAGTTAGAAAATCAAGGCTTTGATTTGAATTTTTACAGTGAAATATTCTGGAAACCAGGTTACAGTGGCTATTGCAAGGGTCTTTATTTGCTCCAAATAATTCAAGTATGACATGACAAGAATGTGCAAACAACTTTTGTTCATTTATTATCACTGGAGTTTCCTTACTATGTAAAATCAAATGTAAAGGGGCTTTTTTGTTCTTTAAATCCTTACTTCTGTAGCAGCACCCCTTTCCACCTGTTTTATCAGACTTTTTGTGTTACAATTTATCCATCTGAACAATCTGCAGATGGCTGAAGATTAAGTAAAAAGGGTTGGCTGTGAGCTACAATGTGAATTTTTACAGCACTGAGATTTTTCTGGCTGTTAACTCAGGCAGTCATTGAAGACAGGTGCCCTCAACTGCTTATTTAATTCCTGCCACTTTGTTGCAGTAAAAAAACCCCAAAACCAGAATGAACCGCCCCAGAAAAAAACCCCTCAAAGTCAGTAACTAACTTAAATATCCACATTTTTAAGGCACCAAAAAGAAAATGCAAAAATGCTACCATTTAAAAAAATCCAAACAAATGAAAACACAACAAATTAACCCAAAACCAGAAAGAGCCATCAAAACAACCTAAAAGTATTTAAAAAAAGGTGAAATTACTGAATACAGCCAAGTCAGACCTCTCCAGATTGGTACAACTCACTAAAAATTCATCCTTCTGACAGTAATATCCCATCCATGCCACAGCTTACCATCCCTCATTTACCTCCTATTTCAGCCAGGCAACAATGCTATTTTTAATTCACACTAATTGCAAGCCTTAAGGACAAAATGGTTTTCTGTGTGCAAGTGGAAAAAGTACAAATGAGAGAGAGACACAGCCTAAAATAGCTTGGCACATGACCTGCCATTTAGAAATTAAAACCAGGGTATAGGAACATAAAAGTGCTGCCAGTAGCATCTGCAATATTCCTTCAGAACAGAGAGTAATTTAAGTTTTCATCTACTGTAAATACTCTTTTTTTTGAACGTATACAGGCCTTGAGTTCAGACTTTCCATCTGCTAGCAGCTATATGTGGTTAAATATATTCAGAAGCTTTGAACATCAATTACTTTTCTATACTGTTACCTACAGATTTGCTATTATCCACGACTTCTATTTTTTTTCCCCCATCCTTGTTCTTGGATTGTACTAAAAACATTTATTTAGCAGTTCCACCTAAGAGCTGAATCTGGAATTGACAAATCACAATTCAACTTTATCCATATTCAGAACTGAAAGTTAAAATATGTGTTGAGTGTTCACAGATGTTGTGCAGCCTTACATAGGCTAAAGAGGAGGTTTTTCAGTGAAAAATATGCATCACCAATAATCACAAAGGTTTTAAGTACTACCATAGAAATGGTGAAATCTAAAGCTCTGCAGACTCACAGAAGTTATGTAAAATAAATCATCATTGCTTAAGCACAGGAAAAAAGCGTGAAGCCCTTTCAGAGCAGTCACAAAGTTAAGAATCTGTTACAAATTTCATTAAACATATGGCTGTTTATATAAAAAAATTAATGCAATTATATAATTTTTTTTAGTTGACCAATAAACCACAGATACTATTAAAAAACCAACTAATTTAAAGACAACTATTTAAATTATCTCAAAGCAGAGAGGATTGTGATTGCCCTGTTCTGCAACAAAAACAAAACAGTCAGTGGATCCTCTTAGTCCTCCACTCATTTAGCCTCTGACAAATTCCTGTCTCTGGCTGACCAAAAGGAGTTGGCAGGAAACAGAAATTTGGAATTTTACACCCTGTTCTCTTAAGGATCTACTACAACAGAAGTGAACAGCCCCAGCTCTGCTGCAGGAAGGACTCTGGTGGAAAGGTTTTCCCTTAAAAAGATAAGTTTTAGCCATTGCAAATTTTGTATTTAATCTCATTTTGTCCCTTTTTTGGTAGTCAAAGCCTTTCTATGTTTTTCCTTTAAAGATGCTTCCTTCAGTGCCTGGGAAAGATTACATCTCAGGAGCAAATAAACACGTGGAAGAAAACCCAGAAGGAACCTTACACAGTACTGTATCTCTGCAACTCTGAAACTTGCAGTTCCAAAGCAGTTTATTCCCCCTTTTCCCATTCTGATGCCAGCACACAGGTAACTAAAGCATGACTGTAACATGAACTGCTCGGTTTCCCAATAACAAAGCCACACTACAGGTACATATAGGAGGAGGGGATTAGTTAGTATTTGAAAAATGAGAGTAGTTTCTAATCAGATCAGATGGAAGGGCTGAAGAACATAAAGACAGGCTGCCAAAATCCTAACTCTGAAACATTACCACAAACTCCAGTGATAAATAATGGAAAGAAGTGTTTGTTCAATTAAAAACTCCATGTGTTCAGGCATTAGCATCCCTGGGAAGTGTTGTTCAGTCAACTCAAGGTCAGAGGATTTGAATTTTACATTTTCACTTAGTCTATTTGTCTCAATTAAAATAAACCAGGTGAGTCTGTCAGTGCCTGTTGTTTTACATTTTTAACACTTAATATTGCTTCAACTATACCACATTTACCCCACTTTGGAAGTGGTACCTTCCTGAGAGTATTCCTCAAGAAGAATCAACTTTTTTATGGCTGGTGAAATACACTTTTGCACTGTGTTTGATTGGTTAAGACTAAAGTAAAATGTGAAATTACTATAATAATTAGTATTTGCTATATATAATTGAATTTTTTGTGTGATTAATTCCTAACCTTGAGTAATTCAGATAATTTTTGGTATATCATTAAAAAGTCAAACTTCAGTTAACAGTCATCCAATTATTTCTATATCATGCCCAAACAGAAATGAACCATAATGATTAAGTTTGTAGAATGCTCCTTGTCGTGATTGTTTCCTTGTTCCTATGTAAAAAAACCCCACCATGAAGTCCCGATATGACCTGTACATATTATACATTTGTTAAATTTAGCACAACTCTCGTCTTGGGCTGACATTCAGAGAACACAGAGTACTGAACATGACACTTTTAGTTGTTGTTTACCAGAATCCTGTGCAGCATCTCCTCCTTCTAAGCTGCAACTTGGTAATGGGGCTGGTGTCAATGAATTAGCAAAAGCCAGCAGTTCATATCAGAGCCACTTCTGATTAGCATTGCCAAATTATTGGTTCTAATTTATTCATTAATGCCTAAAGAAACAGACCAACACATGAATGATGCTGCTATTACAGGGTTTTGAGGGGAAAAATCTTGAAAAGTAGATTCAAATCAAAGACTGAGAGATTGTTTTCATAGTAAGTTTAGAGAAGATTGGTATATTCGAGGTTATCCCATTAAAAAATGTACATAACACAGAAATACCTGGGAATCTCTTGCAGTCAATGCCACTTTTCCCCCACTTACTCCAGAAAATGAAGACAGTCCCAAATTAGTGAAAAATTCCCTGCTAATGTTCCTCTGAGCTTACTAGACACATTGGGGTATACATTTAACAAGTATGGATATTTTAATCCAGTTGGGAATTCTTCTCAGACACTTTGGCTCTGAAATGATGCTTTTAAAAGAAAATACAATGCATAGGAGAGATCCACAGACAGAGATGCATAAATCCAACATATATTGAAATAACTGAAGTGTTGCCAGTTAGGGAAGCAGGTGAAGGAGAGTTAGGCAGCTGAAAATAACCTGCAATTTTTAACAGCAGTAAAACTGATCAAAGGTTGTTTTTAGTCCCATTCTTGCTGCTTTGCAAAATGATGAGCAATGACAAAGGCAGAATATCCTTCCATATGCCATTTCATATTTTGTGAATAGAGACTCTGTATCTCCAGAAATATCAAAACAGAAAATTATTCTTGAAATTCTGTGACAGATATGCCATATTTGCCATGAAGGGCTTACTCCCCAGTGAGCCACGAGCTGGGGTATAAGAAGTTTGACACCATTTCTAAGTAAGAAAAAATATATTCAACTATTAGCATGTATTGCCCACCACCCAATTATTTGGCAGAACAGACTTCAAAATGCAAAATTATTATTTTGACTGTTATTTTCATGCAGAAGAAAGAAAGGTTCTCTCCTGAGTATGTCACAGATTATGCCTGCACAAGCACTGACAGAACGGTGCAAAATACTTTCAAGACTCAGATTTGCAACTCCAGCAGGGAAATGGGAGGGACAGAAGGGCTTTGGGTTGGGATTTGGGGGAAGGACCCAAAAGACACGAAAATTTTATAAATATGTATCAGGTCTTATCAGGCTAAGATAGAGTGGTTTCTACTCTTCCCCCATCTAGTCCCCAGCTCTCTGCTTCTGTGAAAACAAGCTCAATGTAAATTTTAAAATTTTTGCCTCGGAGAGTTAGTAATGTTCAGGTATTTTTTGATTTAACAGGTATTAAAAGAGTTCACTCAAGCAACAACTCTTTTAAACTCTGCATTTGTTATTCATGCTTCAGCCAAGAAGCAAAGTCTCATAAAGAACATTATGGCTGTCTGAAAGATGCCCGTCAACACACACATGGTATCATGGTTCAGTTCACAACACTCAGCAGTCACACTGAAAAAATCCCATTGTACAAATGCATTCCCAGCTGTCCACGTGTCCATCTCCACCACCCGCTTTAGCACAAACGTGGCCACCCTGACATAACCCTTCCACTCATGGTTTATACACTGCAGAGTAGGAACTACTGAAATTAAATTGTGCTCTTTAGTTATGAAAGCATCTTATGCAGTTGGGCTTGCCTTGGGCATGACATTCACAAAGCAACGCAAAACAAATGTACCCTGAAAAACTGTCAGAAACAAATAGCACAAATATTTAGATTCACTGTGGAAGATTAAATGGACAACATCAACCTATGAAAATTATTTCAAAACATGTGGAAGCTGTATTAGATTGGAATTTTCTAAAATAGTAATTTGTAATTCTTGGGGCAAATAGATAAAAATGTGCAAAAACTCATGGCTTTGGGTACTCCATTTCCTTTAGAAGGTACCTGTTCAGCAGATCAGCTCCCAGTTGAACAAACCAGTGGAGTCAATGTACTGCAGATAACATTTCTGGCAGACTTTGGCTGCTGGCTATATTGCTCATGTACAGATCTAGTGTATGACTCACTTGCATAATGGACAGGAATTCATTCAGCATTAAAGTTTCAGAGAAAATCCTTATCCCATTAAGAGAGAAACCTTTTGACCTTATGTACAAAATTATGCTGGCTTCCAATAATGGCACTGTCAACACTGTATCTTTGCAATGAGTGTATTTTGATAATTAATGCCGGCAAGATCAGACAACAAAGTGAATTTCATTCTCTGGTTACAGTGCATAGTGCTTTTAATGCTCTCTATTATCCAAGGTTGCTGTGCAGCTTGCCTAACACCATCCAATCTGAGGAACTCTTGAGCAAAATAGCAGTCATTTGTGTAAAGGATGGGTATGGATGCTCTCTCTCCCTTTGTGCTACAAAGCAAATGTTGAATCCCAGCACACAGCCTCAGCAGCCACTGAGATTTCATTCTTTACAATCATCACTGCAGAAAAAAGCACCTTAATCTCAAGTCATTTTGAAACTATTATGGATGGTGCAACAGAATACACAAAGTATATGTGATGGTATAAGATTTCTCCTAAAAATTAAAAGAAAAATTGAACAATGTTTTCTTACCATGGCAGGAACCATCCAGTTCTTCGTACCCCACACTGCAGATGCATCGTCCCAGAGGCACCAGCCAATCCCCATCTGCCCCGCAGTACAATTTTGGGGTGTCCCGTTCCTCAGCGCTCTTCACACAGGAGCCCCGTACTTCCACCAGCGAGGAAGAATCCACCCTTGGAATGGTGTCAGGGAACATGGCCAAATTACGGACCGTGAAAGGGCACTTCTTGTAATAGACACGGACTGACACCAAAGCGATGCACGCTCCAATGTCCTGAAAAGCAAGGTAAAATCCCTTCTTGCTGATCGGCCCAACTTCACGAACTTCCGTGTTGAGTTTGAGGATGCGGTCGCCCAAGTCCATCTGGGTAAAGCTCTCATCAGCTGCTATGGTATCAATTTTAGTGTACTGGTTTGGCTTGAATTTTACTCCGTGAGGCTCATCTGACTCCATGTAGTAGAGATTGAAGGTTTCCTTGCAGGTCCCCAGCACCCAGGGAATGCTGTTGCAGTCCCTCAGGGTGAACTTCATCTCCACGTAGATTTTCTGAGCAGCGTCGCGGGAGACCCAGTTGGTTTGCAGCCAGTTGTTCTGGTTGGGTTCCATCACGTTGCACACCTGGTAAGTATGAATGGGACGGTTGTGTTCATCCATTTCAGTTATGGCATCCCACTGGAAAGAAAGCAAAAGCGTTTGAAAACCAGGAAAGATATGTATTATGCATACACATGTGCTCTATGTATGTGCACCTATGGCTTAATTATGAATAATCAATAACTTCAAGTTTAGTGGAAAGACAGTTAAGAGAAGGTAACTACAGAACACTACATAAGTTTTATTTCAGAAACTCCACAGTAATTCGATATAATAATGATGTTTCTATTAATAGAAGCATTAAAAAATGACTGGGGCCTAGCAGAGAAGGAAATACAGACTGTGTTTATATTTTTTATGTATATCTCTCTCCATATATTTTATATCAAAGGCTCACCAAATACTTAACTATTACTTAATCTGCTACTCCAAAAGATTACCAACATCCCAAAAATAGCTTCAATATAACTGAATCAACTTTCTACTGAGCAGTCATAATATCAATGTGGCACTAGAGAGAGAGGTTTTCTTATCAAAACACAGAACTATTTATAGTTCTGCATACAAAAATATCGTGTCCCACTAGAAGATGTAGCTTGGGTTTTAGATGTAATGATCCAGCAGGGTAGAAAATGCAGAAAAAAAACCAAAACAAGAAACAAAACCAACCAACATTAAAGCCTCATTAAAAGCATACATCATGTGCTGTATGCTCAAGAGGTCTCAAAAAGAAAAAAAGAACCAAAAAACCCACCAAACAACTCCCCACCACATCAAACAGAATTAAAGAGTAGGTAGGTGGTTTAAAAAACGTAGTTTTTAAAACACAGAACAGCCTTCCACACTGGCATAGGCCAGCTTAAAATAAAACAAGCCTCAACATGCTAATGTCTCAAAATTATTAAGGAAGAAAAAAAATATCCAAAATATCCTCCTCTTACTAGGGGATTCTCTTCAGAAATATTTATATATTCACTCTGAATCAGTATCTCAATTTGAACTTAGAAATTAAAGCCCTAAAGTTAGCTGTAAACCATGCAGTTAATAGTATAAATCTATTACTTCTGCAGGAAAGTAAAGGCTCAGCACTTCAGTAAGTGGTTTCAAAGAATAAAACAAAATGGATTGATCAAACATGGTCAGTGCTTTAGTTCATCCAAAGCAGATCTCTCATGCTTTGTGCCTGGGCCTTTCCACTGTGCTCCCACATTACCTGCTGACATCTCCCTTTTTAAAGGAATTCATCTTAGGGCAAGAAAAATGTTTAAAATTTGCAAAATTGTTAAATAGAACTAGTAGTCTAAACATCATATATCTAAAATATTTGGGAAAAGGTAAACATCTCAACCAAGCCATTGCACTGGGCCATGCTGGTTAAGGTATGGTTCTAAATACAGCACACGCTCCTTGGTACCAGTCCTAGATACTGAGTGCTATCAAGGTGACTTCCACCACCCCAAAATGTCACTTTCAGTGACTGAGAAGTCTGACAGAACTCACTCTGTGATAGTTTCTGACATGGACACAGTCTACCTGCATGAAATACAATCTGCTTTTACTTTTACCTGAGTTTTGCATTTCTCTTCTGATAAAAACAGCCAGGAGAGGCAATAGTTGAATTCAGTGCAGCCAACAAAAAGCTAAACAATTTATTGAACACACTGGTTTTATTTTGTGTGTATTTCATATTACAGCTCTTATTTAATCAAGTTTTTATTATCATTTTAGTTGTGAAAAACTTCAAAACCAAATGAGCAGAAGCATCTCACTGGTGATGCCTGCACAGGGGTGTGACGCTCCCCCAAAAATCCCTGACCTGACACGCACAAAAGCTGGCAGGAGTTGTCTGGCATAGACAAGCTGACAGTTCAGACCTCCTTCAAACTTCAGCCATCCCAATGAGCTGCTTTACCTTCAAAAACTTTTGATTGCAGTCCTTTCAGATGAGGAAAACCTCTGCTAATATTGATGGAAGCAGCAGCATAAAGCTAATTCTTACACCTGGAGTTCTAGGACTTGTGGAAAAGACATGATAAAAACATGGTTTGGAGGAAAGACTTCAAAATTCTAGTAATGAACAACAGCATGGCTAAGATGTTACATTTTACATAAAGCAGGAGTAAGTCACTAAAATAGAAGAACATAAAATTTAGAGATTGGTAGAGAGAAGATTCCAAGATTACTTATCACATCCAGGTACAAAATATGAGATTAGGCTACAAACCTGGGATTTTAGTTAGATAAAGTCTCAGCTGTTTCCATATCTCTACAAGATACTTCACAACCCCCCTGTTTTGTTTTTAAACTTCACTAATAGCCAACAGCTGTACAGAGAACATTATTAAGAGCAAATTACATAACTTTAATCTTTTATTAACTATATAATACTGAAATCTATTTTCATTGATTCCAATTTTTTTTATTCTATTTTAAACCAAAACAGTGGAGATTTAAAAAAATTAGCAAGAGCCATTTAGTACACATCAGTACTGAAAGCTGTTCCAATTAATAGGGGTAGCTATATCAAGCAATTGAAAGTGTCTATTTCCTAATGAGCTGATATCAAGGCAAACTTCACATGTAGAGAAAGACACCTCTCCCACAAACTGTCACACTGACTGATGGGTTAACACCGGGTTCTTAATCTCAGGTAACTGTTACTGAGGCACCAAGCCCAGCAGCAGTTTGGTAACCTGGGATGGCAATTTTAGAATCTTGTACACCTCAAGATTCTTTCTATTGATATTTACCTCATTTTAAGAAAAACGGGGGACACTGGTTACTTAAGCCCATGCCCTCACTCACCAGTTTATGGAAGAAACCATCTGCTCTTACAGGTTTTGCTCCATTATATGCTAAGCAAGAAAGTTTCCTCCCCCTTCTCCTTATCATTTTACTCAAAGAATAATTCCCTAAAAATGAAGGGTTCTGCATCTGCATATACCTAACCAGTGTCTCTTAGTTCACCTCCGAATAAGAAAAGGTTGTGGCAAACTTAACATCAACATGTTTGGATATCAGGCACACAATGGCACCCCTGGGTAAAATATTCTACACAAATTGTTTGTTGTTGAGCAAAACACATGGGGATAAGCACTGGCTTTCCATGCAGAGAACTGAAGGAAGTTGTGCCTGAAAATATCATGGGATGGGAAACTGGGGGACAAAACCTGTTGTCTTCAACCATTCCACATTTTACTGTCTGCTAAGAAGATGCAACAGTTAAGGTAAGTCCTCAGTGGTGATAAGTCTTATTTCTTACCTGGCAACAAAAGGAAGGTTTCCATTCTAAACTGAGAAACAAAATACGTAAGGTTCATGCTAGAGAGATCTGGTTGACTCTCTTGGCTTCAGCAAGCAAGGTAATTTCAGAAATGGAGTTGTCAACTACTTCTTACACACATAGGCTGACATTTGAAAATTCTGTGAACCTGAACTGTAGAATTGCAATTTTCTGACATATATATCCCTCATTTCCCACAAACAGTCACTTGAGACAACTCAGGTCACTGTTAAAGTCCATCCTGTTAAAAGGGATGGACTGTGTTTGTCTTACAGAACTGCTACTATTCTGAAAAACAGTCTGAAGAAAGCTGCAAGTGTGTCCACGCAGCTCATGTAACCAAAACCAGTTAAATAAACATTTCCTTACTTATCACATCCAGTGAGGATAAAAAGAGTGCACACCATGTTTTCTCTAAATTGGTCCTTTTTTTTGTTACCCCACTAAATGGCTTACTACTTATTCAGCTCATCCCAGATCTCAGCTGGGAGTCACCTAATGAAATCTACACGTATAGAACACTCTCAGCTGTTCACTCCTGACAATCTTATAGATCCCATTTCCATGGAAACAAGCTGAAAGGTAAAAATAAAGAGAGTTTTAGAACTTTTTAAAAATTCCCTTATACTAACCTCCAGTGAGATGATCTGCATAAAAATGAGATCAGAAAGGTCTAAAACGAGGAAACACCAGAGGAAGACTTGCACTTGGCATGCACAGCTGCCATCTGACAGTGCACATTTACACACCTTGCTGCTGTAGTGACATTCAGGCAAAACCAGCTACACACTATGTAATTACAGAACTGCAGAAAAAACAACTTATCTCAAATGAATATGCTTAGGGAATGAACTTTTTAAGGCACAGTTGGCACTTAAGATGACATTGAAAACAGCAACACTAAAGAATATTTAAAAGAACTACAGAATTGCTGTAAGTTGAAGGTATCAGGTTGTATTTTCCTCCATTCCCACTAACTCATTTTTCTTTGACTTCACTTTTCCCAAGATCTACAATTCTGTATGTGAAAACAGGTGCTCAGACCCCCAAAGATGAGTGATAGCACTGAACTCACAAAATGTGCCTATTTAAAAGGAAAAAAAGAGCAGGTAAACTTCCCCAGCTATTTGTATATATCTTAGCAAGCACAAGTTGATGTAGCTAGCAAAATAAAGCACCAGTTGAACTACTTATGTTCTTATATTTAAAACTGATGTGATGTAAAGTTGCTTAGGGAATGACTAGCAATACATAGCACACTTATTAGCTCTGTGGAACTAAAATGACAATCACAATGCAGGTTTAGAGGAAAATGTGACATCTGTTTGCTACATAGGCACAGAATGTGAGAGTAGAGGGCAAACCCCTCAAAATCTGTGGAAGTAAACATGATTAAAAGGAAACAACAAAATCAGAATTGAATAAATAAGGAATAGTTAGGGCAATATAAACAAGAGAACATGGGAGAGAAAGTTGTTCATGCATTCAAAACAGAAACCCAAAAGTGAATTGCTTTTCTGTTATTTACATGAAGCACTGAACAACTGAGAGATGAGCTGCTCCAGGTGATCCAGCTCTGCTCTGAAAACTCTTCTGGTTCATATAAATGTTTTCTACAGGCAAGCAAGACCAGGATTTGGTGAGATTTGGGGGATGAACGTTGGAACTCAAGCAAGACCAACTTCAGATACATGAAACAATTGACTCTCACTTGGGGATTAGCCAGCATAGGACTTTGGGATCAGCAGAGAAAATGAGACAGCCCTGCTCCACCTTTGGAGAGTGAATTGTGGCTGTTCCAGAAGGAAAGGGCATCAGAGGTCTTGAACAAAGAACTTCATGCAACTACTAGAAAATATTAGTAGGACAAGTAACATATTTACATCTCAAAATACATATTTTGATGTAGGGCTCAGGCTAGTGAGGCAATTTCTTTGTTCAGAATTTAGACAGGAATATGATAACGCACCAGTGAAAACATTACCCACAGAATGATGCTCCTACTCTTTGGGCACAGCAGAGAAAGTATAAAACAGAAGGCAGAGAGAATAATACATAATTCCTTCCATAACAGATTATTAAAAAGTACATTCAGAAAAGAGATGTACAGAAAAATGGGAAGAAAAACCAAAATAATTCATACATATATGCATACACATGAAGGCTGTTTATTATAAACTGAAATATAATTGAAACCAGCCACTACTATATAAAATACCTTTGTCCCCAGCACTCTGGAACAAGACCATTGTTTCCCTGAATGCATTATTGACTATAAAAGACTCAATGACTTGCACCAAGGATCTGCAAGGATAGTGTGCCATGCTGTAATTTGCTTTTTAAACGAGACACACTAGTAAAACCTCAGCAGGTGGTGAGAGATGCCATAATTTAGTGGTGGAAAGTGCTGCTGATCACCGTTCCAGGGGCATCTTATCCCTTTGTAATGCAACACTTCCGATGGATTCAGAATTGAGTGGAAAGTGAGAGCAGAAAGTCTACACCTTTTCAAGATACTACAGCTCGTAACACTTAACCCTGCTGTGTGCCCTTCAAAGATCTGCCAGTGCACTGTCCCTGGGACAGAGGCCTGCTCTGCTGGCCTCTGTATTACAAAAGAAATAGTAACAAAAAATACATAACCCAGGGGTTTTACAGGTATCTGCTACTAGAATAAAGCTGGGTCTAGCTAATTACAATAGTTGTGTGCTACATTTGGCTGCCAGCAGCTGCAGAGTCTGCTGTGATAAAACACAGAATAATGCTGATGCTGGCAGGGCAAGGGGAACAAGAGCCCAGCAATCCTCACCTGGCTGAGTGAGATTTATGGTATTAACCAAGAATACCTGAAGAATGTGACAGCTCTAAACATCAACACACATGTGTTGAAACAGAAGGATCTGCTGTGGAATAACAGCTGTGTCGATGAAAGAAGCATGGCTAGTCACTCAACAGAACCACAGACTGGCTTGGGTTGAAAGGGACTTAAAGATCATCATCCATGGGCAGAGACACCTTCCACTAAACCAGGTTGCTCAGAGCTCCATCCAACCTGGCCTTGAACACTTCCAGGGTTGGGGCACCCATGGCTTCTCTGGGCAACCTGTTCTGGTTCCTAACCACCCTCACAGGAAAGAATTTCTTCCTAATATCTGATCTAAACCTGCCCTCTTCCAGTTTAAAGCCATTCCCCCTGTCCTATCACTACATTATTAAGTGTAGTAGTAAATTAGCAAATATGATTAGTAAATGAGATATATCATGATTTAAAATATGTAAGTGTAAACGCTTATACTTCCTTACAATTGGAATAAGACAAACAAGGACTAAGAAATAAATTACAACTACAAAACAACTAAATCAAAGTGTAGGCATTACCCAATCAAGCTCCAACAAGTATTAGCTGTTTAATAGTAGAAGAAAAAATTGCTGCTGTGTTGCTTTATTTCCTAAATACGGGGAGCTGCGGCAATCCTGGCTCTGTCCTTCCCAGCACCTCATACGCTCAGAGTAACTGGAGCAGAATGTTACAACACCGCTCAGTGAAGCCACTGGGTACTTTGGTAATGCTGCACAATAGCTGGCTGCATCAGCTATGTGGCCTGGGGGACCTTGCTGGATCTCCAAAATAGCACAGATAATGTTGTGGTAAATGTTCATGTGTCCTCAGGTATTCAGAGGCACAGAAAAACAGTCTGAAGGAAGCTTTAAGGAAAAAAAAAACCCAAGTAACAGACCTTGAGCAATCTCTACATTTCTAGTTTAGGAATTTCTACCAATTCAGAGTTTGCCTGTTAATCTCATTCAGGTGTTTGTGAGCAGCCCTGTGCTGTCACATCACCACTGCATTGACTCTGACTCACCAAGCCCCTTGGTACCCAAGCTGGTCCATGAACTCCCCTCCTGCCAGACCTACACTTCCCATGAACTTCAACCCTGCCAATTGGTCTGGACTGCTGGGAAGCCACAACACCACCAGGGCAGGCAGAGGTACTTGGTAGAAGATTTTCTCAGTGCTCAGTTTGAGAGGTGACCTTGTCTGCCTCAGGATTTAATGCACATACTGAGTCAAATGACTGCTTTTACCACTTAAACCCTTCAAAAATTGTGCATTGCATCACATCACAAATCTGACTTGAACTCACAAATTTCCAAATATTAGTTCTGTTTTATTTGCTTTCCCCGCTTTGGATCTACAATTCTGACATCTGAAATTCTCCTTCAGCAGCAGAAAGATTTTTTGCCTTTACCATTCCAAGCAGTGGAGTTTTATTAAGTGAATAGCACAGAATCCCAGCACACCAGTGGTCCTGGCTACGTGCACCCACAAAGAAGGCTAGGACTCAGAGTTTCCCATTTTCATTTCCTGACTAGTCACTCTGGGGAAAAAGCATTTCAATACCACCGATGGCAGAAATTGTATAAATACCTTTTCAAGCTCCAGGTTTTCCCACTGAAAAGCAGTGGCTCTCAGGGTTTTTTTTTTATGTGGGCATTAGCATATATAAATTCTTGCAATTAGCAAGCAGTCAATGAGGTTAATATGGATGAAGTGAAACCCAGAAAAATATCTGTCCAGTTCTTCCATCTTTTCCCAGTTTTTTCTTGTCTACTTTCTTTAAAAAGAAGAAAAAATCCTACCTTTTCTACTTCTTATTGAGTTCGTGCTAGTCCATTAGTGGTTCTAATTGAAATTATACAAATGGAAACAATTAAAAATAATAATTACACAAAGCAACTATGCAAGGCTTTTCATCTGTGGAGTGCTTTATAAACACTAACACATTAATTCAGGCTAAGACATAAAACTAAAGAAGCAAAACTAAAGATATTAAGAGGAAGGTGAAGTGACAGATCAGTGATTTTTGCCAGCATGCTGTGTGTCAGTAATGAGGAGCTGTGTCAGTGTGGATGCCTTAATCTGACACTACCCACAGGAGCTGAACTGATGGCACTGCAAAGCTCCCCTGCAGCACAACTCTTCCACTAAGTATTTACTAATGGGCTCCTTCAGAACCACTCCCCATTCCTCTCCAGCTCTTGTGCTGCCAGGTGAAGTGCAGCCCATACCTGTGGCACACATGTGGCTGAATTACCTGTTACCAAACTGCTGATGGAGAACTGAACACTTGAATCTTTCATAAATTACCTCCAGCCTCCCACCACCATCCTAAAAAGTGTTATCACTATGTACAAATAACAAATTCATAACTTCATTTTTCTCAAGCTACTTATCCCTTCCAGGCAGAGGATCAAAAGGGGGAAAACCAAGATTAGAGCTATGTGACTAATTAAAGGCAAAAACTTATATTTATTGGCTTGCAAGGGATCATGTTGATACACTCCAGTGAAAGCCAAAAGCAATGCTATCATATCCTGCCATTTAATTGAGCCTAAAACCTCTGGAAATAAAATCTGAGAGGTGAACAGAAGAACCAATTATTACAAGTGGAGCAAGCTGAATAACAGCATCAGTAGCAGCTCATTTTATCTGCATGTAAATTCATAAGCTTGTGTATTTCAGCTACATGCATTGCAACCTTACTCATTTTCTAGGTTAAACAGAGCCATGCCTAAAAACTCTGCAGAATAACTTCTATTACAGGTTGCAAACATCTTTAACAAAGTGTCCAAAATGTGCTGAGAAATGAATACATAAAAATGAGAAGCCTACAATATTTTTAAAAGGAAAAAAAAAAGCTATCCATATGAACCTTATATAGAGTCTGCGAACTCCAAGGCAGGAACAGAAGGGAAAAGGGGAAGGAAAAGAAAAAAATTACTAGTGTTTTCCAGTAAGTCAGTTTGTTCATCCTTCCTATGTAATTACTTATTTACTGAGGACTTGTAAAGTAGCACTGTCTCCTCAGGGAGCTAAGGCTCAGTCATACTTGCTAAAATTTCCTGGAAGAAAACAACTTGCTACCCTTCCCCAGTGCTCCTTCCTTTCCTCCCATTTCTGAGTGCACAAATGGAGGGAGCATCAAGCTCTTAATTATCTTACACTATAAATAAGCTGGCATCAAACCCACTCGCATTCACTATAGTCAAGGACTGCATCATCAAAACAAACTCAGATATCTCCTCATTTCTACCTTGTCCTGCATATGAAAAGAGAAGATGTGAACTATGATAACTCCCATGCCCTTTCAGCCTCCCTCATCTCATTACTCCTATTTTTAGTTACATTAAAAACAAGGTAATTTTGTAAATCAGCTTCTGGCAGAGCTAATGAGAGAAAGGAGAAAATTTCATTTGACTATTTTTCAGTTTATTTGGTAGGCAGGCCAGGATACCTTATGTAGATTTGCAATCCCTTTAAGTTCACCCAAATTAGAAAACACCTAAAAGGTATTACTTTAATGAAGAACTTCTTATGAAAAGACATGGAGAGCTTCAGCAAGTACATTTTTGCATAGGTCTGTTGTTCAGGTTTCTGAAGGAAAATAACCTATGGAGTTGTGGAGAGGTTTATACATTTGCTTGCTCCATTTTCAGTTCACAGTTTTCTTAGAACACCACAATCTCCCCAAGATATGTAGAACATGCTCTGGCTTTCCAAAAGGACCTCGTTTGTAACACAAAGCAACACTAACATGTGTCCACTCTGTGCTTGGAGCATGTCCTGATGAAGGAGATGCCCAAATATATGTTGGTAATTTTTAGCTTAATTTATTGCTTAATTTTTTTACCTTTTGGAATCAAGCATAATTATCCTTTTATTTTTGAGATACTGCAACTGCAAGAGCAGCACCAGACTACAGTGTTTAAGCAAAGTAAGACTTCTTGCACCCAACTGAAACCTAGAACTCTATCTGGAACCCACTGTAGATAAAAAACACTGCAGCTGCTGGGGGGCAATCAGGGAACATCAACAAGAGGTCAAATTAGATGTCAGGTTCTTTCGTAATTTACCAAAAGATTACACCTCGCACACTTATCTTCCAGAACTTCCTCTATTGTCACAACCAACTTGACCCTTAGAGAGCAATGCTTTATTAAGTTACAGCTGAACACAATTGTTGAGATGTTGGTCAAATGCCTCTAGTTAATATATCACCTGCCAGCAGGATGTCCTTTTAAAGGAAAAGCCATTTATGTTTGTCATTTCAGAGCAGTAAAAAGAAGAAAAAGATTTCTTGGCATATGTCCTCACAGGGTATTTTTTTGATGAAGGACACCACAAGTTATTTTTGGTTTTTTTTTGGTTTTTTTTAACCAAGCAGTGCTACATGAGTGAAGGTCTTCACATTTATTTAAAATAGTCCCATGACTTTCTGGTCTAAGTATGAAACACTGAAAAAAGCTTTCATAAATTTGGATTAATATAATTGAAAAAACACACATCAAAAGGAGGCCACAGTTAAAGAACATTACTAAATCTTTAACCGCTTTTCTGTAGAATGAGTAAAATTTTTGCTAGGAAACAATGATTCTGTAGGGTGTTTTTGTTATTAAAATGATGCCTTTAACAGGCCTCCCAGTTTTCTAGAATGTAAATGTTGGAGTATTCACAGGGCCAGGGAAAAACGCAGCACAATTGATTTGGCTTTGAGAGTTATGAATTGAATGTCAAGCCTGTAAAATTAGGAGATTATCCCAGGAAAAGGGAAGAAGCAGCCCACTTGTTCAGTTTTTATCTTCCTATTCCTCTCTTAGTCCAAGAACTGTCCTGGGGACCACAGCCATGACTATATCTAACTACCATTTTTTTAGAGGCAAAATATTTATCACACAGTTATAAATAGTTGTCATCACATGATTCAATATATGATAACCATTTAGTAGTGTTCTGACATTGATACGTTATTGTTTACTTTTTGTTACTACACAATGTTAACGATGGAGAAACGCGATACTCCCAGTTCCCTAAAAATTTCCTTACCAGCTTATGATCGAATTGGAAATCTGAGTTTTGCAACTCCCTCTTAGCAACAGAATGGAAAAGCCATCAGGAGCAACACTTCTCCCTTTTTATGACATGACCTTGCAACCTTCAAAGCTTTGACTATTTCACCTTTCCATATTTGGGGCAAGCTCTTGGAACACACCATCCTCCTACAAACCCTGATTATTCCAGAGAGAAAAACGGGAGCCTTTAAGAAATAAAAAAGCTGTAGGATCCATGGTTCCATACAAAGGAGCAAGGGACTGAGGCTGCTCAAGAGGGAAGACACAACCCAGAGACAGAAGAGAACCCTATAATCACAGACAACACAGATCAGTCAGTCATTCCTTAACCACATTTTTGTCCTCTTCAACAATCCCAACCATGCAGATTGGAATAGATAGTCAATGGGGATGCATAACTGACTGAAACAAACTGTTTCTATCAATTTAATGTACAAACAGTTTTATTATTTTTGCTGCGTGTTATGTATTTGTTATGTACAGCCACATGAACTGCACATTTTTCTTATATACCTCTTTTTCAATACAAAGCTTTGACTCTCACAAGAACACCTCTCACATTTATCGCATTTGAGAGGCTTGCATGTGAAGACCCATCAAATTCTATTATCTGCTAGTCATAGTCTCATAATCACTTTCACTGAAATTACATGCCTGCAAAAACAAGAATTTTCTCAGAGTGTGCTGAATTCAAGTCCCCTCCCACCCACCACTGCCCCAAACATAGTACAGCTCTTCCCTAACCATTCTTATTCTGCTCTTCTGCTGAAACATGAGATGAAGGATAGTTAGAAACAAAAATGTCTTTCGTAAATTGACATATGTAGAATATTGACCTGCAAGCCCATCTCCAATTTGCAGAGTCCTTTCTTGAAGCGCATGTGTTAAAATAAGCAAGCAGAGTCTTGTGTGTGCACCCATTTCCTAATGAGATCTGACACAATAATTAGTGTGCAGCAAGCTGGGGTAGTTTAATATACTTCCTTTCTCGTTTCTATCCAACTTTATAAAAGTTTCATTAATCTTTGCCACTAACAACAGGAAAGCAATAAAATGGGTGTAACAGCCCAAGTCACAGCACTTCGCAATCTGCACTTTTATTTCAGTTCTACTACTCAATCCTGGTTTCTGAAAATAACCAGGTGGCTTTTTAGAAAGGCTAGTTAAGACAGTTCAGGTAATCTAGGTATGCTCAAATTCACCTTTCAGAGTTGCTGGAGATTAGAAACATCAGACTGAATTTTTGGGACAACCTGTGATTTTGATGTGGGAGGGAACAGCACCACAGTTACAGCAATCACTTTCTTCATGCTCTGATGAGTTGCTACTTTGCTCATTGTTCTGGCCACAGCAAGAAATAATTAATCTCAGCATTGTAAATACAAAACCAGGACATGAGTAACCAAAACAAAAGACAGGCACAGAATGAACTGTCAGCTTTGATGTAACACTGGTGGAATTCAAATAGAAAAAGGAAAATTATACTAAAGGCTCAAGCTGACAAAACCACAATAAATACACATGAAGGAATTAAAAAGCTTCAAGAAGAGGGCCTAATCTTTTTGTTCCCTTCACAGATGAATTAAAATTCAAGTTTTGTCTATGAATTGAGATTTCTAAATCCAACTTTTTATAGAAAACACTTACTTAAATTAGGCATAAATCCTCACTATAACTTCACATATTTCATAATTCTTTGCCCTGTGTGTGTATTCCTGCATCAACTTCATATATGCAAGAGAGGCACTGAGATCCAGGATTAGAAAGGAATAAAAAAAAATACTAAAAAATTCAGATGAAAGTCACTTAAAGCAGCTTTTACCTGATAGGGGAGAACTATGTGCTATACCCAAATGTTTTTCCACCAGGAAGAAAACCATCTGTGCTACAAATGAAAGTAACAGTAAAAAAACAAAACATGAGTCCCTTACACATAAGACAACAGCTCTTGAGCCAGCTCAGGTGGTTCAGAGGCTCTGGTTGGAATCTTAAATAAACACAGGGCTAAAAAAGTGAGGAGAAAACCCCCCTAAATTAATTAGGAACTGCATTTCTGGCATGTTTGAAATCAAGAACTTAAGTTTTTGTATTGTCTTTACCCATGCTTTTTTCTCCCACCAGCTTCACAAAACATAATTTAGGTTTCAGCAGGTCATCCAGAAGGTAATCTTATAAGCTCTGGTGTGCAGAAACTCTTTTTGTGGGCTTTTTCTGTTGACAGGACTTGCCTTGCTGAAATTAGCAGTTACTTAGAACCAGGTGATGTATCTATGATAAAGTTATGCTGTTTTAAATGGTGCTGTCATATAAAGTTATGTAAAAACTCTATAGATTCTTGCTTTTTCCAGCAATTTCTTTTCCCGAAGAATATTTGGCCTTTAAAATTGCTGTTCTGCTGAAAAGCTGTACCACAACACCAACAATTATGCTATAGTGTCACAAATCAATAGCACTGCATGCAATATTTAATACAAACTGAAACCCATGGGCCTGCTCTTTTAGCTTTTAAAAGCCAAGTTTTTGCTTCTTGCAACATTTTATTTTAAAAGGGCAATTATGCTTAAAAGAAACAAAGTGCTCCAGTAATCTTTGGTAATACTGGTAAGGCAGGCTTCAGCCCAAATAAAGTCTTTAGAAAAATCACAGGAGCACTAGAAAGAAAAATCTAGGCAGCTCACCCATTTTTAACCTTTTTCTTAAGTGTGTTTGTGCCATTTAAAGTTTCTTTACACCAAATGCAAAGTGTATTACACAACAGTATTTTAATCTTATTTTTTAATCTAAGATTTTTACTTTTCATGTAATTATAGAAGAAACAGTAAAATAACTGGAGGGTTGGAGCGTGGAGAAAAGGCAGGAACAGTGAAAAGCCCCAGCTGCTTCAACATCCTATCCCTAGCAGTGACCACTGGTAGAGTCATTAAGAAATTTAAGAACTGGGTAGGGCCACTTACCCAGAATACTCCCCAAGCTGTTATCTTCATAATTTTTTTCCAGGTTCCCCTGCCAAACCAAAATTACAACCTGAAACCACAGTAAAGTTTGAGAGGGAAAGGGGAGAGAGAGGGGAGGGGGGAAAAAAAAAGAAAAAAGAAAACAGGGAAAATGGAATACAAGAGCCTTGATTTGGCTGGATGGGAGAAAAAGGTAAATGCATAGCTGAATCTCATGTTTTTCCAATTCTGCCCTCATCTACCTGGTTAAGCAAAGATGAATAGTAGAGAACAACTGTCCCAGGAACATCTTTTCTATGTTGTATTGTCACTGTATTCTCATGTATATTTCTAGAAAAAACCTCTTTATGAAACAGCAAATAGAAGCAAAAATGGATGTTCTAATTCAGAGTTGTTTCCCAGGCATACTGGCAAGCAAAAGAAAGTCTGATCCATTCTGTCTTTATTTTTCTGTGCAAAAGAGAACACACTCTCTCATGTTTTTGTGTTGCAGTGTCTTCACATGCACATTCCTGGCCCAAGGTGCGTTAGAAAGCACGTAATGTACCTACAACTAATAAATATTTTAATATTGGTGCTGCTTTTGCCTTCCCTCTCTGTAACACGTTTTCCACCATGCAGCTTGGCCCTAACATTCTGAGTATGGGTGTCACAACTCTTCACAGCGAGAACACTAAGTTTCTAGGCCTCTCCATACACATAAAATTAAGAATAGCTGCATTAAATGATAAATAGCATTTTCTGTGGCATTTCACTGTTGATGAGGGTGAAAACAGTTGGCATGTGTTTGTCCACACACAAGCACAATTTGCGTGACCAAAGGTTTGAACAAGAATTTCTGAATTCCAAGGGCTGAACACAGCGCTTGTTCCAGCAATAAATTCTGGCCCATTTTCTGCCCTCCATTCTCAAAAAGCTCAGGATTTCATGTCTGTCAGAGCCTCCCAGTGGCATCTGACATTACCCCCACCAAAAAAACCTAAACACAAAGAGAGTGAAGGACAAAGGACCCTGCTCTGGCTGCACAGACATGCACAGGTAGCACCCGTGGATGCTGAATGCCAGCACTGCCCTGTGCTGAGCCAAGAGAGGCTACCTGGTGTTTTTAATTAAAATGCACTCAGCTGAAAGTCATTAATATTGCCAGGGAAAGAAAAACAGCCTTTACTCTGCTGGGCACGGGTGATAAAGTTTGGGGGCTTTTAACTTGCTGAGCTCCATCTGTGAAGGTGAGGAGGAAGGTGAGTGAAGCATTGCATCTCTGTTTTGTGGGCCCTGTGGCTGCACATCATCCCACCCCGAGCTCCATGAGCTCAATCACAGATTTTATTACAAGATCACATCTTTTTCCTCCTTAGAAATTAACATTGCTTACTTTCCATAATAGAAGCATGCCTATAAAAATGTAAATTTAAGGCAGGCCATCTAAATAGAGCACACTTAACTTCAGCACACCAGGCAGGACTAATCTTGCAGACCTCTGGTAATTTAAATTCTGACAGTGTAAGAAAACTGTAATTGATATTCTGCATAATGAAACTAAACAGAAGCATCAGTATTCTCATGCAGACTGGGAAAAAGGTAAAGATACTTTTATTTAAAAGTCATATTTTTCAGTTCAGTCTTTTAGTAAAAATGCTTTATTCATATGTAAAACATACTGAGAGAAAAAAAAATCATCTCACTGTTAAAAATCATTATTTACCACTCTTATTTGTAATGGATTTGCCTGGGGCAAGAGGCTGTCAGTGGACACCTGCAGCTATTCCTTATGACTACAAGGAATATGTCTCTCAAAAGTGAATCTACAGAAATTTTCTTTAATGCTCAACACCCACAGAATCTATTTGGATTTTCACCTGCATGTCCCCCCTCATTAAAAATTATGGTGTCCTCCACATTGCAACCTGTAAAGATTATTATTACCAGTTTTAAGAAATGTTTAAAACCCAAGAAACGTACAAATAAATGTTAGTTCTTATACCATTCTTGCAGTGTAAAATTTTTCATTACTAATGAAAAAAATTATTTGCTCAAGTTTTGTAAAAACTGGGAGAGAAAGATGGAGTCTTCAAATGTGAGGGTTTCAAGTAATAGAAATCTAAAACCACAGCACTAAAAGACAGACGTGTGTCATATTCTCTCATTCTTTATTGAGGTGATGGACATCAGCAACCTTTTGAAAGCTAGAAGAGTAATTTGGGATTGAAGAGCCCAACTACTGGTTAGGAAATACAGATAGCCCTGCTCGTGCTGCCAAATTCCTCTGGAGAAACTGGGCAATACATTGCACCTCTTTGTGCTCCAGCTCTACCCTCAGCTGAAACCAGAATGCTTCAGGTCATCAGTCTGCAAGTACAGAGAGGTGTCTTTAGGACCATAAACCCACACCATCAGACAAAACAAGTACAAGAGCAACAGGAAAGCCAGAAATATGCAAGCAATGGTACAGTAGTTAGGGGAGTTTTTCAAAGAAATCTTAGCATATTGAGGCATATCAGGCTTTCAGATATCTACTAGAGTTCAATTTTTCTTAAGTGTAGATATCACAAAAACAAAAAACAAATCTGAGAATCAGAAGACATGAATTGTGCTGAATTCAGTACTAAATTTAATCACTACAGATATACACATCCTTCTGCAGCTACAGGTCTCCATCTTCCTACAATAGTGGGCTTGTGTCTCCCCCAAATAAAAACACCCTGCAGTCTCACAGCCAACACCATCTGAGTTTGCCTTTAACTTCTGAAAGTCTGTTCTCCCTTTAGTTTTTGAAGAAAGGGACACTTCCTTCAAAATTCATCAGACTTTTCTTATGTTAATTTATTTCTGATTAATAATGTGGATCATATTTTATTAGCCTTGGTGAAGAATATTCTGCATTTCTCACAACCACAAAGATAAGGCTGCTTAGTAGCGCTGGCTAATACAGAATGATCTAACAATCCAATTAATTTGGAATGTGTCTTACTGATTAATAAAGCCTTTTACAGAATTGGCTGTTTCATCTGCATTCACAACCTGGCATTAATGACTTCCTCCATGCAGCAAGTTATGCAACACAGATGATCAAATATTTATGTTAAGATATTTTAAATTTAATTTTATTATTAAAATTTGATAGTACTATCAAAGCTTTATTCCCACATTCCAGTTTAGTTTTATAATTAAATTCTACACATCCACAAGCTAAATAAACTGGGCAAGAGAAGCAGATGAAGTTTGGTACATTCTGAAATTGGGGTATTTTGTTATAAAATGAGAACGGAATTGATGGGATGCTGAGGGAACTGCTATGACAGAAGTCAGCATGAAAACATACAGCATGTGATTTTAAAAAGCCCTTACTCTTGAGGGCATATCAAAATATGCATTTGTGCATAAAATTACAAAAATGCACACAATAACACCAGTGTTCTAGATTCTCATACTAGCCTGGGATAATAGTCATACTTGCACAGAGGTTTTTGGAAGATCCAAGTGAAGATCTCAAAAGGATGGTGAAGCACAACTCAAAACTTGAGAAGGATTTGCTCAAGCAAAGAGGTTTTGAGTCCCTCCGCAAACCAAACTCTTGCTGCCTTTGACAAAAGGCCAAACTATTTTTCAGTATTTGTAGGTTTTGGTCTAAATTAAAAAGAAAGCCCATACTCAAAGTAGCTCTGGGACTGCTGTAACAAACCAAGCAGATAAGATACAGATAGGCCCATTGATTTTTCTACCACTCAAGTGGAAAACCAGAAAACAAACCAGATTTTTTTTGATGGAGCAATAGTTTCCCAGTGTTCATCAAGTGGCCCTCGTCCTACAGTTCTGTCTTCAGTCACAAAGCCTTGACTAAAAACTACTCTTCTATTCTTTTACTGCTTTTACAAAAGCAGTGTGGTCAGCTCCTGCCCAGCTTCCAGATTCATGACTCATACAGAGTCACAACAAAGATTACAACCCTTAATGAGAATTGGCTTTTTTTTTTTTTTAAAAAAAAAGCAGCTTATTTTTCATCTTTTGTAGAGATGCAGTTCACAACTACACCTTACTCCTCAAAAGTATAGTTATTAAAATATAAAAATTTCATTTCAATTGCTGGTCAGAACCTGTCTTTTCCCTCCCATATCACTGCCACAAGTAAAATAGTCTCCAATATTAGGGGTAAGTATATTTGTTCAATATCACTTATTTTAAACACAGATACTTTCAGATGTCAGCTACTTATTTATTTCTAGTCCATTCAAAAGGTACTTTCCAGTGGCAAAACACAACTAGGACTTCCAAGGTACATTTAGTGCAGGATTTATATTACAAAGCAAGGCATCAACCACAGCTCCACAGAATGACAAAATGTTTGTACTGCTCCTTTATTTAAAATAAATGTTCCTGAACAGAATATAGAAGAAAAGATGAGCCACAAGTAGAATTTCTCAATGGCTGTTTGAATTTCCCTGCTCCATTTCACATGTCTCTACTCCCCAGTAATAATTTTCAGCTGCTGCTGCTAACAGAGAGCTACTGATTCTGGAATTACTTCCTCCAATTACGGAAATTTTGCAAGCAATGAAAACCAAAATATGTCTTTAGCAATGACAGTCAAATTGTAAAATGGTTAAAGAAATCCATAATTTGCATTTCTTATTCCTCAGTACAGGCAAATACACATGGGAGGCCCTTGGGAAATAAATCTAGAATGATTTCCTTTTACACTTCTTGAAATCCTACTTCAAGAGTTTTCATTACCATTACAAGTCAATAGTGATTTACCTGCGTAGAAAGAGTAACATCAAACAAAAATACTGCAAACCATAATAGGAGAGTTAATATTGCCAGTAATGAGGAATAGGGATAAATGCATGAAATACACCTTTAATCCAAATATTTGTTATGTTATGTGCCTGCTGAAATCATCTGGATATCCCCCACAAAAAACCCCAGTGCTTTTTAGAAGTTTATGTCATTTGCTAAGGAGTTATGGAATAGAGTTACTGTCTAGAACTAAATGATGGTTTATTCTGGTAACATCTTAAAAGTAAACATGTTTGTGTGATAGAACAGGAGACTGAAGCTTATAGTTTAAAAGCAAACCTGCTCAAAACAAGTTTAAAATACTCCAAATAAATCCCTTCTATTCATCTCACACTAAAGAACTGAACAGTCTAATACTTGAGTACAGACACTCCCCCAAAGAAACATGTGGTACACTTTACATCTGATAGGGGTTCAGAGACGTCTTATTTTAGCTTTACCAATTTTATTTCAGTACTAACTACAGAAGGCATTTCAAGCTTCACTTGATGAATGTAATGAAATTTTAAAAAGGTGCAATTAGCACTGCCTTGTGATTGTTTTCTTTGCACTGAAATAACCACAACCAAACAGCTGATAAAACACTGTCAAAGCTATAGAAATACATTTCCCTCATTCTAAGATTGAGCTGCTATCACCTTGGTACTCAAAATCCAGAGTTAGTACCCCAAACCAAAAAGGTTGTAAAACATGTTGCCCCTTAATTTCCGGTTTAATACACTGGGATCCAACTTTGCACACGTGTCAGTCTACAGTCCAGCATGCAGTATATATAATAATATCTAGTTTTACAGATTAAAAAACGCCTTTTTTGCTTGCCTAAAAAGCTTTACTCAGCATGAGTTCAGGCAGGTTATTTATCACAGTAAGCAGTACTTTTTAATGTAATACAGTTATCCCCTCTCTACAACCTACCACATTACACTGAGTAAATTTTCCCCATTTTTTAGGAAGTTCATCATGATGCAGAAAAGCAGTGGCTACATGGAGAGAGAGAAGGGGAGGAAAAAAAAAGGCAAAAAAGGGGCATCTGGAAGGCATCTACTACCACCTTATCTACCCAGCAGAAATAAAAGCAAATATACAGCAAATACAGAAGAAGGTGCCTGGGGCCTCTCTCAGCTCATCCCTGAGGATGGGCATCCAACTCCCTCCCCGTGACACCTGCTTTAGAGATTGACAGTGAAAAATTGCTGTCCAATTAAAATTCCACTGTCACAGGAAAATGTGGTCATTTTCCTTCTGCACCTCGATCCCCTGAGCATTTTCCTCTCCAGGCAGAGAGGAGCTGAACAAGCCCCACTCCATGCCCCGGCTGGTGCTTACACAACCTATGCTTCAGCCCCTCTCCTTGGTGCCCTTTCAGCTGGGCTACCAATTGTCTAACCTGCTTCATGGATTTTCCAGGACAGCAAACATTCCCCTTATCATTCAGAAATACAATCAGATCCTTCAAATCAGCTTAAAAGGCAGTTCATCACCTCTATATCCCAGAAAGCCACTAAATGGGTAAATGAAGTGTCCAGGAAAATGGCCAGGCACTGGCATATGATGGAGCCATTATTTTCTATTAATAGTCTATTAGCAATGTTCTATTGTACTATTAGACAGTGAGGGAATGGTCCCTTGCACATTTTGCACACGCCTGACAGAGTTCAAGCAGTGTTTGGACAATGCCCTCAGGCACTGGGGTGTCCTGTGCAGGGCCAGGAGCTGGACTCCATGATCCTTGTGGCTCCCTTCCAACTCAGGCTATTGATTCTGTGATCTGAACAATTCCCCAGATAACTACCAGGCTCAGTTTTCAGACTTAAAAAATCAAACCTTTCCACAGGCCCTTTTTAATATGCAGTTTGCACACAGTGACCCTCCTCCAGAGGCCAAGACACTCCAAAACAGCTGCAAGTTATTCCAATAAACATCCCCAGGCACGTTTAATTTACTGATACTGATGTCTCCTATGCTGCCATTATCTCTTAGGGACTTAAAGAGCTTGCTTGTCTCTCTTCAGTTAATATTAAATGCACATTCACAGCTGATGTTTTGTGATAACCAAGAATAAAAATACTCCTTTTCTCTCATCAGCTGTGTAACATCCCTAACAACCTGTATCAATATCCAGTTAAATTGCACCAGGGAGGAGTGGAAAAAATCACACTAAAAGTCAAGCAGCGCAACTTTTGCCCTGTACCATACCCACCAGGGAACTGCCTGACTGTTGATCCTCAGTACATCACACAGGGATAGCAAAAGCCTATCTTTACTGCAATCTCCCTTTCTCTAGCAGTTTTGCAGGGGAAATACAAATATTTTCCCTTTACAGGGGGAATAAGAATATACTGAGAGCTGTGGTAAATACATGGCATGCACAGTAAAGAGACAAAGAATGTAATTAATAACAGCAGATGCTGGTTAAAAAGATTCTATTCTCAAGTTGTGTGCTGGAAGATCACTTCTCTTTTTGAACTTTCATCATGAGAAACTTAAAAATGTAAATACCCTGAAACAAATGAAGTGTAATTAAAAGTATATGCAAGAGAAATTTTAGGTGGCACTTTCCCCTCCTTAATACCTACCTATGGCTTTTATTAGCAATAAATCAATTTTCCACTTCCTTGGGGAAAATAAACTCCAGTTGGGACTTCATTATTATATTATTTTTCACAAGAATATTAATACCAAAATAACTTTAAAACATTATTTTACCAAAGAACTGCAGTTCAAATGCTCACATTCAGTATCCAACATCAAAAAGCCTTCCTTAGAGGCCACAAATTTAAGAGGAAGAAAATAATCACAAGTTAAATATTCAACTAGGTTTTTTTCATTCCTATAAAGTTATTACACTGCTGAATATTGACCAAGCAGCACTTTTATTTCAAAAATTTAGTTTTCCTGAAACACACGTAATAGCAATAGTAATTAAAGTGTAATAGGTGCTGAAGCAACACACTCATGCAGCACTTTGTCTTTACATTCCAACTTTCTATAGAATTCTTTTTAATTTTACTGAGATACTTGCACATTTAGAATCAACACATCTGAGAAATAATTAGCAATAAGTACTTAGAGATCTATTTTAATTTTAATTAAGTAAAATATTAAAATCAAAGTTGATATTCAAGACACAAAAGGCCAGTGTTTAAAAAAAGCGCTTCAAGATCATTCTCCTTTTACAGTATGGTCCACTCTTTTCCTACTACTAGATTTTTTTAAGCTCTTTTGAACATTAATTGATGCAATTCGTAAAATACTTCTCTGTCATAAAAAACCCAAAGAAACTTAGAAGTTCATGTGAGCTCATTTGGGAGAAACAAAGTTGTAACAGAACACAAAAATACAGAAAGCCAATTTCATATTTTAAAGGCAACCAGAAAGCTAAACCCCACATATTATCCTAATTGACCAAACAAATAGATATGTTTAATAGAAATACAAAGAAATTGCAAAACACTTCTTACAAGAAAAAGGCATATTTGTGGTAACAGAGCAACACTAGAATTTGACCTCAGAGAGTCCTTTCCTCTCCATTAAACCCATGGGAATGAAATTTAGGCAGGTTTAAAGCAATACACAAATGCAACTGTCCTGAATAGACACCTAATCTTTCAACTTTTTTTATGCTAAATCATCTTCTATCTCAACATTTCTCTTTAAGAACTTGATCTCTTTACAAATAGCCCCACTGAAGACACTCCAATGACAGAAAGTCCTCAGTGAGCCATCCCTTTGCAGCAACATCTCAGATCCTCACACAGTGTTTCACAAACGTCCCTAGCACATAAAGGATGCTTTGATATTGTTCTGGGCCCCTCTTCCCTAATTTATAACTTGTTTTCCACAGCAGTTTCCCAGCGGAGCTTAACAGTTCTTCAGGTATCTTTAGAAGTCATTATGCATACTTAACTGCTAATTATAGGCATTAAATAGATGTACCAAATCAAATAGTTAATGAACAATATGACAAGAAAACTACACAAAAAGGTTTGAATCCCCTAAGGAAATACCTATCTTCTAAGCCCCACAGCTGCCCTGATATTCTTAATATTGATCATTTGCAGACAAAACAACAGAAAAGCAAATTAAAGTTTATTGGGTGGTAAGAAACTGACGTGAATCAATGAATCACTCTGTTACATTTAATCCCAATTGATTTGAGTAGTTCAGTACATCTTCCAAGCTTGTCTTTATGTCATACTGTAAAGTGTAAGGCAAATGGAAATTTATTAAGCTATGAATCCTTTATTACTTAAACTCAGTGAGCCCTAATTGGCTCATCCATAAATGGCAGCTCAAGTTCTCCATGTTTAAATTTTTTAATACAATAGAAAGCTTTAGCAGGATAGACACGGTGGTCTTGGGGCAGTGGGATGTTCTGCAGTCAATGGATCTGAACATTACAATGCAGCTTGGAGCCCAAGGGAGGGTGGGCACAACCCAGCAGAGACTCAGTGCTGGAGTTTTGGGAAGTCACAGCCACCAGAGCATGCAACCCTCACTGAAATGAAACAGGAATTGGTGCCCCATGCCCACCAGCTGCCACAGAAATCCTCATCACAATCATTAACAAATGGAAAGGTGAAATCCTTATTACTAGAGTAGCTGATGAGGTTTTGCAGATACAAGCCATTTGAGAAACTGACATCACAGAAACTTTTCAAGAGGTAGTAAGAGAACATCAAACACCAGAAACACTTACATGGCTGCAGCTGACAAGCAAGGGCCTTTGTTATTTAGCTGCTGGACAGAGAACATTTAGATCTTGCAACTCACTCAAATGCAAACACAGAAATACAACAAGTCAATTTTATCACTAATTGCCTTTTGGGGTCCAGTTCTACATGACAATATCTATGTACAATACTAAACAGTATGTACAATATCTAAACAATACTGAAGTCCAACATGGAATAAGTCAATACTCAGAAACACTCAGCGGTGTAATTCTGTAATAAAACAGTATTAAATCCTCTGTGGAAAAGTATCCTAAACAGCACATTTGGTAGAAAATAAAATACTGAACACTTTCAACTTCACAGGGATAGAGTCACAGTACCAATACTGAGTGTATGTTTGTCAGCAAAAAAAAAAAAGTGAACTACTGACTACAAAGTTTTAAACTCAATGCCGAGCCAATTTTCACTGTCAGAAATATCTAGGAAGTGATTTATTTTCTTATTAGTCTGATATTAAATCCATCTGTTGATGTTTATTTGAAATACAAGTTATGTTTCTGTAATAGGATGCATCTCTCTAAAATTCTAGATGAAATAACACATCCTCACACCAAAAGAGTAAATGCAAATTTAGTCCTAACTTCAATAGCACAAAAATTTGCCCCAAAATGTGCTTTTTAGATTGGACTTGTTAAGTCTTCACATAAACATGCCTCAAATGGACCAAATGTGAAATTCCAGACCAGCAAGTAGATGAAGGGTAATTTCCTCAAGCAATCCTTCAGGGGATTCATAAGCTGTTGCCTATTTTACCAATAAAACCAGTCTTTTCTGATTATTCTGGCAGTGCATCCCAGAGCCATGTCATTGGGAATATCTATTAATAGTATTATTGATTCTATATTGATAGAATTCGATGGTGTTAAAGAGTAAATAATTCACAGTATTGAATACAGAGCCCCCTTTAACACTACAAGTGTCAGAATTTTGAAGGTTTTGTGCCTCACCCAACTTCTTTAGGCTTTTGCTTTAATCTTAAGAAAGTTTCCCAAACTGTTATGCATGCAGACTAAATAGAATAATAAATGGCCACTAACATTTCAAATTAAAAAAAGTGTGGATATAAAAAAATATTTCAGTATTATTCATTAATCTAAATGTCATTATAACACATAGAAGTCATCCATAGGGACATAAAAACCAAATTAGATTTCTAAGCACACAAGATCCCTACTTGAACTGTAAGAAAAGTGCAGACAAAGGCAAAGATAGATAACTCTGATGTCATTTTACCCTACAACTGTGTAAGGAGAAGTATTTTATTTCAGGCTTTTTATTTTTTTGGTATCTTACAGTTTCACACAGAAAGATGTCCCATAATTATCAGGACATTACCAGAAGGAGCTATTGGGACTCTATGTGTTAAAATAAGGATAGAAAGATGACAAAAATTCTTAACCAAAAAAAGTCACTTTCAGAAAATATTATTCAATTCAAACCTGCTTATTGAGGTTGATTCGGACAAAAGTAAATTAGAAGAATATGAAGAATATATTAAATTGAACATGCTGTTTCCACTACGGAAATTGTATTAATATGCAGAATCACATATTTAAAACACATAAATGCAAAGAGTTCTTTGCTCCATATTTCTGGAAACTTTTCATTATGTGAAAATATTCATTGTTTGGTCTTTTCATCCTTTATAGGATTTTAATATGCTTGGTAGCTGGCATATTCAAGTTTCCCATAGGTTTGAACTTCTAGTTTTTACACATCTCTACTGACACACTTCAGGACTGGAGTGTGATTTAGATTACCTACATTATTTTCTGTCCATTATCCACATATTACTTATTTACTTGAACTATCCAAGTGTTATGACGATACATAAAAATTTTTTACACTAATTCCAATGCATTATTTTTCAGTTGCCACCATGACAAATACCTGCATCTCCACCCCCATCAGAGCTTTTTATTTGTCAGTAAACCACAAACAGGGACAACATTCAGCACTTACCATCGCTTTAGAAATTCATTATTTTTGCAAAGAATCAGCTTGTTGAAACATTGTTCACAAAACAGGGCTGATTTTCCCAATTTCCCCAATTGGGCTTCTTTGGGATGGTGGGAGGAGAGGTTGTGATGAGATTTTAAAAACCAAAACACTACTGTGGCACATCAAAATTTTGAAAGTATTCTAAAGTTCAGACAATTTTCCAGAAAACAAAGAACTACATGAAGTGCTCTGATGAAGCCAATTTCATGAGTGTTTACTTCATAAATAGAAGCATGAGATTAGATTTTACATTCTGGTACCCAATCCCACACCTGTGAGTGCTCCTCAATGTGCCCATCTCAGGTCTTCCCCACCCACAACTCAGCATTTCTACTCCTTTCTTCCCTCAAAACAGGCACACACCTTTCCTCAATCAACCCTGTACAGAGGATACTTTAATAATGCAGTGCTGGAATGGACTCATTCACAATAGAGGGAGGCATCTGGAGGAAACTTTTTGAGGGGCAAGAGAGATGTGCAGAGGTGCTTTTACAAAGCTTTTTTTGTAGATTAAAATCTACCAATGTAGTTTGGCAGGAGGGAGTTGCTAAGTTGCACAAGAACGCTTCAAACTGCAGGAGAAACTAGGTAGAACAGTATGGTTTAACTGAATTCACTGCTGAATATTTTACTCCAGCTTTAAAGGCCTTTTGACAATAGCTAAGGCAAAGAGTCTAGCTAGGAAAAACAAGTTACACAGGCAAAGTTATCAGAAGGCTCTCATTAAATAGGGATATTCACATCATTTCAGGAACTCCAGCAGCAGAGGTATTGCCCGCTTGTATTCACACACAATAGATCAACTACTCCTACCTAAACTTCACACAGTCTTCCAGCCAAAGCAGTTGCTTCAGGAATTCAGCCTCTCACATCAAAAATGGGGTTTTTTTAGCTCCCAGTCACTAAGTGACTGAGGAAAAAAATCTTTTCTGGGAAGGCAGGATAGGTGCATTTTGCCAGAACTAATTGTAAACTCTATGAAGCAAGGACTGAACCTTAGTAGGAATTTATTCAGGATGGATTCAGACTCTTCTCTACTGATCTGCAGTATACAGCCACTACTGCAATCTTAATAAAAACAAAAGTAGGAAAGGAAGGATTTATAATAGATGCTAATATATATATATATATATGTATATATGAATTTAGGATATAAGAACACAAATTCTGAAGGCAGCTGACCTTCAGCCAGGCTTAACAGCAAAATGCTCAAGTGACTCACAAGTGGGTCATGTAACTAAACAGATTAAAATTCATAGGAGCATCTTGAAAAACAGAGTGGGAAGCCACTTACACACTCAGAGAAGTTAAAGCACAGAGCCCAACCCATGAGAAAACTACCTGCAAACACAACATTCTCTTTATAACTATCACTGGACTTAATGCTCCAAGAATGGAAATTCAGCTTTGCCTCTCACAAAAATTATTTTCTAAATCCACCCCCCGCTACATAAAAAACTTCTTCCCAAACTCAACACGCATCTGCAGTTGCCTTTGTTCCCTCATTTATGTTTTTCCAGCATGGCCAGCTGCAAGCGACGATCCTGATAGGGTGCCCCAGCTGCAGCCAGTCAGCAATCAGACCTGCAAATTGGGGAGGTTCCACTGCAGCTGTGCCCCTGCCGCTAAAAGCCTGCACTGCTCCTCTGTAATTCTCAGTTTTCAGGAAACACATAGGAACTGCAGATCTATGAGGCTTTTTTAATTTTGACAGGGGAAATTATCTCTTTTTATAAGGTTCTGTTTGTCTCCTCAGAGCGGTACAATTGCCGTGGTGCTAAAACACCCATGAGTTTGTTGAAATCCTGAAAAACTCAGTACAGTTTCTTTCAGCAACCAAGCTTTGAAGGCTTACAGGTCTCACGTGAGCTACAGGACTGGCCAAATAATGCAAACTACAAATGGAAAACAGCCATTATTCCGTAAGTTCATAAACCCACAGGTTGGAAAAGCTTGCCTCCACTAGTAACCTCCTAATACTCGTTGTACTTGCCTGTTGATACCCAAAGTATCAACATTTACAAATCACTTCAGATCCAATTAGAAAGTACAAAATAAGGCCTCATGGTAACAAGGCACTCTGCAAACAGTGAGACTCAAACACAAGACAAGGAGAGAAATGAGATTTGGAAAAAACATGAGCAATGGTAGGGAGTCCAAGCTGGTCAAAGAGAAGTGCGCGTTTGATTTGTGACAGAAAGCAAAGCTCATCTATGTGCTTACAAAGTGAGATAGTGCTGTATTTCCAGTATTTTATTAGAAAATAAGGAATTTTCAGGGCTCACTGGCAGTAATATTCAGAGTACACCCACCCAAATTTAGTTTTAGCAACTTAAGACAGTAAGTAAGAATCACTGGGGCAGGTTAAAGCAGCCACACTGGACCTTCTTGTGAAGGATTTTCTTGAAGAGAGCAGGCAACTCCTGCTTCCTTACTGGAAAAGCAAAAACAAACACAGCAGTGAGAGGGCAGCAGAACAAAACATACACACTTCATTAGCAAAGCACCAGGAAGGCAAAGCTTTGGATGCAACAAAGCAATTGTGGAGCTGACCTCAATGTGCCTGACAGCTTAAGGCTTTGCTAGCAGAGCTTGTTCTGGGAACACAGATAACAAATATTTGTGGCAGCAATTTGCCTTTAAAGCAGTGATTCCCAGAATATGTGTCTGTAGGGCCACCCGTGGATCACAAGGCCACATAAATGGGAGCACTTGGACACCCTCTCCCACGAGGATTATGCAATACCATGGTGGGTGCGGCTCCAAGCTGAGGCCCTTTCCTTTGGTTCCTTTACCAAGCTGTCCCAGAAGGCAAATCAACCTTTACATTTACCTTTAAAGCTTGCAGGAGCTATGATATTTTACCCAAAGGATAACATTTAGCTACTGGAATAGCACAAGATTCACCCATGTTAATAGTTTTGATACTTATTTGAAATAAAAATCTGTAGGAGTAACAGTGAAACAATGAAGCCATGCTGATCAGCAAAGATCTATTATTTAATATTTTACTAATAAGATGAATAGATGGAATAAGTAAGCAGAGAAATAAAATAGCAAGTTCTGCCTAAACATGATATAAATTTGTAGATAAAATATATTGTGTTATACAATTTTCTCTTTCTCTTTTTTTTTCTTTTTTTTTTAATAGAGAGAGGAAAGAGAAGAAAGAAAGAAAAGCTAAAATACCAATAACACGACTGCCATCTTAAGAGTTATTGTATAATTAAAATTCATTTCCTAGCATGAAGTTTTGGAATTAGCAACAGGATGAGCACCAAGGAAATGTATATCATCACAGTATGAATAAGAAAAGTCCATTCATTATTTCACACACACAGTATGCTAACTGGTATAAATGATACATTAGTAAGTTCCACTGCATGTCTGTTAATTCTTGGAAAAAACCACTCACTAATTAGGTTTGTACTGGCTGTATGGGAGGTCACCGTGCTTGCAGGTTCTAGATACAGGGCCAGTGTAGGTTATCAAACATTTCAAATATTTATAGTTTTCACATTTCAGTTCTAAAGAAGAAAAAATCGAGAGAGATTCCTAAGAGAATTGTGAGAAGACTTGGAGTGAACACTGTTGAAAGATCACAGGCTCTTCTTTCTACACCAGCTCCTAAAGACTTTAATATACTTTGCATATCTGCCTTCATCAGAAATCCTGGCCAGTAAGTTTAACAAATGACATCTGAGTCCTGAGAAAATACCAGAAGTTCTAAAGATATAATAACTCAGTGACTAACAATAAGCTTTGCATTTCTGAATAGTAAAGAAGGATTTTGAGTTACTGATTCTCTCAGACTTAGGCAAAATATGATTTCCCTCTGTGAAAGTAATTCCCAACATGTGCATCCCTCCCTTTACCAACAAAAATTGTATTTGTAAGTGCAGTCATTGGTGGTGATTTCAATACTCCTTCCCTACACTGATGAATAACAAAACTAATGCAGGTCCATGTCAGGAATTCAAAATGACTTCATGGCTTTATTATGTTTATTAGCAAATAACTCCAGCCAAGTGGTGTATGATTTTCATCTCTGAATTGGCAACAGAGTAAGTAAGGAAATATTTAATGTGGATATCTCTGTTCAGGCACTGCTGTTCAACAGTGCCTGCTGCCTACAGTCATACAAACACCTTGTTTTCACTCTTCAGAATCATCTTTTTCTGGAGTAAACAAGACAAATCAATTTGCCTGCAACTCAAATCAAAGATGGTCAACCATAAACCAAGTGGGAAAGATGCCACAGTGTTTTTATCTTGAGATAACTGTGCACGTTATAAAACCATGCATGAAGTAATGGTAAAAGCCCTTTCTTAGCCAGTGAAAACCAGAACTTTGTTACAGGGGCTCTTAATGCAGCAGCTCTTAATTAAATTATACCCCTGATGAGTAGAACACCCTCCCTTCCCCACTGGAGAATGAGATGCCCCCAACCATTTCTTTTTGGTTGGTTGGTTTTTTTCTTCATAATTTGCATTCAAGTCAGGCAGAAATTTTAACTCACAACATCAGTGGGAAACATTCACCTCTTCCACTGAGTATCTGAGCCCTAGCTTCAGCACCAATGATTAAATTAGCAAGTCAAACAAGGTAAATGTGGGAGGAGGAAGCAGAGACATTTTTGTTGCACCTTCTCTTCCAAACTGCTTATGCTGATGGCCACATTTTGTTTTTAAATCAATGATGTATCTGCCCAAGCAATCCATTTGACATCATTTTCACAAATAAATTATTTCACCCTTGGAAATCTATCATAGAGCCTAATCTGCTAACGTAATAAAAGAGGACAATTGGGGGGGACACACAAACTAACATCAGTAACTTCCAGACACTGGTAATTTGCCTGTACTTCACAGCCCTAATGCATCCTTTGTTTATTAAGATGGACAAAGCATTCCCTACTTGTTCAGCCAAAGTTGTTGGCAAAACAGGGACATTTATTTTAACAACCTTAAATTGAAGGGCAATCCAAAGAGAAAGGAGCAGGACAACAGAGCATTAAAAAATCCATCATACTGACAGAGCTCTCTTCTCCAAGGAACACAGGATACCAGAGACAACCCTAGTCCCAGGTATCTGCATTGCTCAGAATTGGACAATGAAACAGATTTTGCGTTTACTTGAATACTCATTTCATTCACTCATTTGTTCATCTAGACAGTTCTTAGCTGGATTTTAAAAATCATGTGGTTTCCTTTGAGAAAAGGCACTGGCCAGACTATGCATTCTTATCTTGATTAACACTATTGTCACAGTTTTTGTTAAGCCACTTTATGTCTTCAGCGTTGCTTTTCATTGTGTAACTTCCTTATTTTCTAAGTCAGTTACAGGAGAAGTATAATCAGTTAACACAAAGTATATGGTTAAAAGCAACTTTAGCTTATTAGAGCTGAATAAAGACATTTATTTATTTATTTATTTATTTACTTATTTACTTATTTATTTATGGCCAGAAAACAAAACCTTTTCCAGAAGAGAAGCAGTTATTTCCTTGGACATTATATCTAGCTATTTCCCTGCCTGGGTGCATGTGTGATGATGGATGTGTGGTGATGGGGGAGTGGTGATCTTTTCCTGGTCTTTTTCCCAGTTATTTGCTTTGTATTTAAGCAATTGCAACAGTGCTGGCTGCTTCAGATCTGACCAAAGCTCCTTTTAGGTGAACATGCCTAAGTTACTCTCACATCTGAATTTAGGCCACCTGTGTGCTTGCACACTTTCTCCTTAGTACAGCCTTTCAATACCAAAAGAGGGCTTATAAAAAAGATAGAGACAGACTTTTTAGCAGGGCATGTTGTGAAAGGACAAGAGGTAATGGTTTTGAACTAAAAAATGGTAGATACAGACTTGTTCTGAGGAAGGAATTTTTTACAGTGAAGGTGTTGAAACCACGGAGGAAGATGTCCAGAGAGGTTGTAGATGCCCAGTCCCTGGAAACTTTCAAGGTCAGGCTTGGACAGGGCTTTGAGCCAGCTAACAGAGTGGAAGATGCCCCTGCACACTGCAGAGGGGTTGAACTCGATGACCTTTGAAAGTCCCTTCTGACCCAAATGATTTTGGGATTCTGTGATTCTTTACTCTTTAAATCTTCCTCCTACTTCTATCCTAGGAGAGTCCATCTGTTGAAAATGTCATGAAAGGCTAGGCAAACAATAGATTCACAGTTACCCCAACTTGAACACTATTTTTTGACAAGGGAGGAAGGCAGTTATTAAATTGTTATTTATCTCTCAGATGCTCCAAGAACTCACCCAGGCAGACACCAAGTGAACAGTGTCTGTCCTGGAAAGCTGCTCTTTTGATCACATACTCATTCCTAATAGTTCTTTAACAGGAATAAAACTGTGGCCACATCAATCTGCTGCAATTCCATTGCTGGCAGGGTTGTTATGCCATTAATTTCCACCCAGCTTTGTACGTCTGGGCTGTGTACTTTGCCAGAGGATCAGCATCTCCTGCTAGAACACAATCTCCACTTCTGAGTGAAGCTTGCCTGTTAGTAGCAAATCTACTTTGTTTAATAAACTATCCTTACATTTCCACATTGTCTTCTCTGGATCAAATTTGCATCCTCAGTCTGTATTTCCCAGTTCTACACCAACCAAATCAAGCATCAATAGGGGTGTTAATAAGTGTGGTGACTCTAGTTTAAAGAGAGATCCATACATTTATATACATTTACCTTTAATGTTTAGTTTCAGTGGAAGGACTCACACAAACTTGAGTTGCAAAATTCCTCATTGCAGGATGCAGCAAAACTTTGGTGCTCAGAAGTTCATCACATTTTCAATAGAGCAACTTTTCACTGCAGAGCTCCAGAGCTCAACCCATTGGGTATTTGTGCTGAAACATTTCTTATTAAATAAATTACTTTTTCATTTAATAATGGCAGTACAACATTGCCCATTGGCAGCGGTAACTGTTCAAGCTAAGTTCAAGGTTACTGAAGCAAAGCTAGTGATTTAAAGATAAGATTGTACAGTGAAACTTATTTTTATTTAGGGCAGTTACATTTTACATATTTAATAAGCATAAAAAAGTTAAGCCACACTGTACATTTTATCCTGGCTACTAAACCAAAAGGAAAATTTGTCCAGATGGTATGAAAGAAATTGAAAGCTAAATTTACTTTGTGGAAAAAGGGAAAAAATCACGGAAAATACAGCAGGCCCAGTTTGAAATCTAGATCATGCAGGCAGATATGTTCATCAAAAGTTTTTACTCTCTACTATTGAAGGGGTAGCCACCAAAATGTTGAACATCTGTATACAGAACACAGTTCTTATCATTTGTAGGAAAGTTTTAATTAAAGTCCTATGTGATGAATTACTGAGGCTAAAAGCAGTAAGCTATCAAGTTGGAATAGAAATATTGAAAAGAACAGGTTAAAGGACAGAAAAGAATATAAGAAAAGAAAAGATCTATATCCAGCCAAGGGAAGACACTTAGAGGAGCCCTACTGTACATGACTGCATTTGGGCAAGAGCAGAATTTTTGAAGACAAAAAAGAGTTATACTGACACATCCAAGGATTAAAAAGAGCAGGAATGAGGGCAGGTAAAGAAGAAAAATTCTTCATCAATGTAGCAGAAAAGACAGCTGTAGGCAAGGGGCTGGAAGCATGTAAAAGTACAGAATAGGTACTCTGCCTCACTCTGACTTATATTTTAAATAGAAAAATCAGACAAAATATTATAAAAAGAGATTAAAGAGAAACACAGACAGGACTTCAAAAAGGCACTTTCTGAATTAAAAATACATCCAGTAGCTTTCATCTAAGATACAGAATTTGAAAAAGAAGAGAAAAAAGCCTGCATCCATTTTGTGTCAAGCAGGATGATGGTTTACAGAAGGAGAAGTACAAGTCTCTATAAATCAACACTGCAAATCACTTTAATGGACATTTTCCTTTTACTTGTATCTCATGTAATGTTGGCAGGATAAGAACAGAGGTTAGGGAGTGGAAAACATGTATTTTATCACTGTGTTTCTGCTTGTCTAGGAGAACACTGGAATTTCTGTAATAAGGACTCTGCCCATGTTCACCATGCAGGAACATGAGGAAAGGTTCTACCTTTTTACATGAAACAGCATGTTTGCCCAAAGCCACAAATCCCTTAAACCTGCCATCTCTGAAAACTGCTTTACTGCCAACAGTGCAAAAGATGGATTTCAGGGATTTTTCACTCCAGCTACATTGTTGTTGGCTGTCACTCTATCTGATCTCAGTGAAAGGACATACTGCAGTAAGATGTTTTCATCAAGTATGTTTGATAACACATCTATTGATACAGAATGGAGAGGTCAGTCATGAGGGCAGTTATCAGAACAGAGGGAAGAGCACAGGGTCGGGAAGGAGGTGGGATGATGGATCAGGCATGGCTGTGGGAAGGATTCTTCACATGCCTTTGAGTACTCCTGATGTCTCACAAATGGACAAGTGCTGCTTCAAAGGCTGAAATGCTGCTTAGAGTAGGTAGAGGAGTGCTGGGATTTTCCCCTGAATAAATTCCAATCCAATGTGTTTCAAAAGGAAGGACTGCTCCTCACTACATTTATTAGAGGGCATAGAAGGCAGTTAGCTAAAAGGCTTGCATGTTACACAGAGACATGGCATTTCCTGGGAAATACAGTTGATGCAGGAAGATAAAAGTCCTTGTAAAGATATATTCCAGAGCAGCATCCACAGCAAGTAAGCAGAGTTTTTATCTGGGACATTATTCAGGCTTAATTCAGCAAGTGTTCTTCCATTTTTTTGTTTATGTCCACTATTAAAAAAAAAAGGTTGCAGTTGTGCTGTTCAGCTTGGGTAAGAAGATGAATACTTTTCAAGGTATTTTATCTAAACCTGAACGTGAATCTATGGAGAAAAAGTGTTTAACTGCCTAAAAGGAAGGTACTACTTGCCTCAAGGTAACAACAGTAACAAGGAATATACAGCTGTGTCAATCTAAAATAGCAGAAACTGCTGGTTTTTTTATTATTTATTCAAGTATGGCACATAAAACTTATGTCCATGACATCATATGATCCACCACCATGGTATTTCCTACCACCATACACACATAAATATCAATATTTATTTACTGTGAGGAGAAAATTCCTGCAACAATCTCTTCCCCACTCAGGTTTTCCAATCAGAACTATCTGATTACTTTCCAATACAATCCTGGTGCATCCTTGGAATGCTTGGTGGAGGCCCAGTGATTTATTTAGAATGCTGTGCAGATTATTACCTACACTGCTTACCTTGTAGGAGGTTTTTTTAATTGTGATTCTAAGGATAACATGTCAGTAACCCTTTCTGTAAGGTTAAATTAAATATAGTGCTCCTATGATTCATCTGACAGAAAATATGTCTTTGCGCATATGAAATACAACAGACAAAACAATCTGTTCTCTAAGTCTTATTAATTGATCTAATCTAATCAATCTTACCAATTTTTTATTTATAACAAGTAGTTTATGAAAGATTCTATGATGACCCCTCTCTGAGGCACCACAGAGTGAAAACAGTCTCTTAAATATTCTCTTCCATCGAGCTGTATTTTGGATTTCATTAGACTTGTCATAGATGTTAAGGTCACAGAAGAAAGGGATCTTCTAGATGTCAAAGGAGAAATTCTTGGTAATTTACATATGGCAAACTACTGAAACAACTGCCATTTAAAAAAGATGTGATTGTTATTTCCAATTACAGCATTTGCAAACTGATAGCCATTTTTCTCACCTTCTGTAAAGTATATATTTGAAGATGAATTCTCAATATACAACAAATCTATTTGATTTGTGGAAGAAGATTTAAAAGAAACCAGTAATGGTTTTGCTGAACTGTTACATTAGGTGCAATTATTGGTAGAAGAAATGTAACAGTCTAAGGATAAACTGTTGTGAGATGTTGAACAGTCTAAAACAACTTGTCTAAGGATACTAAAGATCCTCAATATGAAATTGCACTAAAGAATAAATTAAATGATTGTATCCTGAGGGGTGGACAGACATTCTGGATTGGATATCGATTTCTACAGATGAAGCCAAAAATTCACCTACCTAGAAAGAGGGAGATGCAAGCCCACTGTGTTTTAAAATGCTAAAATATGCATTTATTGCTTTACTTCCTTTACATTCATGCCTTCTTTACAAGCCACAGAACACAGATGAAAAGAAATTCCATATTTCATCCAAACCTCTGGAAGGCTCAGCATTCACCCCACTCCCACTTCTGCTGCTCTGTCACTTGGCCTTTTTTTTTATCCTGGTATTTTTATCATTTTTTTATTCCTTACTGTCCAAGGCTGCCTTTGCTCCATTAAACTGTGTGCAGCCAACTTTATTGATAGCTCTGCCACCTCACATCAACATTTCAGAAGCACTGAAATGACTGATTCAACTCCTGCAATAGTATTTAAATGGTAGTGCCTCATTTGCCTTTATTGGAAAAAAAAATAATAATGTGAGACTCTAAAGTCAGAAGGAAAAAGCAGCCAAAGCGTGAATTGCCCATCCTGTAAACTGTGTTTTATATCTTCTTATACACCTTTTTTTTCACCACTATTTGCAGGAAAGCAAGGTATCATCTTGTGTACTTGAAAGAATGGGCATTCTGACAAGCTTGTGCTGGAGACTATTATTCTTAATGTTTAGCCCAAAATCTCAGCATCTAAGATAAAAAAAAGCCAAAGAGCTTACTGCAGTACACAGAATTAACATGTTTTTCCTCATTTTGGAAATGAAAGCATAGTCATCATTAGCCATGACAGTATTTCTCTAGAATCTAGTTTTGTAAAAAATGAAATACCTGCATTAGGTATTTTTGCTGTGATTTACAAACGGGCCATCTTTGCCTATGAATAATGAAACTGTCAAAGAACTGCGTACCAAGACACGGCCTCACACTTTATATTTCAAGCTTAATGTTAAAAACCCATAAAAACACATGAAAGGGAAGCCAGCAAATTGCTGAGAAAAATTCCTTTCAACTTTCTAACTCATTAGCTTTTCCGAAGAACCTACTTGTGACTGCGTAGCTATGCTCTCTTACTGAGATGATCTTACGCACAACTGTATTCTCCCAGTCAACACCAGACAGGCAAAATATTTTCTATTTTTTTAGGAGTCAAATTGGAATAGATGTTCCAAGTTACCAGACAAATAAATAAATAAATAGTGTGTGTAGTTATTGGTTGGGTATTGGATTGAACACAAACCCCAGGGGGGTTTCCTACCACAGTCTATTCTTCAGGGACAGGCAGTGTTGCAATAGACAAAAATCAATTTTCTGTCCTTGCAACTTCAGTATTATCTATTATTATGTGCTAAAAGTCTTAAACCAGCAAAATCATTGGCTTAATATAGTAATGGAAGCAAATGATCTGCATTTTTTCCCTAATATTTGCTGCTCCTTGCCCTGTGATTGATTACAACTAAAATGTCTGATTATTTACAGAGATTACAGTTCTCTGTATATATTGGCCTCAAACCTCTTCTGTTTTTCCTGCTGACTTAAATAGGAGCAGGATTAGATCTCTGATGGAAGCTTTACTGCATAGGAAGCATCGATTTGAGAGATTAGCAATACACTGTGGTGACAAAAGGTATTCGTCATCACAGCTGAGCAGAGCAGGTTACAAGACAGTCTGTTGAGAAGCCCTGTGTATTTTCATCAGCCTCTGTCATTTTCTCCCTAAAGTATAGTTGATTACAGAGCCTCATTTTATCAGTAAACTGGAATGGCATTAAACAAGTGATTTGTTTGTGCCGTGGAGCATTCCAAGGACAGGTGTAAGAAAGACATTTTCTTTATTTGGAAAAGAAGACAGTATCACTAAAGGCACATTCTCCTGATTTAGTGGAACACTGGCATGAAGAAACTCAAATCCAGCTCTGAGATTGCACTGTTAGGCACGTACCTGGAGTGCTGTTCCAGCCAGATTTAGGCATTGGATAGAAGGCTGCTGTCAGGAATTCCACTTTTCCTTTTGGGAGCAACTTCTGAAGAAATGCCGTGGCTGCATATGGATTAACTTTTCCCAGACTAGTGGGCAGGCACACTTTGCTGTAAGATGACTATATACTGTAGCATTTTTTTTTTTTTTATAAATTATCACTAATTTTAGGAACATGGAGACTAAACACTCTCTACTTTGTATGTACATCCTTTCATCTGTGCTGAATGTACATTTCCTTTGTAATAACTAAGACCTGGTACTGAGGTCATTCATAGAGAGCACTCTCAGAATTACACAGAATGAGCAATTTTTTTTTTTCCTGCTGACTTTCATCAGAAACCAGAATGGGACTGGTGCAGTCTTTGCCATGATGGTCAGAGACATTTCCATTTACAGAACTGAACCTCAGAAGTTGCACTTTTAAGTAAGCAGGTCCAAAACTACTATGTAAAAGAACATCTGGAGAGGAACAATGTTACTGGAAATGTGGAATTTCCCTGAATTTTCATAAAATTACTGTGTTACAAGTCTACAGAATGGCTTAACATATTTTACTTTACAGTTACTTTACTCAGCCTATATGTCAGATACATAAAATCCAGTTATCTCTGAGAGGTGTAAGGACCATGCCCTGCATTGAGATATGAGCAGTATCAGTAAAACATTAACAAAAGAAACATACAAATTTGAATGAAATTTGGGGCTAATTTATTTGTAAGGGCTGTCCATGCAAAAATAGCTTCAACTCCTTCCTTGATTCTTTTTAATCTATGTCTCAGTTTTTCTAGAAACATATAATGTTTTTTAAGCCTTTATACTGCAAACAATTAAGCATTTATGAGAATTTGTTGACAGGAATCTCTTAAGTGTAGTTATTTCTATAAATCCTCCATATATTTAAATGAACTCAGGCTAAAGATTTAATTATCTACAACTAGCCCTAGTTAATCCCCACAGAGATCTAGATTTTTATTGTAAATGTGTATTTTATACATTTAATTGCACATTGTTGAAACTTGCATTTTATTTACTCCCACCGAAGTATGCTAATTTGGAAGATTCTATTAAATTCTGAATACTGTTGGAAACAATATTCCTAATGTACTTGTAATTATCCGGTGCTTAACTAATTCCTCTCGACAAGTATTTTAGTAGTTATTGTATTTTAAGGATTTGCAATAACTGAGATTTTAAAGATACAAAATTTGCATACTGTTCAGATTATTGTTTAGATGATTGCAAGTTTCCATGTTGAAACAAACTATTTCATTCCATGGATAACTAAAGATTTGTGGAGTGGAGGCTATAGCCTTTACTAGATGAATTGATACAATGGGAAAATGTTGTGTTGTCCTGGCTGGGCAGGATTCGCCCAGCCCCAGCCAGGACGCAGCCTGCCCCCGGCGGCCCCCGGGCCAGCGTTGTCCCCGGATGGAGAGGTGGAGGTGGCACCATCCATAGGGGGTGGCAGAGGGACTCCAAACCGCGCTGTCCCGGAGTGGTCCCGGGCTGGCAACTCCCTTTCCGATTGGTTGTTGGCTGCTGTGGCTCCGCCCCACCCCCGCGGTGGGGGAAAAAGGGCTGCCACAGCCAGCCCGAGAGAGAGAGAGAGAGCATATGGGACAGAGACAATAAACAACCACCAGACCCCACGTGCTTGGCTCTCTCCTGTATCGCCTTTTTTTCTCCGCTCCGGGAGGTCAAAGCGGTGCCCCGAGGGACCCCCTGGGACCGTGGCTGCATTTGCTGAGAGCTGCCGGCGAGGGCAGCGCAGGAACGAGGCACAGCAGGCTAAAAGGTATTCTAAAAACTTGTAGGGAACTGCGCGGCCGGGGGTAGCTCCGAGCTCGCCAGCACCCCCCAAAGGAGAATATAAAAAACAACAGGAAAAGCAGATAAATTTTCTAGTCTGTCCCAAGCAGACCAGAAGAAAAGCTTTCGCACATGGAAGATTGTGTGCTGAAGTAATCTAATGAGTTAAATTAATTCTATTTATAAACTTTGTCTCATTTATGTCTACATAGCACCATCACCTTAATTACAGTGGAAAAAAAAAAGGTCATTATTTTACCTGCAGTTGAGTATGGGCCATTCATATTTTGGTACAACTCCCACTCCCATTAAGCTAATATTTTTATCAATATCAAAAACACTCGTCATGTAAAAAAACAAAACCAGTGTTAACACTCCCTTCAATGGGACAGGAAATGGCAACATCAAAGGCAGCAGGGAAGCTCTGCTTAAACACACTTTGGGTTTTCACAGATCTTTAGTAATCTGCAGCCTCTTAAGAAGCTTTGTCCTTTACTGAGCTCCCTTTCCCTGAACTCACTACAAAGCCCAACTTGAGAAGATTTGGGTCATCATCTATAAAAAACAAAAAACTTTAAGCACACTCTTCTTTGTGAAGGTAGACTTCTAATAAAGCCTTTTTTTCTATTTACTTGTTATCCCATTTGGCATTCTTTAACAATATCTGAAAATACAAAATGGAAATAAAATGAAAATATGAAAATATAGCAACACACATTACATTTCTAATCTATCTATTCCATCCAAAAGCATTAAACGAGCTAAAAAAAATTGTTACATAGCCACGCTGGAGCACTATTTCTCATAAATTTTAATGTATATATTATAATTTTAAGAAGTAAGTTGAAGTATTTTTTCCTGCATGGGCCAAATGACTTCCACGTTTTCTTTCTGTCAGAAATATTCATGTGAAACATTTGTTTTAAAAAGACCCCCTGGGAAACAATCACATTTTACTCATGTTCTTCTATTAAGCATGTTTGGACTTGCAAGTAATCAGACGAAGAGGGGAAATCTTTATCGAAACGAATTCAAATTAATTCAACACATTTTCCCTGCCAATGAGTTTCTTTTCTTTGTGAGTCGAGATGTGAATGCTGTTTGCTGTGGCTGATGGAAATCTGAAAGCAGCTGCTGTAATTTAAAGCTGTTGTGATCTGCACATTTCCCACTTGACCCCATATTCCTAAAGATCTCCAACCCAGTGCTCCAGTTCTGAGCTACACAGGATGTGCTCTTTGCTGTGGTCACTCTTGGCACCTATTTGCCGATTTTCCTTCAGTCTCCCTTGGCCTCTGATGAAAACAAATGATTTCTGAGAGCTGTCTGAAACAGTGTGCAGAGCTCTGTACTTGAACGTAGGTTTCAGCTGAAGTATGGGGGGAAAAAACCAAACTTCTGGAATCCAGTGAAATAGAGAACTTTTCACATGCCATTGATCTAAGGGATTAAGCTACAGAGAAAAGGCTCTATTATGGTAGACCAGATGTTTTGATTGAATTTTCCAACCTCCTGCAGCGAAACCAGGTTTCCTGTAAAATTGTCCACAGTTTTCCTTGGAAAAAAGGTCCCCATGTAAATTCTCACTATAATAAATCCTGGTTTTGAAACATCAGATTAGAAACCTGAGTGTGGTATCCGTGATTGCAGCTCTTGTGGAAAGGCAGATCATTATATACAATGTCATGGTGTGAGAATGGAAGAGAAAGAAAATGCTTTACCAAGATTTAAGAGCTTCTTAATTCCAAATGTGGGTTCACTACTGGCTGACCCCAAGGTAGCTTGAGTGAGATAAGCCACTTCTTTTTTATTGCATTTCCCAACTAGGATTTGATCTTTTTCATGAGAAGAATTTGCCATGATATCATCAGCACTATCTTCACCTCAGTAAGCCTAAAAGGTTAAAACCTGTTTGCTTTACAGAAATACCAGGTGAGCTGAACCCTTCTGGAGTCACAGAGGAGAAATCCATGGAAGGCAGGAGGGGAACACATCTCCCAGGACAACGAGCCCTGCAGTTACAGCTGCACCAAGGTTCTCCTCTTCCTGCTCTGGAGAACTGCCTGAGAAATTCAGGAAGTTAATAAAGGTAGTAATAATCCCACAGAAAATCTTCCTAACTGATGCTCTTAATACAGAGCTAAAACCCACAGGATAAGTATCCCAGCCTCAAACTTGAGATTATGTTGCAGAAAAAAAATCAGTCTAACGAGGTTCTAGAGCGTAGAGAGAAATTTACTCCATTTAGGATTCATTCTTCTCAGAAATTCCCTTCGGTGATGTTACTTACAATCAAAATGGCAAAAGCATCTCAACTTGATTAAGACAGACCCACTACAGCTTTGCTCCTCAGATTCAGTCCTACAGTGCAGGAAAAACCTTTAAGTGTCAGGTTTTATTTTTGTTAATGCTTGAACTTTGCATCTTTTGCCTTCTTTTTTATGACGGATAATGAATACAAGCTTTATATCAAGTCATTTTGATAAGAAAAAAGCCCAGACAGGTCAATGATGTTAGCTAGAAAATGTTTTACAAAGAAGGGAAAAATAAGCAACTTATCATTTGTTAAAATGAGCTATTTGTTCCCAAATGCTGTTGAGTCATTGGGTCAAAATATGTTTCAATCATTGTGTGTATTCATTAAGGTATCTGTGAAACTTTAAGCACTACATGTCACGGCATCACATAAATTTAATAACATTTACAGCAGTAACACAAAGGCTGATAAAAAATGCTGCGCTTTCACCTATTTTTTTAGGTCTGGAGGCAAAAGAATAGAGAAGAACTGACAAGAAATGTCCTTAAACAAATTAAAATGAGTTAATGTAGGTAGAAATATTTTTCTTTTTGATATATTAATTATAGAATCATCCAAGCTGGAATAGACTTTGCAAAGTCACACCTCTAGGTCAAACCAGAATCAACAGCGAATTGAAACTACACTGCTCTGGGTTTTGTCCAGTCAGGTCTCAAAAGCTTCCACAAATGAAGAATCTTCAGATTAACTGAAATTGAGCATTCTAGTATCTTACTTGTATGCTAATAATGGCAGTATAAATGTCATATTTTACATGTAACTTATTCCTTTAATTGAAAAAAATTAGCATTTTCAAGGGTCCCCATGCATTTTGGTAAAACGAAGTTCCAGTATCCATGTCCCCAAGAGAGTAATTTTAGTTAGTTAGATTATTTTTATTCCCTGACTATAAAACTTCGAGTGGTTAATATTTATCTGCATGAACATTTCTTGATGTCAGCTTTCTTTCCCAACAAAGCAAACTGATTAAAATTCAATTTTCTGGTAGAAAGCATAATAGGTAATACAGACAATTAATTACTTCTTTGATGAAGTCACTTTTCAAAAGATAGAGAGTTTCTTTGCATGAGGATATAATCAAGAAACAGAAGATAGTGTCTTTCTTCTAAAGCACCCAGCTCATCAGCATTCATCCAAAAAGAACTTTCTGGTTTTTTCTCAAGACCCTATTTCTAGTGCATATTCTGAGAATACTTTTGTATGCTTTCTTAATCTCTGTTTTTTATGGTTGTGATTATTTTTTTCGTACTGAGGCTCTCAGGTGATGTCTCATTTGCTGGTTCCTTTTTTTTGCTGACCAGCAGAATAATTTGGAAAAGGCTCCTTACCCTCCTGTTCCTTACTGGTGTTTCCAGTGGAGTCTGACTGGTTTGATAAATGCTCCCTATAATTTCATGGCTTCTAATGACCTTCCTAGGAGAACAGCACTGGTGAGGAGCAAATTGTATGAGTACACATGAGTCATAATAGAGAGCACAGTGTTTCATAGATTAAAATAATCCTTCTGTTTTGGTTTCTTGAGAAGATTCAGCTACTCACTGATGTGGAATGCGCTGATCTTTTCATCTTTTGGAATTCTCATGCAGGCAATAATATGCAAGACTCTTGTTAAATATGGAGAACAGAAGGATGTGAAATGAAAGTATGGCAAAATAGCTTTTGATTTGTGGCATAATCATAGGCAAAAAGAGAAAAGACACCCATCACACGATTTTTTTGTGCTTGCCCTACAAAATGACCACAAAATCCATTATGCTTAAGCAATTTCTCAACCAGTTTATTTTGCAATAGTAATACAAACCACAATATTTCTATCAGTTAACACAACTAAAACCACAAACATCTAAAATCAGACTAAAACATTTAAAATTTCTCAAAAACTTAAATCCCAATATAATAAAAAGTAATCAATATCATCAAAATCTTGGAAAGATCCCACACCTACCAAGAGTCTCTAGTTTGAAAGTATGTTGGTGAACTTTTTTTGGTTTTACATCTGACCAGAGGTTTCCTTGTTCACAAATGCAAACTCTCCACCTGCACAATATATTCTACATAAAAGCAGACTATTTCTTCCCCTACTTTTTGATCTACCTACTCTACATAGTTTAACTGACCATCATCCCACATCTCCATATAATTGGAAAATTTTATAAATTAGATATTAAGGTAGTTTTTCATCCAACAGATGTGAATTGCTTTCAAAATCGTCATCATTCTCTTCTCCTTCCTGTCTGTGCTATCATTGAACAGATTAAATGGAAAGTTTCATCATTCTCAATTCCACTCATTGATTCAACTTTTTATGTGTCAACAGTCTAAAATAAGGAATGTTTTGTGACAGTAAAAGGCAGTTTGTCAAGATCCCGCCTTGCAAGGTACCTGCAGCCCTCTCAACCTATCTTTTGCAAAATGAGTAGTCTTTTTTGATCTTATCACTCAGCATGGGAATATTGGCCTTTTTTTTTGGTGTTAGGAGAAAGAACACACATTTGCATTTTAAACATTTGTTCTAATAATTTCATAATTTCTTAAATTTATCAGTGGGCCAAACTTCCAAAATTGTAGCTTACTACACTGTGCCAAAATCAATTGGAGTTACCTGTCATATGATCCATTTTTGAAAGATTTCTGTTGTGTATTTTATCACCTCATCTATCTGAAACAATACTGCACTAAACCTTTACCATCATTCTTTATTGATTTTTTGATACAAACTGTCTCCCAAAAAGCAACTGGTCTGTCAAATTTCTATTGAAAATACACTCAGCTATTAAGCTTTGTTGAAATTAATATTGTAGCAAAACATCATTGTGTACTTTTCAGACCAATGTATTCCACTGTAAACTAAAATATTCTGACTGTGACTGTCTAATCTTTATTGCATCAATTTTACCAATTGTCCTATGTCACTTTCATGCACTTTTATATTACTTACACTGAATATCTTTAGTTGTTTTTCTGGAAATTTAGTTGTATTATACATGCAATTCTTCTGAAGCACTTGGGACACCTGGTAAAACATTTGGCCTGATGTGTTTTATCTGCTTTACCCATCAGCCTGAATAAATACCAGAATCCTGATGCATGACTCTGTTTGGTAATGAAGTCATAAAAAAAAGTAACAGCAATATATGCCAAGACAAGATGACCTTGCCATTCACATAATTTAAAGAAATTATTTTATTATCTGTTGACAAGAATCTTACACATTATGCCTGGGGTTTTTTTAGTTGTTTTTTTTTTCTCTGCAAATGATGACACCTCCAAAATCCCTGCATTGTTATTTCAGTGCAAATTTAATCATTTAAACAGAGTAGTGTCAGCCTGCCTAGTTGTCAACATCTCTAGTTCTTTGTTCTCACATCTTGAACATCTGTCCAAACCCGGCTGTTCCCAATGATTCCTGCATGAGACAGATGCAATATTACCAGGTCAACATGGCCTAAAAAGGGATGGACTGTCTCACTAAGTCCTGTTTCTTGAAGTGGTTACCATTATGAACATTTCCAGCATAGCTTCCATGCAAAAAGTTTTGCTAACTCACAAGCTAAACACATCTTTTCCTCCAGAAGTTTCCTAGGGAACATTTTAGCATCCATTTGCTGACATCCTCTTAACACAAATGCATAGTAGTAACAAAAAAGCACTTCAGATTGCAAAACTAGATGCTATCATACCATGTCACTGTGCTAAAAAGACAAGCATCCCTCTTTCCAAATTGTTGCTGTTTGGAAAAGAGCACATTTGTTTTCAATATGTACTTGCATAGAGGAAGGCCAAAAGTTATGCTTCAGGCCTGGCCGGCTGGATATTGTTTTGAAAGCAGAATTAGGGGTTTATTTAAGGGTGTACACAATGCTTTAAAGATACTTCATGTATTGTACAAGTTTAAGGTTTCAATGTTATGAACATGAACATAAAAAAAAACCCCCAAGTCCCAAACCACCTTCAAGTAATATAGCAATTTTATTTATTTATTTATTTATTTATTTGTAAGTATACATGGGCAATAAAACCCCCTCCCAGTTTGCCTAATTTTGAGGATTTGGGGGAACTGGAGCAAATCCTCACTCAGCGTTTGATAACTGGGATCATTTCACTTCAAAGGCTGGCTGTAGTTAAGGGTATTTTACAGATGCTGGTGAAAGATTAAAGATGGAGGCACATTTGAATTAAAAGGTATCGGTATTTTTTAAAAAGGCAAAATTTCACTATAGACTCAGAAAATTCAGTCCTAATGCTCATGTAATAAATGAAGCACTTTGTTATTAAATTATGCTAGATATGGTTTGGGGGGTTTTTGTTGTTGTTGTTGTTGTTTCAAGTCCATTAAACTGATGTCACCACAATTTCTTGGTTGTCCCATTTTCCAACTGACCAACTGTCAGTTCCTATTTCTGGACACAATTACAAATGCAGCCCAGAACGTGGCAAAGTGAATGCAGAACAGATTGAACACTGAGGGGAATCTGAGCAATGCAGCTAGCAGAGATGAAAATGCTGCAAGCCTGCTGACAGACTGGAAGGGAGGAGAAGGAAGCCAAAGGAACTGAAAAATGCAACCAGGAAACTTGTGAGACAGCAGGTACAAAAAAGCCAGACTTACAAGAATTTGGAAATAATAGTAATTTCTGAAAGGCAGCACAGCCCAAGAATGTGTGATCATAGAGAAGGATCTGCAGCTATTTATATTAGATACCATTACTGCTAGATCTGCAGCTATTTATATTAGATACCATTACTGCTATTAACAGCTCCCCAGTTGATTAAACAAATGCTCTCTGCATCTAATACAGTATTTTAATTAAGCTGTAAATAGTCATGGTTACCTAAAACATTGTGAATTTTCTGCTGGAAGATGTATTTCTTTATCTGTCTACAAGGAAAATAGAGTAAAAATGTGGCATGTGTCCATCACTGCTTTATTCTTGCCTAATTCCAGGATTCACACAGCAAAATTTCTTTAGTAGTTTTGTGTAGTGTTGCTTTTTCTCCTAGCTAGGTGAAATCTAACCACTCTTTAACAAGGTATGATATCAGATGTATGAAATATACTGTCACACAGATTGAAGACTAATCTCCTAGTGTTTGGAGTGGAGAAAAATGCACAATATTTCTACAAGGGACAACAAGACACACTTCATAACTCTCAAATTAGGATCAGATTCCAAGGAAAGAAAATCATGTCGGTTGTCTATAGGGTGCTTAAAATTAGACTGAGCTTCCTTTTTAGAAGATATGTTAATCTATCAATTCACTTAAGAAGGAAATACTCGGTATTTAATTTTATTTGAAAATTGTATGGATATGAAAATAAATTTTCAGCTACAACTTTTTATTGAATTCCCTTCTCCTTAAAATGTTTGCCCTTCCAGCCGCACTGGAAGCAACATTTGAGTTCCTGCTGTACAATGCTACAGATTTCTGACCAAATGTTCTTCGTGCAGCCCTCATCCAGGGTGAATGGAGAGTTGGATCCAAGGATGCAGACTGTAAAAACTAGGTTCACTAGAAGAGACAAGTCTGAAGCTAAAGATACAGATTTTTTCTTTTAATATGAATAACTCCCCTTTTATGGTGTGCTTCCCTCTCTGACAGAAAGTCCAGTAATTAAAAAAAAAACGGTAAAATTTAGTCCCCAGTTTTCTTTAATAAATTAAAAAAGAGCTGGGGAATCCATGAATGTTAAAAACTTTACATTTGCCTTTAATTTAAAGTCTCTAAATGTACTTTACTCTTTAAAAGGATTTTTAAAAATCTTGGGATTAAGAAAGTTGCTGTCTCAAATATCATGTCAGTCAGCACTGGTTGTGGCATTACTTCTGACAAACTAAGAGTTTGAATAGAAGTATTCTTCTTCTAATGCCACATTCCCCAGGGTAATGAAAATAATCATAAATTGCATCACACAAAGCTGTGAGCTTCACAGGGCTGTGTTTCCCTTTCTATATGAACCACACAGTACCTACAAATTGATGAATTACACTTCCAAAGGAATCCAGGTGTGATGTAATTGGTGCAGAACTTTTATGGCACTGCTCAACACTCTTCACATGTCCTATGCCAAGTATCATTCCTAAAATTTAAACAGCTTTGATGTATCAGTGCAAATTTAAACAGATCAAAAATGAGAAATACACATTCAACTTTTGTAATGAAGTAAAATTTGAAGAAATCAAAGCACAGGGAAAAGAAAAGTAAAAAAAAAAAACCAATCTACCCAAACTAACTGAAAACTGTATAAGATACCCACAGAACTGCACAGAAGCAATTTTTCGCTAATCTCCAGAAATATTTTTGGTATCTTTGATAACCTTGACCGTATTCTTAAACCACAAGTTACCAGCTAATCCATTTCCTCTTCAGTAAAATCACAGAAAGAGTGACTTCGGCAATGTATTTTGCTTCTTAACAAGTGGTTTAACACTTCTTGCACTTCTCTTTGAAAATATTCCAGTACTACACAGCACCTACAACAGCTGAATTTAAAATTACAACTCCAGAAAAGGAATTAGCAATATCGTTTCAAATGCAACCATGTGTTTTAGCTAAAATTTAGAAGCTTTCCAAAAGCATCCCCTACTTGAGTTTTAACACAAAATCTTAGTAACATATTTTTTCATTATTTTACAAGAACAGAAATTTTAAAATCCTGTTTAGTCAGCACATATAATTAAATATTTTGAACCTCTGTGCAACCTGTGCACACAGTTATAAAATTTCATTGAAATGTTCACTGAACATTAAAGTGCTAAGAAATTCTGGACTACAGTTCATATAAAAAATCAAATCATTCTTGTACTGCTCTCAAAAAACTGTCCATTCTCAGTTTAAATTTCTGTTGTGAAACTTTCCTTTAGTTGGTGGCAAGGGAATTAAGGCAACCACAGTAAGGTGGGCTTTTTTGGTTACTCCCAACACAACACTAATATTTGATTTACTTTGTTGAGCGAAAATACAAATAGAGAGCTTGAAAAGAAAAAAACCCTTTTTTTTCAGTGGGACAGTTGAACAGTTTTCTGGGGCTGCAAGCCAAATAAGCTTTCTAGGCCTCTATTTTCTCTATAACATAATACAGTTAGCTACAACCATGTATTTAAGTTACTGCTGTTAACTCTATTTTTGTCATTTTGTTAACAAAAACTACAATTCATTACTCTTAGTAAGTGTTCCTGTGCCTAAATTTGTCTTCACTGAAGTGAAGACAAGTTGTTTTGCTGACTACCCTTAATTCTCTGGACATAAAACACGTGATGAGAATTTTAAAAAGCCCTGCTATATACAACAGTACTACCCAAAAAGACGTAAATGATAGCAGTGAAAAACCTGTCTCAACACTCTATAAAGATTCGAGCTTCACTTGTACACAAAATTTATCTCATTGCTTGTGATTCATTTGATATCCCTTTATTTTATTGTATATTCATAACTTTAAAATACATGCAGGAAGTGACAGTACTCCAAGGGACTCTAGAAATATTAAATTTAATAATCACAGATTATAAATGATCTCTAGCTCAGGCAACCAGGTTGTAGATTCAGGATGATTCCCATGAGGAGGGAATATTCAGATCAAAGCCACCACTGCAGTAACTCATACCCTGTTATCCTGGCTCCTCTGCAGCACAGAAAAACCTTCAACCTTATAAACAGTCTTCAGTATATAAAACAAAATAATTATGAAGAACGAAACATTTTCCCTCAGAAGATTTCTTGCACTGACCCGAGCGGGAAAAAAATTGATTGTTTTCATCTATATTGAGCACTGATTGCATACTGTGGGTAAATCAGCAAGACTTGATAGAAAGTCAAAATTCTCATGGCACTGTTACCTGAAATACATTACAGAGAATTGGATTTTTTACTGAGGTGGTTTGCTGCATGCTTGTCTTAACATACTACTATCTATTCCACAAATAACTAAAGATGTACAGTGTTCTGCAGGGGAGTGCTTCTGGAAGAACTTTCTCCATTGCATTTTTCTTTTTTTTTTCTTCAAGAAATGTGTAAAATTTCATAGAAGCTCAGCTTTCTTTTCCGATTGTTTTTGATGCATTTTATTTTTAGAAGCAAAGGGAAAAATGCCACAGCAAAAGAGCCTTGGAAATTTAAAGCTGAGGTAGGGCACTGAAGGGACAAAATCAAACACTGAGTTTTACTGAGCAGTACAAAGCGTGAAGTAAATTCCAGAGTATGCTGTAAGCTCAAAATAGGTAATTGTACAACTCAAGAGGGCCAGATCTAAGCACATAAATCCTAGAGGAGTGTAGATCTATATGCACATCTCATGTTCATATACAGTCATGACTGTATATATAAAACTCAAGTGGCTGCACATTGTAGAAATACTGACAGCTCATAACAGCAGCTGCTGAAACAGTCCTGCTATATTCCACTGTGGAGAACTGAAATTCTGGGAAACAGCAGGTGTTTTTGGAAGGATTCTCTTCAGAATCCTGCCCCTAAGGCTATGGCTGTGCCAGTGCAGTGCCAGGGCTGGGCAATGGCTAACATCTGCTTTTTTTCCTAATTGCTTATATCTATGATTATTCTGACGTGGGATGGATACACAAGGCCAGTTCTTTACAAAATTAAAACTCATTTTTTAATTTTAAGCTTCACTTCAAATGAAATTCCTAATCCCTTAAAGATCAACACGTTAAAGTGTTTTTGTAAAGTTTCAAGCACTTCCACTAGACAAGTAAATAAAAATTAAAAAAAAAAAAAAAAAAAAAAAAAAACAAAAAAAAAAAAAAAAAAAAAAAAAAAAAAAAAAAAAAAAAAAAAACCATAAAAATAGATTGCTAAAGGAAGAACCTCATTAGTTTTTGGATTTATAGACTAAAACCTGCTCATTCCCTAGGCAGAGACTCAGGTAAGAACAAGTATTTAAAACAGCTTTGTGGAGACACCCGTCTGCAAAGCCAGGGCACAGATCCCAGTTTATTTAATAGCTCAGACATAAATTCATCAGCTGTGCATGAAGTGCCTGTTTTGAATTTACATGTAGACATCTCATTTGCTTTTAAGTGGTTTGAAAATATTAATTTGTGCTGGCTACACAATGCAATTTAGTACAAAGACCTCAGAGAGCTTTTTCTCCTGGGACTGGTGTATTCACAGAAGCAAGGCTTGGAGAAACACAAGCAGAGTTTCTGACAGCACTCGAGTCTAGGGGTTTTTCTCCTTAGATAACAAATTCTGCCCTTACAGAGTGCCTGTTGGTGTGGATTTGGTGCTGCGCTGAATTGGCTATACCACTTGTGGCTCAGGGGGTGGCTTTGCTGGATTTTATCAGGAATCTCCCCAGTTTTGCTCCAATGAGTAGTGTGAAGAGTCTCTGAGACCTTCACCAACAGCTGAAGCTCATGGTCCTGTTCACTGCCAGAAACCAAATACTGCATTACATGGACTAGCACTGTTACCAGTCATGGCAATTCCTGCACTTGATTTTATCCAAAGGAATTCTAACATTTGAGCTTCCATGAGGAAGAGAACAAAACACATGGGATTTCATTACTCCTCATTAGTTTTCCTTAACAGATGCAAAGCTCAGTACGGGCAGTGGGCCTTCTACCTGGAGGGCAGGAAGCCTTGATGTCAAATGATTTTGGGCAGTAAGAGCAGAGGAAAACAAACTGAAACAAGAACAGAAAAAGCAAGACAAATCTTGATGTCTTGATGCAACCACATGGGCAGTGAAAGCAATTGCCCTTAGTTATTTTGTCATGGAATGAAAAGCTAAAGCTAATCTCCTTAGCTTTCCCACATGGAAGTGGAATCCAAAACTAATCCTTTTACAGTAGCTATACCACATGAAATGGGGTGTTTAAACAAATCCCCTTAATCATCATGGCAAGAATCAGGGAGCTAAAGTCAATCCCCTTAGCATCCTACATGAAAAAGGGAACCAAAGCAATCTCCTTAGTTATGCTGGTGTTAATAACAAACTCCATCAAGCCTTTACATATTTTGATATAAAATTATTAGTAGCATTCTTCTAACATGCCAAGAACCAACATGAGGATGCAGTAACATCTATAGTACAACACTTCTACTCAATTTTTAGGGCATAAAAGTTCTAATCTCACCACTTCATGACCTGTTGGTCACAGGCATAATGCAAGAGTATCCATGTATCCATCAGCTGAGAGGCAAAACAAAATGTTTGAGTTCTCCCTTAAGAAAATTAAGAAATGGGGAGCATTCCTTATAGTATGGAAAGCTGATGAAAAGTACTAACATACATGGAGAGAAATCACTGACCAAGACCATACTGAGCATATCATCACTGTTGAGTTGTCATGTCTGCCAATTCAAACTTTGTTTTACTGTTTTACTTACTCTACAATATGCCCAGCTTTTAACACTACTAGTAAATCTAAAAGAAACATTATTAGACTTCTTAAAAGACAAAACAGAAGGTCAGGTAGAACACCTGTGTTCTACATCTCAACAGCACTTGTGATCTTACACTCTATTTCTGCAAGTCATGTATTATGTTTTAAACTCCTAGGATAGGATTCTTCTGATTAAATACAATAGCAAAGGATTATCCTCTTAAACCTGAAATGCAGTTATAATTTATTATTCATGAATACATGGATTTTATACTGAGTTCCTTTCTATTTTGTTCTCCACGGAATTGTGATTATTAAAAAGAATTCTGTTTCCTTATTAGCAGTCAATAGACATATATACAAATGATCTATTTTCCACTTTTTGAAGTAGATTGTTAGGATTATGTGGAGAGTATGCAGTTCTGCTAGGATTGCTTACATAAATACATAATCCATGTGGCAGAGGCCTATGTACTTGCCTGGATCCCTTTGCGGGATATTAAATTGTGTGAAAATTACTGTATGAAGTGTCTCCTCTGAAATCTGAAGTCTGCAATTCTCTCCATTTTGGACTAGCAATTGCTGCACTCTTTATTTAGAACTGTTCTTCAGAGAAGGGTTTTCAAGCTCAAATGTTGTACCAGAGGCTTGGACATCTACTGGCAGAGAGGGAAAAGCAGAGGAGAATTTCTTCAACACCACACTTCCAGTCCAGCTGGAGTATTTTTTTCTTACTTGGTGAGAATTCCAGTGGAGCAGAAAAACTATTTGGATACTGTATTTTCATCCTGGCAATGGTTGAAACTCCTGGTCCCCACAAACATCCTATAATCCTATAATTTAAAGCACCATCAGAACATGAATGATTTATTGCAATTTGCAAGGGGGACTATTTGTGCCTAAGTATGTAAAAGAGGCTTAGAGAATGCTTCAAGCTTTATAATCTGGTTACTTTCCTATAACTTTAAAAATTCATTCAATGTATTTAAACATGTGTAAACAGTTCAAAAGTAAAGCTGGCATGATTTTGGGGGGAAGTTTTTTAGCTTTCTTTTCTGTTAAGTCTAAGTAAAGGCTTCCAATATAAGGTCAGGCTACTGCAAATCCTTAAGAATATATTAATTCTTTTGTTTTTCATTATACATAGGAGATCCACGTTTAGATAATAAATTATTCCTGGCTCTAAAAATGATAAACAGAAAGCAGCAGTTTGCTCAGAGCTTCCCTAAATTACTGAGCACAGCATCTGAGTAAAAAGCAGCAACTGGTCGTGAGACAGTGAAGCATTTGCTGCTGCTGCCAATTTTACCTTTTCTCTTGGAAAAAAAAAAATTTTTTTGTGGCTTTGGAACAATTCAGAGAAGATTTCTTTTCAGAATACCTAGATATTTATCACCCACTTTGGCATTTATGAGACCATTTCCTAAGCACACAGGAATTTCAAGGGGTATTTCCCAAGAGTTCAGTACAGCAATTCTGAAGTCTCTGAAAATACAATGGTTCAGATAAAGAGGTGTTCAGTATGCACCTATTATTTCCATAAATATTGCTTTTCTCCACTTCACTTTTGTTCTGGCTTTTCCTTGATTTTTTTACTGGGCAGCACTCAGTTTGGCATTCTTTCTTGCTCCATGTGTGTGCACAGTGAAAGCTGAATTATATCAGAAAATATTGTATTTAATTTGGAATGTACATATGAGTGAATTTTTTATGAATTTCAGAGTATTTTCATGACAGAAACCATAAAATTCTGTAATCTAACACTGCTGAAAATACACCCCACAGAACTTCAATCAATCAACCAATCAATCAATCATTCTTCCTCCTTCATCCCACTATGTTTTCCTTCTCAAAACACAATTCTTTCTCTATAAAACAAAAAGGGAAGGATATGTTAATTTTCACTAAATTATACTTTCTTTTTTTTTTTTTTCTTCCTGCCCGTTTTGGTAAGCCAAAATATTGTAAACTTCTGAATGCAAGAGATGAATGTGAAGCCTACAAAGACTTAAAAAGTATTTTTTTGTGCACTGAGGGCATTGATGTTTATTTTAATTTCCAACTAATTTATTTTTGAAAAAATAATACAGAATTAGCATTCATTCTGTGGGGCTTCACAACTGAAAGAGTTAAATGTTTACTGTGCTCTACTGCTTATAATGGTTCTCACACCTAAAATGAGAAACTTAACAGGAAATATAAATACTGCTACAGCCACTCTTTGCCCTCTTTTGCTATATAATATACGACATACATTGAAAAATAATCAATATGTACAATAAATTTGGCCTTTACTAGGAATATATATGTACACAAGACTATTTAAACTCAATGGGAATGGAAAATTAATGCAAAAAGTATAAGCAACATTACTATCATAAAGTTCAGATTTACCACACAATACACTAAAAATACAATAAATTGCATTTGGTTGAGCGGTTCAGAGATTTCTTCTAATGCTGTACTATTACAGATTATATATGAGCTGTAAGTATATGGCTGTTCTGTACTTGGAGCACACAAATTTGTTTATAATCCTCCTGCATTGTATCTGCTTCCCTATAAGTGGTTTGTAGGGTTTATTCTGGTTTTGTTTGTTTGGGGGTTTTTTGAGGTTTTTTTTGGGGGGGGTTTCCTTTTGGTTGGTTGGTTGGGGTTTTTTGTTTGTTTTTGTTTGGTTGGTTTGGTTTTTTGGTTTGGTTTGGTTTGGTTTGGTTTTTTTGGGGGGTCAGGGGGGCTTGGGGGCTTTGTTTTGTTTTTAATTTACAACAAATGATATGTCATTATTTAGGCTATGAATAGTTCAGATCTGTGACTGCACGGTGGCAAGCACCAGCAGGCCCAAATTTGCAATACCCAAAGAAGAACATGACCGTGTACTTTGGTCAAACCTCCACAGAATCTGCAATTAGACGTTCCACACAAAAATAATCAGGATACTGCCCAAGTGTATGTACAGAAAAGATGAAGATGACAAATACTATCTCATTACAGAGATAGTACATTTTGTGAATGTACCTGTTTCTGATGGGCCATGCTCCCATAACCCTGCAGCCAACCCAGATTCTCAAATTCCCAGCACAGCCACAGCTAATTCTGCGGCCCCAGGGCTTTCCAAGTAAATTAAGATTTTTGCCATTTTACCAGGAAATAATACAGGCAAAACCAAACATTTAGACATGTACCAATCGACCTAGACTGACAGTTCCTGGGATGTGCAGTTTTCAAGAAAAGCTTTCATGTTCTAAGAGATGCTCCTAAAAGAAACATGGAAACTGGACTCCCACAACCAAGTCATGTCATATTAGCAACTGCAACTCCTTTAAAAAAGCTTTCCTAGACATTTAACTACCTAATTGTTTAATCTCTGCAGATGGAAATGAATCTCAAAAAACTTACCCCTCGACTTAACCTTTTTCCTCAAATAATGACTTGACTGTCAAAAAGGATTCTAAATATGGCATTGCAGAGGATGGTATCTGATTATACCCAAATTACAGCTCAAATACGTGACTTCCAATATTTTTTCTTAATGTCATCTCTGTGAATTCCCCATATTGTGTGAAAATCTGATTAGCTTCCTTCATTTGCCTTCATCCCTGTTAAATGTTCTGACAGCTAAATCCCTGCCTTCTATTAAAGATCTTATTAAAACACAGCCTCTCTAACACCTCTGAAATCCTGCTGCTTTCACAGATGTAACTACGTATCTTTATCACAGCTGAACTGCTGTAATAGACGGAAGAACTTAGACTTTTGGGTGCATTTTTTATCTAAAGAATGTCCCCAGCTCTTACTTAAAATTTTGCTTCTTGCTACTTCTGCAACATCTCCCCACACAGCTGCAGTTCTCTGTTGCACAGCCTGTTCAGAGTGTGCCCGGGTGGCCAAGGAGGCCAAGGGCATCCTGGCCTGGGGCAGGAGTAGTGTGGCCAGCAGGAGCAGGGCAGTGGTTGTCCCTCTATTCAGCACTGGTGAGGCCACACCTCGAATGCTGTGTCCAGTGTTGGGCCCTTCAGGACAAGAAGGAATTGAGGAGCTGGAGCGAGTCCAGAGAAGGGAATGGAGCTGAGGAAAGGTCTGAAGTGTTATGAGAAGCCACTGAGGGAGCTGGGGGGGGTTCAGCCTGGAGAAAAGGAGGCTCAGGGGAGACCTTATCACTCTCTACATCTCTCTGATGCGAGGGTGTAGCCAGGTGGGGATCGGTCTCTTCTCCCAGGGAACGAGTGGCAGGATGAGAGAAAATTGCCTAAAGTCGCACCAGGGGAGGTTTAGATTGGGTATTATGTTTTTTTTTTCATGGAAAAGGTTACCAAGCATTGGAACAGGCTGTCCAGGGATGTAGTTGAGTCCCCAGCCCTGGAGATGGGCAAAGACAAGTCGATGTGGCACTTATGGACATGGCCTAGTGGTGAACTTCGCAGCATTAATTTGCAGTCGGACTCAGTGATCTGAATCATTTCCAACCCAAATGATTGTATGATTTGTTAGGAAGAGAAGTGAAATACCTTTAGATAGACGTCTTTTTATGGTATTGCTGTTTTTTCCTGGTAATTTTCACACAACTTGAATTTTAATTATGTTTACTGTGTCTGTCTGGGACAGAGTTCATTTCTTTCCAGCTGCCATATGGTGCTGTGTTTATACTGGTGACCAAAACAATGCTGAGAACACACCATTGTTTTATTTAAGAAATGAGTGTTAAGTATATAAACTTCCTTATGTTTATAAATACGGTTTAGAGACCGTCAACTTAAGAAAATGAATAATTTAAAATGTTAAGTATTGTATAAGAATGTTCCAAGATATATTCCCCCAATATATCTTCTGAGATATAACTTAAAAGATGAAGGTGAAGATGGAGGCACCTGCATTGAAAGAAATGTTTGCAGGTTGGCACAGGAAAACCTCAGTGCCAACTGTCACAAACAGTGCCAAGCCAGTCAAAATTCTGTTACCATAAACTACAGAAATGTCTCCTAATTAACTAAGAAGCAACTAAAAAATAAATTGCTGACTGATGCATTTACTGCAAAACTATAATTTTAACAGAGATGGTAAAATAATCAGTCTGGTAGAGAAAAAATATCAGACAAGATTAGTCTCAAAAAATTCATAACACAAAAAGAACAGTAATACTCTATATTAGTGACAGTTATTAAAAAAAAATTTAAATCCCCTCTAGAAAGAAGATATTCAAACCAGAATTATTTCTCTGGATAAATCAATAGGAAAATTACCAATTGACAAGGAAACTGTTCAAATAATTGTGGAAGTTTCATCACTCACAGAGTTGTCAAATAGTTTAGAGGACTTCCACTAGGTTCTTTACTGCTAAGGCTGTACATTTTGCCTACTATGACAAGTCAAGGTAGCTTTTGTAAGTTTCTTCCACATGTAAATGTCTCACAGCTCTGTGCTATGAGTCACCTTGCCCTTCTTTTAAACTGATTTTTGGAGTGGCTATGCACAAGTTTGGCTTGTTCAGCCTGGAGAAGGCTGTGGAGGGACTTTACAGCATCTTCCAGTGCCTAAAGGGGGCTACAAGAGAGCTGGAGAGGAACTTTTCACAAGGGCATGGAGTGATATGATGAGGGCTAATGGCCTTAAACTGAAAGTAGATTTAGATTGGATATTAGGAAGAAATTCCTCCCTGTGAGGGTGGTGAGGCCCTGGCACAGGGTGCCCAGAGAAGCTGTGGCTGCCCCACACCTGGAAGTGTCCAAGGATAGGCTGGATGGTTTGAGGTTTGAGCAATCTGGTCCTGTGGCATCCCTGCCACAGGCAGGGGTTTGAAACTTGACAATCCTTGAGCTTCATTCCAACCCAAACCATTTTATGATTCTGTGGCAGAAATTTATCAGGCCCTTATGGCAACACTCCCCAAACCACAGTTTCTGAACAAACTCTGCTCACTAAATTGTGTTACATTGATTAATGCAATGGGAAATAAATAATATGTTTTAAAAAGTTACATTGAAGACAGAAGGAAAAAAATGCCACCAACTGGAGTTGACAAAGGTATGTATTTTATTATTATTACTGCTAATGGGTAAGTGACAGTTGTGGACTGCTGCATTTCAGTTGGACTTCCAGGTTTTTTCCTTTCTTTCGTAGTCCCTAACTGTGTCCCCAAGGTCAGCAAACTGACTTTGGTTGGAATGCTGGACTTTGGTTCACATGCACTTGAGCACTTCAGACTGCCCACTAGCTCCCATTCACACCCTCTTCTGAAACATATGAACTTGTGCCTTCCCATTTCTTGTACTAAACCAAAAAAAAAAACCCAACAAACTAACTCTGTTCTGTATTTTCAAGGTTATGGAGTGACAGCTTGGTGACTAAAGATCTCCTTTCATTCCACAGTGCATGCTTTTTCATAAATCAATCGGTCATCTTGAACTATAGCCCAAAGAACAGAGGAAGTATCAGATGTGTCCATTATTAAGGTAGAAATTTTAGACAGCCCATCACTAAGAAGCTAAATTGGAACTCAGTCAACAAAAGTTGATGCTATTGACCTCAGAAATATTAATGTTTTATGCTGCATTTTTGTAGCTCTAAGCACTAAATTTATTGCCTGCTCAAAATACAAGGAAAAAATCTGACACACAAATAAAGAAAACACATTTGTAAGAACAACCTATTGCATTCTCATGCTTCAGGAAGGGTGCACAAATAACTGGGAAGAAAATTAAAAAACAAAACCACATATTATACTCCCAAGACACGGTTATCTTTGCAGCTCAATGATGACCAAAACTGCTGAAAGCTTACAAATGTGATGTCATTAATCTATAAATAAAAAGTCTGGGAGGTGAAGGTTAAGGTTCTGCAAGTTCCAGAAGAACCTCCTGATTTTTTATCCCCCTTCACCCTGGCCTGTTAGTTTAAAATCTCTGAGGCATACTCAATATTACCCAAATCCCAAGCATTATTATTTCAGTTGCTCTTTAATTTAATGAAAACATTCCTTGTGACTGAGTATGCCAGTAAATTAATGACTTCTGCTAATGTCACAGTCTCAAGAAAACCCACCATCCCATCCTCCTAACATCAAAAATGTTCAGCAGAGCAGTAACCATATATGAATGACATTTTTCTTACACACATAAACACTACATGAACACTTGAAAGGTTTGAATAAAGTAACACATTAGATTTGGATAGTATCTGAACAAAAATGTCTTTCAAAAAACACCAACAATTCAAAATCTGTCACTCTCCTCCAGGAAACAAGAAAATCCTAATGTGCCCATCATGGGACAGAAAGGATTCTTATTTCTGCAGTGATAATCTCCATCACACCAATGCTTGTGCCATATTCTGAATTATATTAGGACTGATGAGTAACTCAGATTAGATAGCACTGTGGACATAAACCACCACCCCTGGAAGTGTTCAAAAAGTGTGTGAATGTGGCATTTGGGGACATGGTGTAGTGGTGAACACAGTGGTGTTGGGTTAACGGTGGGACTCAGTGACCTGAAAGGTCTTTTCCAACATAAATGATTCTATGATTTTATGTTACAAACCACTTTTTTCCCCCATATTTATTCTAGCTTCTTTTTTTTTTTTTTTCCCAAACCACTTTGTACATTTTTGGGAAATATTTTAATAATTGAATCCCAGGTTCTTACTGAAATGTAAGCTCCTTGTACTGTAGTAAGTGCTGCCAGTTCTTAATACACAGCAGAGGTCCTAAGACACCCAAAAACCTCAAGAGGCTGCAAAACTATTGTTTAGGGTATGTATGATGAGCCAAAAAATCCATGTTATAACAGCTATGTTTTAAATCAACCTGGAGTGCACATGTTTTTGTGCTTGTATACTATGGCTGTTGCTTTTGGAGTACTTAAAGCTTTTAAAAATTTACAGAATAACTGCAATTATATCTTGTGTGCTTTCCAAATGTACTGTGCACTTCAATAGAGCTCATCCCGGTGCTCAAGCAAAACATTCCTCACTGGATTTTCTCATCATCGTAGATGACAGTCCTTACTTTTTGCTAGAGCAAAAAATACCTTGATGGATTTTCTCATCATGGTGTATGACAGTATTTGCTTTGTCTGGGATTTTTAAAGGAAATAAAACTTTCAGAATTATAACTCAAGACTGCATGAGACTGCATACAAAATGTAAAACACACACGTATCTGTGAGAGATGGAATTTATGTCTAGGAATACAAGAAAAAGAGTAATCCATAAAGTTGAAAACAGGCTGAGATTAAGAAATGTCACATTGCTTGAAATCCCTGAGGGCAAAGACACAGAAGGCATTTTATAAAAATGGATTATTAAGGTGCTGAGGGTAGACAATTCCTACTTCCTTCTGGAACAGATCATGGAAAATAAAATGACTGAAAATGGAACAAGATGTTTTTCTCAGAAAACCAGTATTTTCTGAGCTCATTTCAGAGAAGGAAGTAATTATATGCCTCGTACGCAAGAATCGAGATTCTGCAAGCCAATATAAAAATAAGTGATATACAGTATGGACAGTGACACCAGAACTAGAAGTTGATACAAAACATGTTAAATGCTCCAGAATAGTGCATCTTGCTTTAAAAGTGAAACTCCAAGTGCCCCTGATATTCTGTGACATGCATTAGCTGGGTGGAAAGAAAAAAGCAGGTTCTGGAAGTGTAGCCACTGGCAAAGCAGTGATGGCTGAACTTTAGAGAGTAAAAATGCTGCTCTTCACTGTCCCCAAGGATAACAGACACTATTAATGTTTTCATTTTTCTGATTTAGGTAATCTGATACCATATTTTCAGATGCTAAAGTCCATACTGGTTCTCACTTAAACCATAAAATTTTTGTTCCAATTTGCAAAACCGAAAATTATTTTTCCTTTTATTTCACACACACACACACACAAGTCATTGTAACACATTCCTCCTGTGTAGTTTTTAATATGAAACTTTATGATGTGTAACATTTAGAATTGGATTTAAAGTAAAATAGATACATAGTACTCAGAAAAGCAGGAGAAGGGCGTGATAATGTGTACTCATGTCACCCTTGCATCTGTTATTCCACTCACAACACAGGCAGCTCCAGTCCCAAGAACAACTAAAATCCTTCTGACAAGTCTGTATTGCAAGAATATCCACCCATGCAAAAGGGCCATTCGCTTCCAGAGTGTCAGAATGCCAAAATCCAGACCAAAACAACCAAAATGATGAGAGACTTACCCCATTTAAGGGAAATGTTTTCCATCCTAGTTCTCCAAGGGCAGTTGTAGTATCAAGTAACACAACTGAAAATGGAAAAAGAAATTGTGTTTGTGGTATTGCTTGGATTAGACATAATAAAGTATTAAAACAGTAAGGACTGAACTTGCCATGTTAGCCAGGTACGTTTAGGCTTTCATGGCTTTCATTATCTAACAAATGTTTCAACACTCATAAAAACCCCTTAATCTTTTAATCACAATACACTACTGACATTTAACCATTAGAAGGTGCCTGAATAAACATGCACATTCCTGCAATCCCTTGCCTGGAAATCTGGAAAGTCTGCAGCATTAAAGCTAATAAAATAAACAGCTTCACAAGTAAGATTTTTTTTATGAAACCCATAAACTTCCCAGAAATAAATTTATACAATTTACAAATTAAGAACACAGAAAAACAAACAACTTCAGTTTCTATCTCAGCTGTAGTATCAGTGTTAAAAGCTGCTGCATATATTTTACATCACTTCTGTCATATTCATGTTGGTTTCTTGATATGTGATAGGATGTGCATTATTGTACTTGAATATTACAAAATGTTTCTGCATTATTTTAAAGTTAGATTATATCAGCTTCATTTTTCACTTCCATTCACTGATGCTAAACAAAATATTTAGCACATGAGACATTTTACCCGCAGGTACTACTGCCCTCTAATGGAATTGTTTCATCCGACCCTCTAACTTCAGAAATCTAAATTAGGATTTAAGCACAAAATTAAGTACTATATAGGGCAATTTATTTTAATTATTGAGTTGGTGTGTTTTGACTGCAGAGTTCCTCCTTACAGCCCACTAATTCCAGTTCTTCTTTGAATGGTTAAATGATGGAGGAAAATAATTAAGCAATTAGTTTGGAGCATGACCTCACTATCCATACATTTGTGGGGTTTATATTGCTGTGCACTATCTTCCACCTCTTGTCTGTCCAAATAGTTAATGTACAGCTATCTAGAATGTGTTTCTATAAAGCAGTACAGCAGCAGCAGAAGCCAGGTCATGTTTTTCTGCCTTATGGAAAAGGCACCTTGAGATGGACACTGAACTTGGCAGCTTATTAGAAGGAACCTGACCCAGCATCTTCCCTTCTCTTTTGTATTAGTGGCAGTCAGAGCTCCTCTGCATTTGAATGGATGGTGACTTTTACCCTGAAAATGAAGTTTGCTGTCTTGTCAACAGACTTACAGGCAAGTAAAAAGCTCAACATAAACCACATAAAAACTTAATGGTTTAGGTGAAGAAATAACGACATTCTGAAAAGGTATTCAACAAAGGGGAGTATTCTGCTCTCCACTTCTTCACCACTTCACTGTATGAAGCTTTGTGAATAATTTGAGTATAAATTAACCATCTTTTACAATGCTTACTGAACTTCCAAACATAGGATCACTTATCCCCATTTAGACTATTGCTGTCTTCTGCTTACTCAAAAAGCTGTGATTTACAGGTGTCACTATTTTCTGACTGTGTCAAGCTACCATGCTCTTGCTGGAGTCAAGAAAAACATCTTCCCACTTGACATTCGATGCAGCAGTTTCCTGTGTAAAACTTTTAAGTTAAAATCTACTGAGGATCTGTTACCTCCAAACAAATTAAGAAAGTGGCTTTAGATATTTCTTTTTCATAGAGAAGACCAACTGCTCAGCAGGTTTCTGAGAATATTTCAGTTCATCTTAGATACTTGTTTTCATCTCTCCATCTCTCCCCCCGCCTCCACCCAGAATACATTTGTTATGTATTTTGTTTTCAGCTGAGTTTCAAGTTATACCTTGCTCTTTGTCAAGTGCTATTCCTTGGATCTGCAGAAAGAAATAAATTCGTTCTACAAATGGCATCAGGGTTTCAAGTGTCATTTCAGTTTTACAATTTTTCTGGTAGCAAGACTGCAATTTAATAAATATAATCCAGGTATTCAAAATTAATACTTATGTGGAACAAGACCCAAAATACAGAACGGAAAACTAATTCATTTCTTCAGTGGAGCCTGAATTAATTAATTCCTTGCCTGAATTAATCAAGTACTACCTGAAGGCTCAAAGCTATACATTAAAAAAATTAAAAACTAGAGTAAATTCATCACTGAAAGTACATTAAGTTTAGATTTAGTTGAGCCATGATCTAATAATATTCCTCGTATACATTTACCAAATTATCCCCAATGAGTTTTGTTAAAATACAATTGTTGATACACTTGACATACCAAGGCTCTTGAATGCCCACATATTCTTGCCTAGAGCTACCAAATCTGTAAGAACTGGAAAATTCAAACCAACTGGAGAAATCTCCAACTGGAGAATTCAAACCACTAAACAACTACTAACCAGAACTAGAATGGTATCACCTCCAGAGTCAGAAAAGAAAATCATAAAAATGAAAAGACTGTCTCTCCAACAGCAGCTGTATTACAAGACATAAAATAATTACCAAAGAAAAATGTGCAAATACTGAAAGATCAAGTAAACCTTATCCTTATGCCAAAGAAACACAAACTCCAGTGAAGCTGTGGATTCAACAGGGCCTGCTATACAAATGAAGACACGGATAAAGCAATAAAATCCTCGCACACTTCAGTGGTTTGGAGATATCTACATGCTAGACTTCAGTGTGGGACAGAGACACCCAAGCTATCTTTAAACGAGGTAATTAAGAAGCAGCCTATCCCCAGCAGCACAGACCTGATGGCAGACAAATCTGCACTGCCAAGAAGCTTCCAACTCACAGCTCTTACGGCAGAAAATTTCCTCTGCCAAAGAGCTCCAGGCTAAGAGGAATGCCAGCATGTAAACATCTGAATTACACACAGGAGTGGAGGCTTCCCCTCTGCCTGTAGGATGGGGAAAGTTCCAAAAGAACTGGAAGTTCACGGGCAAAGAGACTGAAAAGAGATGGTGGGCACTACACCTATGATGGTTAAAATGAGGAAATTCCCTAAAAAGTTAATGGGATCAGGAAGACATATTTATTGACCCTTGCCCTTACATTTACTTATTTATGCTCCTTTATATGCCATAAAAAGTTCCATTCTTCTTTAAAAAAGGAAAAGTGGCCATTATGAACAAGCCATTAGCTGCCAGCATAAACAAAAGAACTGTCTGGAACTACTGCAGTGAATATGGAAAAGGCTCTGAATACATAGGTTGAGATTAAGCGATGTTATTGACATTTGTGACATCCAGCCTCCACTTTTAGCAGGCACTTTTCTGAGGTGATGGCTTGCACAGTGAACAAGAATTTAGGTCTGCCACTACAAAGTCATGTCACGATTCAAAATGAACTCAAAGATCCTTTAAAAAATCTCTTTGGATAAAAAGAATTCGGATTTAGCACTTGAATGTCCTTCCTTAAATAACTGAACTGGGGATACTAATACTTGCCCAACAATAACATACACACTTAAACATACACCCGTGAACCTATTGTTTAATTACCTGCATAATTAATGCTTAGAAGTGTTTAGCTTTGCTTTCCAGCACATACTTTAATATATATTATATTATTATTACTAATTATGTCATATTGAGTTTCAATTTCCTTTTATTCTGGACAGATCTTGCACTGCTATTATTAGACTTTACAACTGAAATTAATCTTTTCAGAGGTTTTACCTGGTCCCAAGGAAACTGTTTTACTTAAAATTATGATGAGCAGAGCTCCGAGGACTGAGAGTGTGGAATTTTAATTCTAATTTCAAAGTACTCTTCCAAAGATGAACTCTGCAACTGTGTCTGTACAACCAAGGAAAAAGCCTTACGAACATTCATGTCACCAGTTTATTTTCTTCTTTTTTTACCCATCTCCAGACAGGATATGTGTAAATTACCACAATTAATAAAGGATTTAGGCCAACTTCATGGAATCACAGTCTGCTCTCACTCAGATCAGCCAGTTTGATAGACTCATTGTAGACATTTCACTGTTACCTCTGTAGTGGGTAGGCCTAAGATTTGCAAGAGAAACAGAACAACACACAGACATTAATTTCTGAAGGCAGCACTAATAACTCAGGAATCTCTCATCTGTACTGCATAAAAGATAACCCAAAAAACCCTGGAAAGTTTCAGTATCTTCCAGCAGGATAGGGAGGCACTACAGATGAGCCCCAGAAATGGGCAAAACTGGCACCTTTTTTTTGTCCCTGAGAACTTTATTATTGACTGCAAAGTTTATATTTATAAGACAAACACCCAGAGCTTTTGAAGTCTCTCACTTCAGCCCTCAGGAGAGTTGTTCTCTTCTGAAGTGTCTGTACTTTCTTTCAGGTTTTATGCTTTTTTTCATTTTTAAAAAGAGGATCACATGCAGTATTCTGAAATCATTCATTTTAACAATATGTATTAAGAGTCCTGGCTATTTTTATATCCTGTTTATATATTCAAGGTCACATTAGCCTATTTTTTGCTGCAGCATTGCACTCACAGGGTGTTATTACTCTACGAGATCACTGTCCTATACAGATTCACTCCTTTTCATCATTCATTTTTTCAGTTTGGGTTATATTTTTGTGCTTGAATGTACAAAGATCCATTTGTTTATCTTAAAGCAGGTTTCATTTGCAAGGGCTGACCTTTACTAAGTGATAAAGGCTCCTCCCTGTCCGCACATCCTCTTTCTTTACCTACTTACTAATCTTTTGTCAGTTACTGAGTTTATATTTATTTTCATGTTACTAAAGAAAAATGTTAGAATATTGAATGGTGTGTAACGAATATCTCAAATTATGTGAATTAACAGTCACTAAAACTACTTTAGGTTTCTTAGACCTTGTTTTTTTTAAAACCCATTCAGTAAAAAAAAAATTTAAGCTTTTTACTGTCAGAAGACTCCGTCATATTTTGTTATAATATAAAAAATATCATCATATTACTGCTGTGGCTTACCTGCCAGAGCAAGACAGAAAGAAGAAGGGGATACGCAATATCCAAGTTACCTTGGCAATTAACGTGCCATCAACTGGGAAAAATTATTTAAATGCTTGGTTTTATGACGAGGCCTGTTTTCCATAAACCAAATAAACTGGCATTCATTATGCATGTATCAATTGAATCCTTTTCCATAATTTTCATTATTTTGCATGTAACAGCTCTCTGGTTTAGGCAAGATTAATGAGATGCAGTAATAGAGGAGCACCTGTCTAGATAGCAATTCTGCCAGGGAAGTGTACAGGAGTCACAGCAAATCAGAGAGAAAACAAAGTATTGACAATGCTGTTTGCCTGAGATAAGCGGGATTAGAGCCAGCAAAACAGAGAGAGTAATCCTTCCACTCTCCTCAACATTTCCAAGAGTTTTACATTAGACTCCAGGAAAATCCTTGCTACCCTACAGTTGCAAAGAAGAGGGAGGGCTGTGACTAATTGGGAAGCAGGGGAATCTCCACTCCAGGAGGCTTTTAAGACACCTTGAACACTGTCAGGCCTGGTTTCTGCATAATCTCCTGTTGCCTTGGGGCAGAGCGGGGGAGATAAATGACTTCTCAAATCCTCTCCAAATGTGAGTTTTATAAAAATCTAGTTACCTGGTTAATGGTGCTTCCCTTTTCTTTTCAAACCACAACTCTAACACCTACGCTTTTCCAATATTCCTCAATTCCCCGAGTCCCCGAACTCATTAAATTTACCATCAATAGCCCAGAGACGTCCTCAGCCAATTCTTTCAGGACTATTGGAAGAGAACTATTTACGCCAGATGGGGAGTACTTCATATTCTTCACGTTATAGGAATAAATCACTAATTTCTGATTTTCCCAATTTCAAACACATTATTTTCTGCCTCTTTCTAAAAATAGTTAAATACCATTCACACAAACTTTTTTATTCTTAATGCAATAGAGAAATTCCCATTATCCTGAGTGTTGTGAGACTTGGGCTTTTATTACTTTTTATTTTCAGTTTTCTACACTTCATATTTTCTAACGTGCATTAATTTCCACATGTATCCTCTCTTTTCCATTAATTACGAGAAATGTCTGTATTTCTAGTTTCTGCTTTCGTGTTACCTCCGATGTAGGTTGTTATCCAAAACTGGCCTTTATTTACTGATCAATGACTTCCTAATCAGGAACTTTTAAAAGGCATTTCCCCTTTCACGTTTTTTATTCTCATATTGCACACTCACACAAACATTTTTAAAATTCTCTTCTAATGAATGAGAACTGGCCAGAATAATATTTCATGTACTAGACCAAACATCCCATTCATGATACATTCATCTTGTGAGTGCTAAGAAGTTTGCAACGTTATGAGATGGGGTTGGATATATTGGATAAATGCTTGTCTTTATCTTGGTACTGTTTTCCTCCATCACATGAGGTCTCCAGTGAGAATCTTCAAAAACTAATTCCCCCCCAGCATCATTTTTCTTTCCATACATTACACGCAGGTGCTTAAGGAATAATTTCCCCTATTTTCTCATTTGATTCAGTTATGTGCTTCAGTCTTACTGTTTCCAACGACTTCCTGGATAGATATAATTTGAAATCCTGTGGCTCTGAGAAAACAACATTAAAACAAGCAATGATTCTTTCGAAGAAAAAAAAAAAAAAGAAAAAAAGAAAAAAAGCCACCACCCACCTTTTACATTGAACTTTTTTTCCTAGAACACCTTCTTACCTATTTCTTAGAAAGATCATTTTTAAAATGAAACTAAAATTTATCATATTATAGAGCCAATACAATTATCCTTTTCATACCTTACATGGAAAGGTGCATGTTCTCCTTAGAGGAGAAGGCTGCTGTAACCCTACTGCTCCATCTCTCTCTGCAAACCAACATTGTCATACCCAATGTCTCAGTTTTACAACATCCTTTTTTTACACTGCCTTTCTTCCACTCTCACTTTAAAAATCAACATGAACCCCTTTATTCTCATGTTATATCCTTATTAGCATTGCCAACTACTGCAGACCCCTCAGTTACACCTGTCTTTCTGAAAGCAGGGCAGTAGATTTAAAAAAAAAAAATGTTAGCAAGCTCTAAGTTAACTTCAGGGTTTAAAGTTTCCAATCACAAACACATTTTAACAAGAGCATTCCTCCTCCCTTACCAATGCCATTTCACTGTAAAATAAGCAACTGTAATACTTTAAACACCTATCAAAAGCTCTTATAATCAATTATTGTAATTTACAATTTCTAAATACCTGAAAGGGACAGAGTTATTTTCAATAAACATGAATCCCTGCACCCAAAAGAAATAACAGTAAAATTTTGTGTTCTGTTTCTTTCCATTATTTTAATCTCTGTCTGTGACACAGACAAATACATCAAAAGAGGGGGAAACATTAAACAATTTATCAGTCAAAAGCATGTAATACCAGTCAATTAAAGATTCAGTCTTTCCCAGTAAGGAGGATTCCATGTTTTATTTCATGAATACCAAATGGTATTGGTAATCCACTTGATACATTCAGTGGCACCAAATGCATAGAGAAAATGTGTCAGTGCAGAAACACGTGACAATTTCTACACTGCAATCTTTCTAGGATAACAGTTACAATTCCAAATTGTACATGGTTAGATCTTAACTACTTATTCTGACACCCAGCAGGCTATTTTGCTCTAAGACAGCTGTAAACATTTTGTATTTTGAGGTCTCACATAAGCACTTGCTTCTCCCATGTGAGTCTTACTCATCAAGCACAGGAAAAAATAAAACTACTGAGGCAAAAAGAAAGCATACTCACATTTGAAATAAATGGGCTTACCTCAGAAAAAGATGAGGCCCCAAGTTTTCCTCAGATAATTGAGGAATGGAAAGTGAGTAGGTGATATCCTACCTCTCCTAGCCTGTAACACAGCTTTTTCCCCAAGAGCAGTGTCAAAGTGATTTCAAAGTGATTTTGTTGATCAATGCACTTTCAGATGGGAAAGTAAGGCAGGAGAAGGTTGTGAAATCCATAGCTCAGCCAGAAGGGATGAATTCCTATGTTTGTAATGCACCAGAGGGGGCTGAGCACTGCAGTGTCAGCCCTGCAGGACAGGCAGCGAACACAGAACAGAGTAAGTCCTGGTAGGAAGAGGCAAATTGCTCTACTCTAAAGTGCTCCTCACAAAGAATGAGACGGGGAAAAAGGTGGTTTAGGTACCAGGGAAACAATGTGTTCTTACCATTGACTCAGCTTCAAGATACTCCTTTACAGCAGAGATTGCTGTTAAAATGAAATGAGATAAATTAATGCTGCTCACAGCTCCAGAAAACAACACCAGAGCTGTTTTATTTTTCTAAGCTTTTGGTTCCACATGTGGGATACAAGGAGATCAAGAGCTAACCCTGATAAAAACAGGAGTCACAAAATGATGATAGGAGCCCAGCTGCCCTATATAATAATTTTCATTCTGCCTTGAAAATACTAATTGATATTCAATTCACCATCATGTTCATGTCAACAGTAGATTACTGGGCAGCATTTCCTAAATGAACACGAATTCCTGACAGTTTTGTCAGCCCTGTTTATTAACCTGAGTATATCTTCATTAGGGAAATTAGAAACAACTGAAATTCAGACAAATGGATTTATCTTTCCTTGCAGTGGTAAATGACTTGTGTGTTGAAGCCAACTCTCTTAGGTTGGGACTAATGCTGAATTTAATATTCTTCACTTTGCTGTTAACCTTTCCTACTCAGCATTCTTACACACAGTTTCTTTTATGTCTTTTACTGTAATACTTGTATTGAGTGGTGATAAAATGAGCAAAAAGTTTATGTCACAGCATCCAGAAAACCCACAATCCCACAAACCAACAGGCTGCAGCTTTTGGAAAATTATAGCAACAGCTACATATAACTGTCAGCCAGACTAATTATGAAGTTAATAACTCCATGGCTATTGCTCCTGTACTCCATACTTTTTGGGAATTCCTCTTCAAGGGGGATAGAAACTTCCCACTGGAGTTAATGGCATAATCAAACCCACCCTAGGCACCCATTCTTCCTTGCCCTGCTCTGATCCAAAGATGCAGCCTCTCTTAATAGGAAAGAATGAAGTGATATGGCAAAGGTTTGTTGCCTTTTCCCAATGCACACCTGGGGAGGTTGATACAGAAGTACCTTTCAGCCTCATCATCTGTCTCTTTTTAAGTGGAGTGAGAAGTGTGAAGTGTGGAGTTTTCCACAGCAATCCCTTTAAAGAAAGAAGTTTTGAAGATAACAGCTGATAACGTCACAAATAGGAACTGGGAGGACAGATGGCCACTGCTTACTCAAGTAGTCACTTAATAACCATAATGAAAAATTAGCAGTTTGGTGACTCCGAGGAACAGAACAGACAAATGTCAGGAGAGGGACAAAGGCTGAAGCAACTAAAGTTTGTGCTTGACTGGCAGCACAGCCCCTTGACAAGCTGTTTGGGAATCTCTGGCTCAAGAACTAAGACAAGGGACCAGTCCAGGACTTTTGGCAGCGCCCTTGAGGGTGATGTGTTCAGAGCTGCAGAGCTGCTTCAGACAGGCTGAGAGCAAGAACTGGGAGTCTGAAACACTGACATAGAGACAAACCTGGCATGGGAACAACAGTCAGGGAAGTTCCAGACATGAAACACAAAGGCAAGCTCTTCTGCAGTGCCCAGACCCACCCACTGAAGCCAAAGACTCCTTGCTACTCTCTGTTTTCTACTACTTCTGTAGTTCAGCCTAACATTTTAACTCCAGGTAGCTAAATCAGAGTTTACCTACATCCAATCCATACTTTTACATCATAAAAAATGAAATGGGGTCATTTTTTATTTTGCAGGCAGAAAAGCTACAATGCAGAAAGCAAAGCAAATTTGCATCCAGGCCAGAAATGGCAGGTCCTGACTCGCCTGCTTTTGGCAGCCAACAGGAATGTTAAGCTTGTCTGTATGAAGTGGTGCAGAGGCTGGAAAAGCACAGCTCTTCAGTGCCCATCTGTTGCAGAGCTGTAGTCTGAACCACCACTCAGAATTCATCCACAAGACATACAAACAGGCCTCCAGAAGTGACAGGACATTTATTATTACCATCCACTCCAGACCTATGGCAATGCCACACAAACAGGATGAAGTTAGTATTTCACACTGAAGTAAAAAGACGTGCTCCCTTATCTCCCTACTGACCCAATGTCCTGGTTCTGGCTGGGATAGAGTTCATTTTCTACTTAGTAGCTGGTGCAGTGCTGTGTTTTGGATTTAGTATGGGAGTAATGAGGGTAACACAGCAATGTTTTGTTGTTGCTGGGTAATGCTCACCCCAAGTCCAGGACTTTTCAGAGTCTCGTGCTCTGCCAGTGGGCAGGTGCACAAACAGCTGGGAGGCAGCACGGCCAGGACAACTAAACCAAACTGGCCAAAGGGATATTCCACACCCCAGAACACCATGATCAGTGTATAAACTGAAGAGTGTTGGCTGGAAGGGGCTGATCATTGCTCAGCAATGGGCTGGGCATTGGACAGTGAGAGATGAGCAACTGTGTTGTGCATCACTTGCTTTTCTTAGGTTTTATTTATCTCTCTTTTTAATCCCAACTGTTGTCCTTCTTCATCACCATTATTATTATTATTATTATTATTATTATTATTATTATATTACATTTTACTTTGTTTCAATTATTAAACTGTTCTTATCTCAACCAACAAGGTTTTACTATTTTTTGATGCTCCTCCCCATCCCACCAGGGAGGGTTGAGGGATTGAGCAAGTGGCTGCCTTGTACTTGGAATGTACCAGCAATGACACCTAAGAAAGCAAGTGACATGAAAAGGATAGAGGAGGACTATTAAGTCTGCATTTGGGGTTTTTCTGCTGGTTAGAGGTAATGTGGTTAGTAATGACTTTAGCTGTCAGTAGATAAGGCAAGTCATCAGTAGAGCCATGAGCTCTGGGCGTATCAAAGCAGAAGCAGTCATGACTTTCAAATGTGTAAATGCTCTCAAGCAAATTGATCAGTTTTTCTCCTTTGCTTCTTGAAGTGGTATCCCATTTGTTTGATACGTTATCTGCCTGAGAAGTGAACTTTTTAAATACAGCTGGCCTTACTGCTGTAGTCTGAAAGTGACCATGATGTGCAGAGAAGGAGTTTAGCAGAAGTCACATGAAAAAAACCCTTCCAGGATGAAACATAAAGGCAACTCAGAAAATGAGGTTAACATTTGGCTATATTACATGTTTTCATTTTTTTTTTAAACACAGAACCTCAAAAATATAACAAAAGAAATGCAGAAATGCAAATTCTTAGAAAGCAGAGTTGTTAGACTCGTGACAAATATTCCCAGAAATATCTCCTAGGTTTATATTCATGATGTTAAAATGTTTCTTATCTCCTTTGATTAAATATCCACGCAGCCAGTCAGTTTAATGTTTTTGAGCTTTGTAATTCTCTGTTTCACTTCGTCAATCTGTCACTTCTTCCACTAGCTCTTCATTTATAATTTATGGTGTCAAGCACCAAGTTTTCACAGCATGAACATTTTACAGGTGCTAGGTCAGGCTGTCAAGCTAAAGTACATGCTAATAACCAGTAGCTTTGAAAAATCTTGGTCTCTTTACATACAGTGGAACATAAGCATGAAGGCTCAACTGTTTTTATCGATTAATCAGGTTTGCAATACTTTTAACATCATCAACAAATAAATATACAGCATCTTGTCACTTACTTGACAGGAAACAAGTTTGACTATCTAACCAAAAATCAAATTATGCTAAAATATTGGACAGCATGGAGTACTCACCTCTACTATGCACAGACTTTGAGCTTTGAATGATATACTTTTAATGCACATTCATGGAGATTTAAATTTCAGAGGTAACTGAAGAGCATTAAATAGATCTGAGAATGCCATCATTCATGTAATAAACTGTTGAGTAACTGGTCTCGTGTTCCACAGTATACAGTTACCCTCTTTTTCCTTTTGAGACTATAAAATAATCTAACTGGAGAAAATAAACTAATCTTTCTGATTTCACATCAAGAAGTGAAAGTAAAAAGACTGCTTTTGCATTTTTTTTTCCAATTTATTTTTCACATTTTCTGCAGTGCAGGAGGTGATTTAGACAGGTACAGCACTGCATCAGTAAAGGCAAGTGCTGGAAAGGCAGCAGCTCTCTGGGACTCGGCTCAAAGCACCGCTTCAAAGGGCTACTTGAGTCTTAAGTGCCTGTTACACAACCCAGTGATGCAAGAGCAATGTCACTGAGGATGGCTGGAGCACTGCCCAGGGACTCTGCAGGCAATGCCAAATATAGACTATATAATAATATATGCACACTGCTAGTGAAGAAGACAGGAACCTTTATGTTTGAATGATTACCACAAAGGAAATATTTGAATTAAAAAGTGATTTATGACATTTTTCTTCAAAACTTTTTCCCCCCCCTCTTTCACCATTCTGCCTGAAATGCCTGAGCACAAAAAACATGACAAGGGGACAAACAGCACCACGAATGTGGACATGAGTTACTCTATTAAGGGAAAAATAGGCAATAATTTAAAAAAACATTCTTTCCTCCTATCTGAAGACTACAATATAATGAAAATGCTCAGTTTGTCTGGGAAGGCTATCCAGTATACCACAGAATTATAGAACAGTTCAGGTTAGAGGGTCCTCTACAGATTATCTAGTCCAGCTGCATTGACAGGGACATCTTCCGCTATCCCAGGCTGCTCCAAACCCCATCCAACCTGCTCTTGGACACTTCCAGGGATGGGGCACCTACAGTTTCTCTGGGCAACCTGTGGCAGTCTTTCACCACCCTCACAATAAGGAATCTCTTCTTTATATCCAATTTAAATCTACCCTCTTTCGATTTAAACCAGAGAAGAAGAGACATGTTATGTTCAAAAGCCAAAAAAAAAGTCGTAACAGAAGGCAGAACTGGAGTTGAAGGAAAACACAGATTGGAGAATGCAGGAGAGGTACTGAAAAGTGGTAACACTTAAAGGCTGTACAGGAAGACAATGAACACTGACTGTTAAGAAGAAACATTATTATTCCTTTCAATCAGGAATGAGGCAGGAGTTGGAAAGCAGATACAGCTAACAGGTTTTGCACATATTTGCCTCCATTAAAACAACTTGTCACCACAACTGTAGCTAGAATCCAAAATATGTCATCAGTAACTGATTAGTGTAAAATTCTAAATCGCTATTAGTAACTGATCTGTGTAAAACTTTAAATCACTGTCTTTCAAAATGCAGCAATTTACCCGACATACTAAAACTAAGACAACTGAAGCTGTCTTTACTTCTCCTTTCAGACTGCATGGCAGAAGGCTGTCTGCAAGAAGCAAAGTTTCATTTTTATTAATGACAGAATTATTCTGGAATAATCAATATCCTTGATAGAGTTAGCATATATTAAATTAAGACTGTTGGATCTATGAATAGTTTCAGGCCAAGCATTTTTTTACCTCATGTATGAGGGGGTTTTTGCCTATACAAAGAATTATTGAGGATTATAAGGAATCAGATGGAGAAAATCAGAGTTAAAAGGAAATATCTCGTTAAAATTGAGTATACGATTACATCCCTAGTTGAAAGTGCTACTATAAAGGGGGAGAGCATTTAAAATGTAATACAAATTTATCACACAAAGTTCATGAACCCACACTGATCTAAAGCGTCCTTTGTTACTAGAGCTCGCAACCACCACACCTGAGCAACTGGAAACACCCCTCTCACTTTCCCACCTGTTCAAAATCATTCGCAGCCGATGAAGAGAATATTTTCTCATGGCAGGTTTCTCTACACTCTCCTCAAATGCAATCAATTATTGTTTAGTGCTGCTTCCCACCACCAATAATGAATGCCTTGATCAGAATCTCAGTGTGCTTTTTTGATTGCCCACAGTCCCTTCATTTCCAGTGCTTGCTCTCAATCAGATCGAGTGATTTAAATCTCATATTTAATTTAAAACACATGAAGGGGAATTTAAGATGTTTCACTCATGTAAATACCAGATTTATAACAATGAACATTATCTTTTATATTGCTACACAGCTCAATTTATTTCATCTAAGAGCAATAAAACAGAGTAAGCACTGAGCAATCCTAATAGCCAAGCAGAATCGAATTAAGGAAGAAAAAGCTGACATCTGAATTATAATGAATTAAGGTAAAATTACAGCTGAATTTGAGGATAATTTCATTCAATATGACTTCAAGAAAGCCGTACTTCTTTCAGCATTAATTCAATATTATACAAACCAAAAAGTGGTTTGAATCTATAAAAATTATTTATGCTTTCTTTTAAGATATCATTAAATTGCTGTTTGTGTGACAACACCATATTGGTAGTGAACATTTTAGTTTATCATGTACATTTCATTGTATAAATGTCAGAAATAAGACTGGGTTAGGCAACTAAAACAAGTTGTAAAAGAGTTTTTAGCTGCTTTAAATACAGAGCTAAAGATGTGAGCAAGTTCAGAAAAGGCATGGTTTTGAGACAGATTTAACGGTGGAATTTGTGGTGCAATTCCTCAAAAATAAGTCATGAGGCTGATCTTATTTCTTATTTAAGTAATGTCCTTGACCAGGATAGGCTTGGTCTAACGGGATTTTTTTCATGGAAAAGTTGGGAGGCATTTCCAACTCAACTAAAGGCTGAAACTCTATGATGGGGGGGAAGCTATGGGAAGAGAAAGAACAATTCTTCCTATCTGGGATAATAAAGAAGGAGGGACATTAAATATGAATTACCAGACAATCCAAAGGGAGCCAAGTAGAATTTCTTTTATGAAATGGGAGTGTAGCAGCGCCAGAGAAGATAAGACACCTGCATATTAACTGCTGACAAGCCAACCAAGCACCAGCAACATGGGAATGAAGGAGACAAAAATCACAGAAAATGCCCAATATTCATTATAATTAAAATACTACTATTGCACAAAGTACCAGTCATATCTCACCAGCAAAGCTGTATGTGGTTCTGGCCACCTTTTTTTTCAAGAAAGAGTGAATTAAACAGGATGAAGAATAAGCAAAGGCAACTGTAACTGTCACAGAGATCAGAAATCCAAACACCAAACCCCAAAAGAGATGTGACTCCTCCTCCAGTAGTGGGCTGGATAAAAAATGAGAATTGCAAGATGTTCTTAAGCTTTGGGACAATGCCAGCACAAGCATAAATGAATAAGCACCATTCACTAATAAATGCAGCCCATAAATATATTTGAATTTCATAGCACTGAAGTTCAGAACAACCTTCCAACAGGAGCAATGAGGGAACATGGCTTAACTAGATTTAAGATGAAAGTTAATAATTGTATACAGCATAACAGGAGGCATTTGATTGTGGCAACAAAGCTCTTTCCCAACCCTTTGCTACAGAGCCTCTCAATGCAGTGTAAATAATCTTAGCACATACTACTATAATGCAAACACAATTCTTTCTTCTCAAGAATAATTAAAAATGCTTTCAATGCCAGTAATGTTACAGTGACATACTTTCCTCACTTCCACGGAAATGAAGCCACTTGCTGGATGATAAACTGACCCTTCCACTGCTAATTTCATTTCCTGTCTTGGAAGCCAAAGGTCACCTCTCCCTCCAACCCATTTGCTTTTGGTTCACAGTAAAAAGAACTTAAATAATAACTGAACCCTCCTCACAGAATTTCAATATAGATCTCTCCAAACTACTGCATTTATCTTTAACATAAGTGTCCAAAGGGCATAATCCACATTATGGACTAACAGCCTGTAAAACTGCATTTTATGAACTGTAGCAGTTTTCAGCAATAAAAAATAGAATCAATGGACTCAAGTTGATAACATTTCTTTCCTACCTCACATTGGAATTAATTCAGATTTTATATTTTTTAAATTATGTACATTTTAAAAAGCACTATAACCTGTTTGGAGTCTACAAATCTCTATGCTTACAGCTATAGATGACATATTGTTACATAAACCTTTTTTTTTAACCACCAGACTACACTCAAAATTCTGTAAATTACAATATTCACGTGAGAAAGTCAGGAAAATTAGATTATTTTATATCTTCTCTTCCTTCTTCCTATTTTCTTCCCCTCCTCTCCCTTATCAGAAATGTACTATTCCATCTCACTATCTGAATAAAGGATGGCTCACTGCTATTTTAGCTTTAGTCATAAAAATTCATTACTTCAGTGTAATGAAAATCATACTGATGTGCCTCACAACTGCATAAATGTTTCTCTGCTCCAAGAACACTACCTCCGTGAAGCTCACCAAAAAGAACTTTCCTTTATACATAAAGCATTTCATAGCAAGACTATTTCTTCATTTCTTACTATAGTTTTCTTAGTTTAAACCAGATCAAAAAAGCTTTTAACATATGTCCCATGAAATAAAGGCCCTGAAACCCAAACATTCAAAGTAAATTTCTCTGTCCATGTTGAATAACTGTGAAGTCAACCTAAGCTGCTACCTGGCAGCTCAAATATTTGGGTAATTTGGATGATGCATTCACTGAATTCAGTGCAATCACATCTCATCCGGAGATAAGAACACCAGATATCAGAAAAGAATCGCTTGGGTCAGAGAAAGATTCCAGTTAAAGTTAAAGATAAAATATATTAGTGCAAAAGACTGAACAGTTCTTCAGTCTCTCTTTCCACAGACTGAACATCAACTCGTTAACTTTTTGTTTTCCTACAGACACTATGAAAAAGAAGACCCTTAACTAAGCAGTGCTTAACTGAAGGTTATTATTTTATATAAACCAAATACTGCACCTTTGAATTACAGTGTATCCTTGATTTTGTTTACACAACTCAGTGCAGTTCCAGATGATTCACTTCAGCCATCCATGTTTGCAAATGGACATACAGTAAATTATCTTTGTGCAGGGAAAATATTTGGCTATTTGGGGATTTTTTCATTCATTCATTGCCACTTCTGGAATTTCAGGTGAATTACTGGAACCTTCCAATTTAACAGGGTGAGTCCCTTACAAAAATGAAGTCATTTGATTCCACCAACACTGACACATGCAGTTACTAACCTCACTGGGGGGTGGTAAGGAAAGCTGTAGGGAACACTAACGTAAATTATCTGCTAACAGAGCACATCGAAAACTCCTGTTTTGAGGTATCTACACAAGTGAAGAAGATACTTAGGCCAAACATCTTCACAGAGTTTTTAGAATGACCTTTTTATCAAAGGGCCACATTTCACATTTACTCAAATAACATGGAAATAATACTGACAGCTCAGGAGAGAAAACAAAGACCAGACCAGGATCTCTGTCACTGCAACCACGTCATGAATCAGTGATTTTATCAAAACTCAGAAGCTGTAGGGGTATTTTGGACTCATCTACACATTCAAGCAATTCAGAATTTCATAGAAAAAGAATTAATTTCTGTTCCACATAGAACAAACTAGATTATAAACCATCCAGCCCTCCAGGCTGAAGCCTGAACAATCAGACGAGCTACATGGTAATTTATCCATTAACCTTTACAAATGTGTGTCCCATGATCCACCTGAACCACAAATGGAGGGACAAATGCAAATCAAGAAGAGCACTGTTGTCACTAGATTTAGCATAATCTATATACAGTTCTAAATGTCAACATGAAATCAAGCCTAATCTATTACTGATCTCCTTTTTTGTTTTCAAAATATTCATCTACGACACAAATTTCCATCAGCTTTTATTTCTTCAGGCACATCTCTCAAGTATAAAATGCATCTGTCAGACTAGAGCTATTGAAAATAATTTCCTAATTTGCTTTAAAGCAATGGGAACCTACTAATGCTAAGGCCTCAGGACATTACTTAAAATCCAAACTACTTGTTACAAAATTTGTAGGGAAAATTATTAGGGGTAAAGTGAATATGATAAGCACAACTGGAACTTTTAATGAACTTAGTGATGCTGAAGGGATGCCACAAGAAAGGAACAGCCTGGGAAACTCCCTACAAGGGTGACCTCCATCAACCTCCTCTACAGTTATGGCTCTTGTTACTTAAGTCTTTGAACTTCCAACAGTTTTTTGTCTTCTAAACAGGGAGTTCAAACATGGAAAATTCAAGTTCCAAAATTCATTTGCTGCTTCCTGTAATCTACTGGCAAGGCGCATGTTTTCATTATCACCTAATGCTAACACCCTGGAAGATGGCAGGTCTCTTGCCTTAAGTAATTCAGATCATTTAGTAGAGGATTACACTGTCAATCTAAATAAAGCACCCTTTGTGAATGATATGTGATGAGGGGGAGAGAAAAAAACCAAAGCTTTCAGAATATAAAATTTGCAGTAGGAAAGAAAGTTTGTATTACCTACATTTTTACACTAATGTGATTAGCAAGTCCCACACTCAAAAGTCAGGAAAAGCCAGAGCTGAAGTAGTGGCTCAGAGTCTCCATCGAAGAGAGCTTGTTCCTGGGATAGAGGGAGTCAAACAGCTCCCTGAGCCAGCTGGCCAAGGTTCCTGCTGTGAGGTTCAGGTCCTGCCCTCAGGAAGGCTCTTAAGAGATCAGGTACACAAAATGGCAAGAAGGTTTCAGGTCTTTAATTTGTGTGGTACAAATCTACTTCATCTGCAGTCAGCATTTTGAGAAACTGAGTTTTGATATATCATGGATTTTAAAACAGAAAGACAGTGCTCTTAGCAGAGAACAACTTAGTTGTGGATAGGAAGAAAAATAACAATGAGTTTCACTGAAGACTACACTGAAAGCCAAGGTGCTGTATCTACCTCTCCCACCTACGTGTGAGCACAACAAAAACTAATTCCTTGGCATTTGCACTGGGTGTCACAGACTGGTCACCTGAACTAAAAGCTTTGGCCTTTAACTCCTCAGATCAGTGCTATAAAGATATGAAGGCTTACTCAAAAGAGTATTGTGAAAATAGTAGTTTTGAAGAGATCCAACACTGAAAAAAGAACTCTCCATGCAGCCCAAAGTTTGCACAGAGCCTTGGATTAAACAACAGCGACAAAAAATGCTGGATTCCTTCCAGCCACCAGCATTCATCCTTCTACATTAGATGAGATGCCCTTTAGACAGTCTGTAGGAAAACTGGAGTATATGATAATATCATTATATTCACCTCTGTCAAGAGGAACCATTAAAATGACATGGAATACCATGTGATTTTCTGGTTCCCTTTTGCAATCCCAGACTTCTTCAGATGCAGCTTTTATGATACCTGTCTCTAGAGGACCATTTTTCCTTTTGTAGTGTCACTCCTCTTCCTTTGAATACAACACCATCTTACAAAAGCAAATTCTTACCCTTAACATGAGATGTGTATCTATATTTCTTAAGAGAATTAGGTTAACTCTTTCTGAAATTCAGTGTAAATCTGTAATTTAATGACTTTTTTACCACATACCAAAATCACAGGGTAAGCATTCCTAGTTTTGTCTCTTCACAATAGATTTTGGGTTCCCATCGCATCTGATGGAAGCCGAGTGAGAGTTTGGCTGAGAAGCTCTTGTGTGCCACAGCTCTCATCATGTTTCTCCATTCCTAAATGCTAACAGTATTCATACTTACCTAAATTAAATGCTCCTCTAAAAAATAAAGTCCACCCAACTAAATTATTAAATCTAAAATAACCCTCTAAGTGGGTGTTTCTGGTGTATCATTCTGGCATGGAAGTGTTTAGCAACTTCTGCAATACAAACAAAAGCAATCTACCAGAGACAAAGGTTTTACATTTCCCTTGCTTTCCTTTTCAAAGGTCTTCAGCAGCCACACACAACAGAGTAAAAAGGACTGTGCAATTTTATATGGTCCCACTTTGTTTAGCAGAAAGTGCTGGATTCAAACCACATTTTGAAATATGAATCCTTCATCCAAGTGCTTTCCATGCAATCAGTTTCCAGCCACAAATACTGGAAGCACTGCAGAAGATGGCTAGGTCTCCTTTGAAATTTTTTAGTATGTCCAGAATATATTCAAACAATTCTAAATTTTAGCAGATTTTTTTTTCTATAAAATTTGATTTCAAACCAGCAGGTGAAACCCACTGAGAAAATTAGCCTGGGAACATTCAGAAAGATAACCACTTTTACCCCAGTTAAAATGCTACTGCATTATCTTATGGAATGCTTTCTAATTTGTTCTTTTATTCCTTTATTTTAAGCAAGAAGCAACCGGCAGTCAGAGAATACAAATTACAGCAGCAAATGCACTCTAACCAAGGGTCCCCAGCCAAAACAAATCACTCATTACATGCATCAATGATACTGTTTGCTGTATGTGACTTTTCCCCTTTTGTTCTAGGTGCAGAAGCCATTAAATGGATTGAGGCAGTGGAGCTCCCAGCAAATTCACCTTTTAACTATGCTCTCATTCTGTATGTGCACCTCCACAGGAGGCTGTTACACACAGTGCCTGCCTGCTGCCCACCTTCCTTCTGCACTGAAGTGCCACAGCACTGACTATTTTAATCTAAAACCTGTGTAATGGCAAAAACATGTTGGCATGAAGGAAAGCTGTGTTATCAATGCAGTTAACATACCCAAATATTGAAATGTTCCCTCTGGATTGCTGTGTTTATGTCACTGCTTCTCACCTAAGTATTGCCTGTGCCGTCCCACTTCCCCTCATCAGTGGGATACTGCTCCTCTCGGAGAATCTGTCAGCAAACACCAGACACCTTCAAAGAGTGTCTGGGACTCAGGCAACTTACAGCAAATAAAACCACCTCTCAGGAGGAAAAAAAATCTGTCAGCTTCTTAGAAATCTACCTAAACACAAACCAGGAATTTCTATCTAGAGACAAAATACATTTTAAATCCTCAGATTATTCTACAGAAAGGACATTTTATTTTTAATCTAATCTCTTCATGAAATAAGTGCTTTTGAATTTTAAAGACCTGACCCTACTTGACTGTCAAAAGAAATATCAGTCAATAATTTTACAGCATTTAACTTCCTTTAAAAACACAGGATGCTTTATGTTTTTAGAATGGGAATAGATCCATAAAAGGAAGTAATCGTAGCTTCTGGCTTGAAGGTGGAGGAGTACTATGACCTACTGTAAAACAATTGTTTAAAGAGCAGAGAACTGTTTGTACAGTATCACAAACCAGAGGGGGGGGCAACACCCATGCATTGTTTGGGCAGGGGTTTTTTATTATCCATAAAACTATCTACAGCCTCATTAAAATACCCTCATTTATTAAAATTAACAAATCTCTAATTATCAATTATCAAGGTATTCAGCACCTTTTTTTTTTTTTTACAGGATGGTAGAATTTAGTCCAAACACAGATACCCAAGACAGTAAGTGAGAGAAATGCTAACTTCAAGTATTATGTGGTGTGGGTGAGACAAATCAGCAGAACTTTCCTACTGACTAGGAAAATCTTTAGGGGCTTTGGGTTTTGCTGAGACAGTTTTGGGTTTTGTTTTGATTTGGCTTTTGGGTTTTTTAATACAATGGATTAGCCAGCTTCAGATATAAAACATACCATTTATTTAAAGCCACAATTGGTCTCTAAGCTTTGCTCTGTAACACATTAAAATTAGCACTGACGTCACGAATGGCTGCTGGATTAACTGAAGTGACTTCTCTTCAATGATTATTTTGAGCAGACTGGTTCTTAGATGTGGAATGATCAATAGCCAACCTACACAAAAGGTGTTGCAATATTGATAACAAAAGCATCCTTGGAACTAAAATAAGGATAGCTGGAATAAGTGTTAGGAAGACTAAGGGGATTATGAGAAACAAACAAGCTAAAGATAATTTCACTGTTAAATTTTAATCACTTTTGTATGGTCCAGAAAGACATACTGAAAAAAACTGCAGTTTTATCATGTGAGAGACATCTTTTCAGCAGTAATTCTCAGTTTTAACACCTTACCATAAAGATTGACATATCATTTACAAGTTAAAACCAGCTTCTGAAGGCGTATTGTTCACAACACATTGTTTTTTGTTCACCTCTCCTGCACTGTAACATGGCTTCTGGAGGTCAGGATAGATTTTGGATAAATAATTTATCCAAACTTGTCTATTTCTATCCGTTTTATCATTCTCCCTGTCACAGAGTTCAGCATGTCAACGGGCATATCAAACACAAGGCCAGCCTCATCTTTGTGTCAACGTCAAGTTGGGGAAATCCAAGGATCCTAATGAAACATGCCAGCTAACACACACAGCTGGAATAGGACTATATCCTAAAGCAGCTATGCTATATTGGGATATAAGAACAAAAAAATGCTTCTCATATTGTACACATGCACAATTTTCCCAAAATCCCTAATCAGTTAAATGAGATTTTTAAACATTAGACTTTTCATTTAGAAAAAAAAAAAAGCCAACAAAATGGGTATTGACTTACTCTGTATCTTACTGACAAACAACTTACTGAACTTTTAGGCTTTCCTAAAATTCTCAAGTGAAAATTCTAACATCAGATATCCTAAACACGGCCTCACGCCAAGCAATGACCTAAAAGTATCTATCTGGAAACACAGAGGAGATTTTAATAAGAAAAACTCGAATTTCCTACATGCTTTTTCCTTCTCTCTTTTTCTTTGGTAAACTTTTTGACCGTCCAAAGGGAGTTATGTCTGACCAGATAGTTAAATTTGTAAAGTTCAATAAACACTTCAGTTCCTCTGTGGTGTTTTCACTCCTGTAAATTACATGAAAAGTACTGTACTGCTTTAGTTTTTAAACTGTATCTGCTTAAGCTGTGCATTTATTAATATTTAATATTTCCATACCAATCATGCTCATTTGTCCAAAAAAAATTTAACAAAATATCCAGACAGCATTCAGTACTGCCAAATACAACACCAGGAATGAATCCTGAACCATTAATTGCAAATCTGTTCATTTGATGGCATACAAATCCAGGCTTTTGGATAACAAGTCATTTCATGCATATCTACAACTGCAGAGGTACCCAAGTCTTCATTAGCACACAAGTCCATATGGATGTGGGATTTTACACACTGGTAAAAATATTTTTTAAAGTTTCTTAAGAGCTTGAAGCTGAAGTATGATTTTGCTCATGATTTTATCTACATGCTGAAAAGGGAATGACACACATTAACTGCAATGGCTTTGTTTATTTAATTTTCTCATGTTTCTGTAATGATGTAAAAGCTCATTGAAGTATGAGCTGGACAACTGAAGAGCAGAATTCACCAGGACTACAGAACAACACAGGCAGCAGCACAGCCTTTCTACAGTACCTTAACTCCTCAAAGAGATATCCTCTAGCAGTAAAACATCAGCTTCATTCAGAGAAAAGTTCAGTCTCTCCACACTTAGTCCTTGGTCTCCTTATTGCTACAGGAAAAATTCTGAGTTCTGTATTCAGAAAGAGTGCCTATATGTGGTGGATGGCACTTCTGTAAAAATAAATATGTGAATAAAAATGAGCCAACTTCTTTGAACTGATGAATACCTCAAGGCCATTAGTAATCTACCTGATATTTTACTACCAGAATCGAAAAGCTTTATTACCTACTTTGAGCTACCCAATTTACATCAAGTGTAATCATTGTGAAAATAAAGGCTTTATGAACTTCAGAACTGACATTTGACATTATTTCTCATTTCAACTTTTTTTATTTTAAGAGGAAAAAAATGAATGCAGGTGCCTTTTAGAGGTATGAATAAAAAGACCAACCTTGCATAATCTGACAAGAAGTAATGATACCTGGAAACTGAAAAAGCAACAGCTTTTTCACACTTCACTGATAGACATGATGCATTATAAACTCTGCAAGTTCTGTAGTTCGCTTAAGGAATTAATTGCCTGGTGATACATAATGGCAGCTACAACCTGAAAGGAGCTAGGGTAGAGAAACTCTTTTTGGGTTACATACATGAAGAAACACATATGTTTTCTCATTTTTATATATGTAGAAACATTCCTGTGTGCATGCCTAGCACAAGAAACTGTTGAGCCATTACCTGGTATGACCTTTATCTTAAAAGCTCCCACATGTTTTGCATAAGGAACTGCACAGGTCAGATGCCATTATCTGTAATTTTAGGTCTGACAGCAATTGTCCAATTCATTGTGTTCTGGCAAGCAAAGAACAGAGCTACACCACAGCACGCTGAAATCTTGCCCAGTAACCTGCTCATACCGGGTGTCACGGACAACCATGGAAAATCTGTACGAACACTCACTCAACCTCCACCATTAACTGAGTCCTCTGTTCCAAGCAGTTCTGCCACACACTGCAGTGCTCACTGCTCCTATGCAATTCCACGGCCTTGCCCACCTACAGGGTTTTTCTGAGCAGTAAAAAATAGCCCTTGGCATGGTCATAATATGTTTTTGAACTGACCACTCCATGAAGATGAATGAGTAAGTTCACTTCCCTGTCAATAGTATTGTTTGTACCTGCCTTGCTACAGATTCTCTAAGACACCATGCATTGATTTACTGGGTGAAGAATGACAACCTAAGAGCCTTAGAGCTATATAAAAACATATGTAGTTCTTTCTGTTTGACAAGAACAAAAATGATTAATCCCAACATGGTTATAATAACCATTTGTAAGACCAGAGTATATTATTTTTCTGAAAGTCCCTCTTTAATAACAGGAAACAAACCAGTAAGAACAAAGTGGAAGAGCTGTCTGTTTACCAAGTCAGATTAATAAAACTATTTCCCTTCCATCCTTTTCACCCAAACAATCAAGAGACCCAAACAAGTTCCTTTGCAACTTAGTACTAATGCTGATATGTTTCTGAACATAAAATAGAAGACAAAATATACCAGACAGCAAAGTTAATAGTTATAATAATTATTAGTGAAAACCCAACAGCAATTATTGCGAAGGTGTTTCCAACACATGCATGCTGAAAATACCACTTCAGGAAAATTTAAAGAAATTATGTTTCCTCACGAGATAAAAAAAAAATTCTTTGCAGCTGGGGTTCCAAGTGTTAGTAACCGGCATTTTAACCTTCCCCATTTAAGTGTTTCCACAATGGGCAACTTTTTTATTGTAGTAATTTCCTTTCCTTCAATTCCTGGATTCAGAGAAAGTTATCATTAAAAGCAGTCTCTTTTTGCTAGCATTTTATTAACTAGGTGCGGGTGTGTGTATTACAGCACCTGTATTAATTCAGTCCATTTTCAGTTCACTTGGGTTTAGTTGAGTTATATTTATTGAGCTGTATTTATTATTTGATTTCTATGGTGATATGGCAGTATCAAAGGTAAGAGGCTGCTTGTTCTACTGAAATTTGGAAGCAACGTGCAGAAAGAGAAGTTACTCAGAAGTTAGGAAATTCACCAGTACTCTCTGCAGCCAACACCACAACATCTGGCCTTGTTAGGAAAAGTTACATCAACATTAAGAAACCCCTTCATCCCTGACATACTTTTGGTAACTTTTCTCCATCCTTTACTTGCTTTTTAAAACACTATTTAAACACTACTGATTTAATCCCAGAATATCAAATACTGGTTTAGAAACCTAATCTAAGATGCATTATTTGATAAAAACTCTTTGCCTTTGATGCTATTATGCTGCCTTAGCTATTCTACAACACCAAGAATGTTTACTTTTTTTTTTAAATCACGTTCATGTGTCGTGTTAGGCCTTGTGGTAACGCAGCAGACATTAGCATGCACTAATGCTTGTGACATCAAAGGAAAGCTGGGTTGTGCCACCGTGAGATCTGATGTCTTCCAAGACATAAGAAAGGGCAAAAATCAGCCTTGATATGATTGTAGGCTCTACAGTTACAAACTGGAATTATTCCTCACATTCAGCGTGGGAGAGGTAAAGCAATCACACTAACTTGGAATGTCCTTGCCATAACTCACCCTGATGGCACAGGGGCTTTGTGGCCATACTATGGTTCTTCCCCATTTTCTAGAGATCTTATTCTCTGATTTTACTGTTACTGAGGTGGATACAAAGAACACTGAAAACAAATTGCGAAACAAAAATGTGAAAACACATGAACTATATATTTGATAGTACTCCACGACTAAACCCAGTTTGTTTCCTTTCCCCATTACTTTCCATCATTGCCAATTTCAACGCTCCTTATAATTTCTGTCAGCAGCAACATTTAGAGCTACCCTTCAGTTCCTATATTTTCAGTCACATCACATTAAAACCCAAAAAAAGCTGCATTGTACAAAAATAATGTTAAAGGTACAGAAGACTCATACTTAAGGAGCAGATGAATCCTCTGCAACTTAAATAGAGAAATGTACATAAAACAAGCAGTTCAGGAAATTCTCTGCTCTATCCAGATATTTGATAACATGTAACATGATGTTTCATAATCAGGTCTGGGCTCCTTTTTTCAGTTCTTTGTAACAAAATATTATATCCTCTGGGCGTGCTACGCATTTTTATTTCCATAAACAGAATGATTGCCTTCTTAATCCAGAGGTACTATTCTTAAACGCACACCTTACAACCTAAAGAATTAAAATACCGTCTTCAGTGCGACCTGATGAGCATGCACCTGTTACAAAGATTCTAAATGGGTTTTTTTTTTTCCCGACACTCAGCCCGTAGTGTGCAGAGATTAGGTGTTAAGGACAGCCAGGCACCTTTGAACAGTTCGCTCACCAGCAGCAATTCCCCTTAAGGCGCGATGAGCTCTCTCAAACCCATTCTGAAGGGCTTTGCGTTCGGCAGGACCGAAGCAAACCTTAAACCCACAGATCAAGTAAAATGATGCTACCGCTCCGCCTCGCCGGGAGGTAACTTTCGGCTCACTGCTCCCAGTCCCACACCCCGGCGGCTGAGGGTGCCTGGGGCGACAGCGGAGAGCTCCCGGCAGCCGCGGAGTTACCCCCGGCGGGGGACGGCAGCTCGCCCTGCCGGGGCGGGGTGGGCAGCGGAGCCCCGCTGCTCCTCTGGCCGCAAGCGCCCAACTTTTGGGGGAGGCAGGAAGGGCTGGCCGCCGGGAGGCGCCCGGCCCCGCATCCCTGTGGCCCCGCATCCCTGTGGCCCCGCATCCCTGTGGGCCCATCCGCGGCCGGGAGAGGCCGAGCTGGCGGCCGCAGGTGCGCACCCTCCCTCCATCTCCTCATAGCCCTCGCACGCCGGAAAGTTGCGGGGAGCCCGCACCGCAGCCGCCCTCACTCACCGTGGTTGCTGGCGACGTGCCCGGCGGCGGCGGGGCGCGCTGTCAGCAGGGGGAGGAAGAGGCCGACTCTCCAGAGCAATGCCCTCACCTCACTACACCCCATGGCTGGTGCCCGCCGAGCGTC